>CM056841.1:6087765-6397751 GCA_029853015.1 Chelidonichthys spinosus | reverse complement strand
GTGATCTCGAGCTTGGCCACCTCCTCGTCCCGTCCGAACGGGTCGGTGTCGTTGCTCTTCCAGCCGACGTCGGCGGTCTCCAGCCGCTGCGTCAAGTCGAACGCCTCGCTGCAGTTTGCGCCCGTGATGTTGCACGCGCCGTCCGAGGGGAAGAGCATGGTGGCCGCGCGTCTCCTCCGGGGCGCGCGGAGCTGGCTGCCCTGGCGCTGCCGTCCGCACCGGAGACTGTGGCTGTCAAACTTCCTACTCCACCATGCGTGGGGGGGTCGACGGGAGGAGCGTGGACGCGACCGCTCACACGGACGACGCGCAAAAAGTCAGAAACCAAAATAAAATCCAGCGGTGTTTTATCACTCGTGGCGCGCGGCAACTTCTGGTGGATATCCGAGCCACACTGGTGCGGATCAGCCTCTTTTAAAGGGTCCTGAATCCCCCCTACTCCCCCACCCCAACACTCACACACACACACACACACACACACACACACACACACACACACACACACACACACACACACACACACGCTCTTTCTCTTCCTTCACTCACAGCAGGATAGTGGAGGGGGTTCTCGGTGGTGAAAGTCTCAACAAACCCTAATGATTTAAATCCTAAACACGAAGCATTAGGATGATTTAGCCCAGAATTAAAACGCCAAATCAAATGTAAAATCAATAACTACAAAAGGGAGCGGGGATATTGAAATACAAAAAAGATTAAATGTCAACCTTTTTTTTTTCAATTTCAGGAATGTAAATGTAACATTTGGAGCTGAATAATAACATTATATAATAAAACATTTCCGTTTGCTTGCTAGCTTTTCTTTGCATGTCTTTGTTTTGTGCGACCAAACACTTACATATTGAATCAATAATTCAACAATTCTATTTTATAATTCTGATCACTTCTCTCTTGTCAGTTGATTGATTGACCAACTCATAAATTGCCAGTGAGAGGGACATTAAAAGGAGGGATCCAATTAAATTAGCATCTCACTGACATAGACTAAGCCCTCCTCGCCTGAGTATTGATTTAGCCTTCTCTGTATTCTGACTATAGCGTGTGTGCGTGCGTGTGTGTGCGCGCGTGCGTGGGTGTGTGGAGGGGTCTCAGACGAGTGAGTCCATGTGGCATTAATGTGTTTATGTGGAAATAACCTGATAATCCCAGAGACAACGCTTGTTTTCTCAACATTGAGAGACAAACCAAACCGCAGCTCTGCAGAGAGAGAAGAGGGAAACTCCTGCAGGCAGCAACATGAAGTACCAAAGATGCAGACTGTCTTCCAAATCTAACAACACTTTCCTGCAGCTCTGTCCTGAAGAAGTGTTTAAATGTGTTTACGGGGATCATCCGGCAATCTTCTGGTTGCCAGTCCAACGCTCTACCTCCTAAGCTAAAAGTGAAAAATATCAAATTTGTTCTGTCGAAACAAAGACGGAAACATCTCTCTTCTTCTTCTCTCTGCTGGCCATCAGGGGGCGACTCCTCTGGTTGCAAAAAGAAGTCTGATTGTATGAAAGTCAATGAGATGATTAATCTCAGTAAACATTGTAAACATGCTCAGACGAGCATGATTTGCTTTGTGCTGTCGTGCTGAATGTTCATGTAACTTCATTTCAGTTGTGTTGTTCACAGCGCCGAGATTAATTACAGAGGAGCAGATTAAATATTAATTCCCCCGCCTTCCCCTGTAATATGAATGGTCTGAATGGAGTTTATGTCCTACTAGCCTACTTTTTCTTACACAAGAAAACTGTTTTAGTTGCTCTCTCTATAGTTTCCTAAACTTACATCCTAAAAATGTAAAACACAAATTACAAAACAGTATATTATCACATCAGTAGCATAACAGCACATTTAGGCAGCACAAAAGCATTCCAGCATGATATTCATTTCGTCAATATGGGCCATTTAGAGTCCAAACGACCAGAAAGCAGGGGATGCTTTAGGGGGCGGGGCTACCTGGTGATTGACTAAGCCTTTCACAGTGTTTTCAGAAAACAGATTGTGTCATGATGACTATATCCACTTCTTAGATAGTCTATGGTTCTTCCTTTACATCCTTGCACTATATTTAATAAAAGATTTTAGATTTTTCCGAATTCTGCTGACAAACCAACCAAACTGAAAACATAACAACTTTTTGAGGAGGTAATTTGTTGTGCTAAATTTTTTTCACAAATGCTTCCTGCAGTTTTGTCCTCAGTGTTCTTCATCATGAGATGTTGAGTTGTCCACCAGAATGTCGTCTTCCTCGGACACCATGATTTCCTGCACATGATTTTGCTGCCCAACAAGGCCACAACTTAGTATCTTAATGCGCAATCTATATGCAAGGAGTGGGGAAAGGGATTTCAAAGTCACAGAGGCCGACTGTGTTTATCACGTCAAGTAGTTATTCAGAGGCTGAGCCAGCTGCTGATGCAGACCATTACATAATGTGTTGTGATTAAACAATGGTGGGTAATGGTCGGGGCTGTTAGGAGTTACAGATTTATCATGCTGCCATTATGAAGCCTGTCAGACTCACATGTGAATGATTAATATCCCAGGCTGGTGTGCACACTGATATCAGCACACATGTTAGATACAGGTGTTTAATCACGATAGGATTTTAAAGGGTTATATCACCGATATGACTTAAAATACATCTTTTCCCATTTTGGCTTAATTCAGCATAAAACAACCTTAAAACACACTTAATCAAATATTTACCTACAAGAGAAATGATACTAAAACAAAAACAACGTAAAGACAACATGCAGGTCACATGAGAAACGATAGTTTCCTCTTCAAACAGAGTACCCCCCCCCCCCTGTTTACATTTACACGTTAACCTTGATTGTCAAACTATTTACAACTGGAACAGTAATCCATGAGAAAATGCTTCATAACTGAGAATGCAGTTCAGTTGTACGGAAACTTGACTATCAAGGCGACAAGGTTGCCCATAGGCCGTAAAGCATGAACATAGTCACTGTGATGTCACCCTTTGGTCTGTGGACTACAGGTTTAAAGCTTTGAGGTCAGCATTTGGACCCTCGCCACCTTGGTTTCTTGGAACCACAAATTACATATTTTGTTTTCAGCCAAACCATGATGTTTTTTTCAGTACAACTTAACCTTATTGTGTTATTGTGTTGTGTAAATCTAACTATGTCGTTTAGTTGCCTAAACCTAACTATGTAGTTTAGTTGTCTAAATCTAACATGTATATTTGTTCTCTAAGCCTAACTATGTCGTTTAGTTGTCTAAATCTAACTATGTAGTTTAGTTGTCTAAACCTAACTATGTAGTTTAGTTGTATGAACCTAACTATGTAGTTTAGTTGTCTAAACCTAACTATGTAGTTTAGTTGTCTAAATCTAACTATGTATATTTGTTCTCTAAACCTAACTATGTCGTTTAGTTGTCTAAATCTAACTATGTAGTTTAGTTGTCTAAACCTAACTATGTAGTTTAGTTGTATGAACCTAACTATGTAGTTTAGTTGTATGAACCTAACTATGTAGTTTAGTTGTCTAAATATGTAGTTTAGTTCTCTAAACCTAACTATGTCGTTTAGTTGTCTAAATCTAACTATGTAGTTTAGTTGTCTAAACCTAACTATGTAGTTTAGTTGTCTAAACCTAACTATGTAGTTTAGTCGTCTAAATCTAACTATGTATAGTTGTTCTCTAAACCTAACTATGTCGTTTAGTTGTCTAAATCTAACTATGTAGTTTAGTTGTATGAACCTAACTATGTAGTTTAGTTGTATGAACCTCACTATGTAGTTTAGTTGTCTAAATCTAACTATGTAGTTTAGTTGTCTAAACCTAACTATGTAGTTTATTTGTCTAAACCTAACTATGTAGTTTAGTTGTCTACATCTAACTATGTAGTTTAGTTGTCTAAACCTAACTATGTAGTTTAGTTGTCTAAATCTAACTATGTATAGTTGTTCTCTAAACCTAACTATGTAGTTTAGTTGTCTAAATCTTACTATGTAGTTTAGTTGTCTAAACCTAACTATGTAGTTTAGTTGTATGAACCTAACTATGTAGTTTAGTTGAACCTAACGATGTATTCTTGTTGTCTAAAACTAGTTTTAGTTCATTGACCACACGTTTCAAACTGTTACAAACTGCTGTTTGTTACAAACTGCTATTTGGGGAAAAAGACCTTTCCCATGAAACATAAATGAGGCAGTTTAGTTGTCTGGAAAGGTAATTTTTTTGGTGATAGGTTTATCAACGGATGCAAACAAGCTAAACCTATGGTGAAAATTTGGCTGAATTTAAAGTTGTTATTAAGCGGAGACACTACCAGTGAATAGGCTTCACATTTTGAAACATCTGGAAACATCTTCTAGTGATTCATTGACCGTGTGGGCAGATGAATCATTGCCTTTATCAGAACTCACAGACCTAGCCATTCCTTACAACAAGACTATAAAGCAAACCCACTTATTGCCCCTTTGAGTTTATTTCTCACTTCACTTTAATTAACTATACATTAACCCAGTCATTGTGCTGGGCTTCTGTATTATCTCCCTGGGTCCTGTTTGGACAGTCAGTACTCCCGTAATTCAATACTAAGTCAACAAGTTCCCTCAGGGAAAAATGTGAGGAGCCAGAGAGGGTAAATAACGAGGAAATACAGCAGTGAGAGTGAGAACGGATATGAACAGAGCTGCCAAGGAGACGTTAAATAACAAGGCCATCATTCAAGTTCTGCATTCAAAGTCAGCCTCAAGTACCCAAAGTAAAAGTATGTCATCCTTTCTGGAGAGAATGACACAATTAGAGATAAAATAATTTCCAAAGTTGGAGATGCAAGACATAGGTTCTTTCATCAATGTCATTACTTAGATTATGATTTCACATTAAAGGTACAATATGCAACTTTTTTTCTCCCTCTCCTGTCATGTTAAAATGTCTGAAAAATGCTTTATAAGGTATAATACCACTTTCAAGATATCATATATTTTATTACTTTTTCCATATCATTCTATATTAGACATGGGACAACATCCATCCATCCATCAATTTTCTACCGCTTATCCTGTATTCAGGGTTGCTGGAGCCGATCCCAGCTGACATTGGGCGAAGGCAGGGTTTGGGACGACATCCTTTTAGCCAAAATAATTTAGATTCAAGATATTATCCCCATAATCATCAAAATGTGCTTTAAAACCCATGACAGCAACACATATTGGAAACAAATATTTGCATTGTATCACAGATGAGAAACTCTATATTCTAACCTGATGAAGATTTTAGACTTCAGACATCTGGATCGGCTTGCTACCGAACAGCATTGAAGAAAGTCAGCTGTTCAACGTGAAGCTGCTTTCTTCAGTGTTTTTATCAGTTTTAATCAGGCCTGAGACCTCTGTGGTAAAAACCTCCTCATCAATGAACACTGAAGGAATCCCAACAACTCCCATGATCCCATGGCCCGTCAGCAACTGTTATGGTAGGAGACCCATAACAGCAGAAAATTACATATTGTGCATTTCATTTGAGACCATTCAAAGCAGCTCATGAGATATGTCAACTTTGAGGGAATATTCACAAAATGTTCCGAAAACATTAGGCTGCGTCTCCTAGAAAATACCTTTTATATACTACTTACTTGTTTCACCAGTTGTGTTTTCAGGGACACGTAACTGAAAAAGCTAATCTTATCAGACATAGACAAGACATCAGTTGGATGGTGGCCCAACAAAGTGCAAGATTTTAAGGTTGAATTGCAGTAAAGATTGTGGTTTTGGTGTGTTAATGTTAAAAAAAATTTAGAGGTTATTAATCATGCACGCGTGTTCGGTCCACACAAGTCTCTAGTTGTGTCCCAACTCAGTGACTGCACCCTTCTGGTCTGGAATGAGACTTTCAGGTCTACAGAGGATTTCCTGTTTTGCATTACCTTACCTCTCGCAGCCTAGCAACCAGCAGCAATTGACAAGAAAGAGCATAGACTAGGTAACTAATGTTATCTGACTAAAAAGGAGCCTGAGATATTTTAGGTATAGGCTTCATGGTTTACTTCACACTGAGAGTATTCTGACCCATCTTAAAGTCATCACTGGTGTGCAACGAATCTTGGGATAAGTTGGGCAGTAAAGGAACCATCTGTCAGATCGTCTGAATCAAGAAAAGAAGGTCACATTTCTTGCTGCCTTTGAAGGAGTTGGTAAATGGGACAACCTTGTAACAGCCGCTGTGACCGATTCGGTTTTCAGCACCTCGCAACTAATGCGCTGTGTATGGCTTTCTGATTAGATGTGTAGCTCTTGGGAGGTGATGCGAGAAATTAGAAAAGAAGGAGAGGTTTGAGTAGGTTCAGTCATGGAGGGAAAAGCCTATGTTTGATGTTGATCTCCTCAAGTAGCTATTGTTTTCTCAGACGGACCGGAGCTAAATCCAAGGGCTATCTACAAATCTGACCTTGCACCATTATTTTCTTCTAAATCCTTGAACCTCTAATAGATTATATGTCACATGAACAGACACTTAAACAATAAGAAGGAAGCGCTCTTATTATATGTATTAATTTAAGATTTTCTCATTTTTTATCACCCTACACTCTGAAAAAAGACCTCCAAATGATGTATGGACCTGCATTTAGCGCCTTTCCTGTCTTTCCGACCACTCAAGCTACATATAACCATTCATCGTCTCACACACCGATGGCACAGCCTTCATAACCAGTCATCCAGTCTCTTGCTCAAGGACTCTTCAACACATGGACTGAATACTGGGGGATCAATCCACCGATCACCTCTGAGCCACAGCCGCCCAAATATTGACTTTTTCATCATGAAGGAATATTCTGTATTGACTTTTCGCATGTTTTTTACCCATATTTCTAATCACACATTGATTGGTGGGAGGAAGAACCTCCACTAGCGCAAAGGTTACCAGAGCACGAAATGAAACCCTCCTCACACTTCAGTGGTAAAAAAAATTAAATAAATAATGCTTATTGAATGATTTATTATGTTCAGAACAGCGTTTTTTGAGCTGTTTAAAGTTGATGTTACCAGATATGCCAGACATTTTTTTGGACTCTAAAGCAAGTTTGATAATGTAATTTATTTTGTAGTTTAATTTCATGTAATTAAGTACAATTTACAGTACCAGCGATTTCCAGAAGAAAGAAACAGCGATGGAGGTACGGTATGTGTCGGGGTCAGGAGGGTGAGAGTTGAGCAAACAAACAAGAGAAAACACAGATCACGCGCTCCGCTGGTTTGTTGGGTCACTGCCTGCACAAAGTCTGCCCTCTGAACATCTCCTTATATGTATGTTGGGTGATGACGAAGAGAACAGTTCTGATACGGTTCTGTACATTGAAAGTGAGCATGAAATCCTTCTGATCAGCAGAGACAGATGGATTTTATGCTCAGTTTCAATGTTATGTCTGTATTGAACTCATGTGACCTCTTCATTTAATTTAGTCTCTTAACTCCCAGTTGTTATTGACCTTTCATTAAGACCAAAGTCATCGTTACATGTGGATACTCTACTCCGGAGGCAACCTCCAGTTGTCAAAAGTAGAGTCGATGTAAAAGTGCCTTAAACATGCATTCTGACTGCAGGCCATCTGGGGGCGACTCCTCTGGTTTGGAAGAAGTCTGATTTGGAAGTCTATGAGAAAATGACCCTACTTCTTATTTGATTTATTATCTCAGTAAACATTGTAAACATGAGTTTATGATCTCAATTTCTAGTTTCAAGTCTTCAATGCAGCAAGATGTTCATTTAATAAATTAGAAGTTATCCTAGTAGCTAATTGCATTGGTAGTGTGGTAGCGACGGTAACAAGGTTGTAGCGAGGCCACGGTAGCAACCTGTCCATCACAAGGTAGCCCCTGCCCTAAAGCAATGTTTACTGAGATAATAAATCCAGAAAGAAATCTGATCATTTTCTCATTGGCTTCCATGTATTTAGACTTCTTTTTGCAACCAGAGGAGTCGCCCCCTGATGACCAGCAGAGAAAATACAAGTTTAAGGCACTTCAACTTGGCTTCACAACTTGAGGTTTTCACAACACATTCCCTCTCCCAGAGCAGACGGGAAGGTGAGGTCAAAACAGCAGTCTGAGCACTTCCTTGTTACTAAAAGGGTCAATATAATTCACTGAGCGTTCCCCTGATAGTCTTGTGATCTCCTTCCTCTGTATGTGTTGTAAATGTGACAACACCTCCTACTCTGCTCCGTCTGTTTCCTGCTCCTCTGTTATGTTTCTTCTCTCCACCGGGGAAGTGAACTGGCAGGTTAATTGTTTGTGTTTTCTTTAGAAATCGTGGCTGCACTCCATGTACTTGCTAGCGACACTTCCATCCACACACTTCTGCCTCCGGTGGCCTTTAATTCTATTTAATTTGATATTTATTCAACTTGATGTCATTTTGCCAATGCAGGTCGGTCCAGTATTTGATTTTTTAATGACATTTTGTGCAGACATTATATCATGATGCTGATACAAAGCCATGGCGAGAGCTACGAAAACAAGTCTCTCTCTCGTACACATTTTTAATCATTGAGTCACTTTGTGTTGCATCGCTGTGGTGTTCACAAGGGTTTTCATGGGAATTAAACAGTTAATAAGCAGTAGATAAACAGTTAAGAAATGGTTGAAACTACACTGATGAAAAGCAGATATGAGTGTTTATTAATATTTGTTTAAATGTTACAAAACATTCATTATTCATAATAATTAAAGTCATTATAACTCCTTCTGTGGGCACTTATAAGTGGAGGCTGCTGGGTAAACAAAACATGAATCATAATAAGTAAATAGCAATACAGATAAAAAGTAATAATAAGTAATAATCAATCAGAAATGTGTGGAAGAAGCTGTGTCCGTCTACATTAAAGTGTTGTAAACTATTTATTGAATATATATATATATATATATATATATATATATATATATATATATATTCAGATTTTTTATATATTGCTTATGCACTTAAAATCCAGTATTTTGCCAAATAATTTGACCCCAGTTTCACACTTTCAGTTTGACTGCAGAATCAACAGTTTGGTCAAAGTACAAATCTCTACATTGCTCTGTTACTGTACCATGAATCCTTAATGGAAACGGTCAAATGTTTCCTGAAAATGTAATAACATTTGTACTCAACATCATTGAAAAGAAATTAATTTGTGGAAAAACTAAAAAAGAGATTTCAGGGA
Source organism: Chelidonichthys spinosus (assembly GCA_029853015.1). Taxonomy (NCBI): domain Eukaryota; kingdom Metazoa; phylum Chordata; class Actinopteri; order Perciformes; family Triglidae; genus Chelidonichthys; species Chelidonichthys spinosus. Next base: position 6,388,562 of record CM056841.1, on the reverse strand, counting down.
GGAGAAATCAGAAGGATTTTCAATATGTAGGATGTGAAAAGATGAAAACTGAAGTGTAAAAGTGAATCAACCTGGTGGTCGAGCAGAACACAACAACATGAAGCATAGCCGTGGGAAGTGGGGGTGCTGGGTGTGCGGCAGGAAAGCACGCATATTTATGTTTCATCCCACTCGCGATCAAAAAATAAATATAAAAAAAATGAATAAAAACTCTCCGTCCCCCTGTCTATTATGCACTAATATAATGTTACATTAAACCTAGGAGATCTAAACATATTTATATTTCACGTGTTTGTTTTCACAGTCAATTTCGGTGCAAGGCTGTACAGCAACATTTGTTACCTTGGCTTAGCAAACGGTTACTTTGATTGCGTTAGTATCAATCTGTGTGCGTTTTGCATTTTGTCGCCTTTTTTTGACAGTGATGTATGCCTGTGCTGTGTGCCATGCAATGTTAGTATGCTGTCCTGTTACAGAGGTGTTTCAATAAAATACAATCAATTTTGTACCATTTCAAATAAAGCCTATTTTTATGGATTTCTGGCAAACTACCCCCCACTACAGCACCCCCAACCAAAACTCACTTCCCACGGCCCTGACATGAAGGAACAACACTGTTCCTGTCAAGCTGAGTACCTCTTCATTCAATGTTAATCAGTAAACAGACATTCAGGATAGCTTCAGCAGCTAGCGTAGCATGGAAGAGCTAGTTGGTGGTGTGCTAACGTACTCTGCTCATGTTAGCGCCACAGGTTATGAGTTCCGAATACACAAAACCAGCCTTGAGATAAAGCAAAATAATGTAATAATAATATGTAATGAATGAATGGGAATGGTCTGTGGAGCAGAGCCGGTCCATGCTACGATACGATCTGAGCTTGAGGGGTGGGGCAAGGTTCAATTGAGTTAGTAGTTAGTTAATATATTCATTTTTTTACTGTTTAATTTTTTATTGGATGTATGTTTAAAGTTTTTTTTTTTTTTTTAACTACTTCAATTCAAATTACATTTTTTTTAATGCAACAAAACTACAATAAAAATGTGATGAGGCAGAGGAGACTTAAACGGCTGCATTAGTTTCAAAGCTGCCTTTTAATGGATTGGGAAATGAAATAAACATAAATGTAAACACTCACAGCTCATGTCCATGCCAACCAAAGTCATATTTATTACCTTCATATTTATGAACAGTACATCGGTTTACCTGATTTGTTGATTCCAGTGCTGCTGGGTGGGTCACCCAACAATTTTTAGTCTGAGGGGGGGTTCCTCAGCTTTTGTCAATGAAACAGCAACATTTCAAAGTGCTTTAGGAAAGCACCGCCTACTGACCAATCAGCTCTCTTTGGAAAATGGAATCAGCATTCGTAAAGGATCCCGTGGAGCTCTATGTGCAGATAAAAACAAAGCTTGGTGTGCGGATCGTGAGCTCTTAGGAGAGCTAGTGTTCAGAGACCAATGTTTTATATGAGAGATCCAGATTCTCATTGGAGGGAATGACTTTTCTGTGTCAGCGTACAGCCTACTGACCACTTTGAATTATGTTTTTATATTTATTTTATTTTTATTGCAGCTGAAGAATGAGGCTGATATTGTCATACACCATGCCATAAAAATACATCCAAGCAACACATTCATTTGTTTAAAGTTATATTTTTGGCCTTTTATTGCAGGACATTATGAGAGTTAAGGGGCGAGAGAGAACGACGACATGATTTAAAAGAGGGCTGCAGGGCGGATTCAAACCCGGGACTGCTGCAGGGAGCCTCAGTACCTGAGGGTCAGCAACTCTACCACTGAGCTACCAGCATACTTTACACACTCATTCACCCAGTCAGATCTACTTGTGCTCTCATGACGGGCAGTCATATTATATGACTATTAATTTGTGCATTCACACAGTCAACGACAGTCGTCACACAATGTTATTGATGTGAGATATTAACAAATGACCATTCGTCACTCAATATTTGTGATGTGACATATTGAGTTGGTAAATTATCTGACGGAGGGGGGGGGGGGGGGCATATTAATTCTGCCATGTTGATTGCAGGGTCATGTCAAAATAAATTATATCGCTGGAGGGGGATAAATTGCATGTGCATATATGCATAAATCTCTGAAAAAGGTCTGAAAATCCCTCCGGTGGGTATTAAAATAACTAACGTACAGTCCCTTATGGGACTTGCTATGTTTGGGAAACAGCAGACGCTGTAGTTACGTTTGGTACTGTGATATTGTGTTTCCTTTACATTAACTTTACTCGTCCCAACTACATGCCTTACGTTGACATTAAATAAAACGTTATCTAGACCCTGAAACAGCCTTTCAAAGAAGTGAGGACCTGGTCCTCAAAAGGATGAAAAACAAGAATAGATGTTACCCAGGCTCATATATTAGACACACACACACACACACACACACACACATGTTTCTGAGAATTGCTCATGGATTTTCGGTGTGATTTAAAGTTCCGCTGATGAGAAAGAAATGAGGTTTGATTATTAAAACTTTACACCGGTAGCACAGCCTTAATGGAATAAATCATTATGCTGAAGAAAACAAAGAAACAAACCTCTGGACAATCATCCAGAGCACCTTTTAACTGGATTTATGAACATTTTTAAAGGATCCAAGATTGTATTAAGATGTTCTCATTGAACAAGTGACAATTACATTTGCCGGATAAAAAGGTTAAAATAAGTTTGGTACGTCACCATCTATTAACTAACTATTGTAACCATTTTAACAACGTATCTACTACCTTTAACAAACAATTTTAACAATTTGTCCATTCATTTTAGACTACTTTATTATTTGTAGCAAACCACTTTTAATGTTAACCAGTATGTTTTGGTGTTACAGCTGACTCAATGGCCATATTATTTTCCTGCATATATATTATTTTAAATTGGAATTCAGATGGGTCCACTAGTCCAGTCTGGATGTCCGGGGGTTTGGGAGCCCAGTGATAGCAGAACAAAGTGTGTTGTGAGTGTGTGGGTGCAAACGTCAGCCTTTATTATGTTTTCTTCCCGTCTTTGAATGTTTCCATAACTCTGGATATTTTGGGATGGTCTTTTCTCCCATTAGCAGACGAGGATAATGACTCAATCACAGCTGACACGTGTGTTATTATTACCCTGAGGTGCAGATTTACACAGCTTAAATGTACACGGCTATCTATAGGATCTAGCGTCCGCGTTCATCTCCAGAGCCTCCGTGTCTGGACTGAATCACGGGACTGTTTGGGTGCCAGACATGAAAGGCCGCTAGCTTGTGTGTGCAGTCGTCCGTGCTGAGAGGATGATAGGGGGTTGATCTGATCATCTGTTTAACAGGGAAATCTGTCCGGACTGATAACGCTCTGCTCTCTCCCAAACACTTATCCACGTCACGTGCTCATGGAGGCAGACGGAGGGTTGAACCTGGCTCAAGTTTTGTCCAACGTCAACTGGAAATGGTTTGGCCAATTAAATACTTTCAAGCTGACCTGCCAAGTCCATGTCAGGGCTAAGTCACAAGTGTTCTAATTGAAAAGTCAATGTGTAGTCTTTTAGGGTCTTAAATATGAATTCAAATGACATGTCATTTCAAATTGTTCCCTTTACAAAGCTGTACATTGTTTTGTCTGAGTTGAGACTGTATATTTGGTCTTTTTCTGGGATTGTACTCAATGAAAAATGGACTTTTAACTCCAAAAACAAGTCGAGCCTCACAGCAGTCAAGTGCAGGTCAAGTCTTGAGTGTTTGCGTTTGGGGATTAATGCATACCTCTTGTTTATTGTGATGGACAGAAGCAGTAAAATCAGTAAATCCAGTTTGAATGTCGGAGCCGTGAATCTGAAGGTTTATCAGATGCCAGAACACGGCTGAGAGGTTTGTAATAAACGGAGACTGTTTTTTTTACAAATCATTAAAGTTGTCACACACAGATATTTTGGGATTGTGCAAAGCTCCGGGATTTCTGGAGGAATGTTCAAGAGGAGATTAAACAGGTGTTGGGTATTAGCTTTACTTTAGAGCCAGCGCTTTTCATACTGGGTACACTTCCTGATAATATTACAGATATATATATGGAATTCCTTTAGAGAGAATTCTGCATTCATGAGCAAAAAAAAGATTCCTTTCCTAGTTGAAGCTGCAACTACACCGAAAAACATGACAGAGCGTAAATAAAATATCTTTAATATGGAGAAAAATCGCAGCAAGAATAAAGTTAAGAACAGACAAGTGGTCATCATTAATAGAGGGAACTTACTTACTTTTATTTATTAAGTTGTATTTATTTGTATACTTGTATTTTATTCCTTTTGCACCTGTTATTTTATTGGTAGTTGACCCTTTGCTATGTCCCGCCCCTCAAAAGCACACTGGTCAATCGTAGCGTAGCATCAGCTAGCTAAGACTCTCTTCATTTTCAGACTGGTTTTGTTGATTTATGCTGAAACGTTGTGTAATAATGATCTAAGACTCTCTTCATTTTCATACTGCTTTTGTTGATTTATGCTGAAACGTTGTGTAATAATGATTAGCTTTGGCGGCGCCACAGTCACGGTGTATTCTGCGACACCGTATCGATGTGTTGAAGTGCACAGCATCCGCCACCAGAGGGCGATCTCGACGGTGTTCATGGGTTTTAAACTACAAAGCCAGTAAATTGTCACATGATTTTATCCAACTTCTCTCTTCTGGCCACCAGGAGGCGACTCCTCTCTCCCACCATTGCAATCTTCTCATTTACCTCATATTCTAAACTATTTTTGATATTTGAAAAAGGATCTGGTGTGGTGTGTGTGTGTGTGTGTGTGTGTGTGTGTGTGTGTGTGTGTGTGTGTGCGTGTGTGTGCGTATTTCTGGATTGTCCACCTGTCTGGGTTTTTTTTCCATCCCCAGCCTCATTAACTTAGGCTGAAACAATGAAAATGAAATTGAATTCTTCCATGTTTGAAGGGCCAATAATGACGCTGGGTTCATTAACACAGTGACAATTTGATTTTGCAGCCTGAGAGGAGGCGGGAGATGATAAGGAAGGACTCGTAATGCATTTACAATTTCAGTTCACTGGGTTTGTCTGTGAAAGAAAACTCTTCTGTGTAGGAAAAGAAGGCCTTCTATAATAACAGGTTCATGTGAAGAGGCAACAAAAATGGCATATTTCAGAGAATTTAGAAAAGCTCCAGGTTTGGTAAGTGACTGCTCAGACTGAGACTGGTTTCCATGGTGAACGCTCTGCCTGTGAAATGTGGTGTATGTCATTTAAATTTTTTTTTTTTTTTTTACTGCAGGCTCACATTAATGCACACAAACATCTTGTACTGCCTATACACAAGCCTAAATCATCTGTCACTTTGACCTTTTTAGGGCTCTAAAATGTGATCAATCACTCCGATTGGAGCGGCTGTCCTTTGGCCTGCTTGAATGAATGTTGTCACTCAGTTATGTGGTGGAGGAATATTCACATCCTTTACTTAACAAGTACAAGTACACGCTAAAAATAATCCTGCATTTCTTAATGTATTCAAATATCCCCTCCGATTGTTACTATTATATATTATTTTATATTTAGATTATTACGCCTAATAATTATTACTAATACATTATGTTTAATACAAGATTATTAAACTGTACAGCAGAAAATCTTCACATTTGAACATAAATTACACAAAAATGGCAAACATCAATATATTGATTTTGTTAATTGATTGAATCCTTTTCCATTTGTAGATGAGTAGAAGAATGCGGCATGAGAGGAAAATACTCATATATTTTGTACTTGAACTACAATATTTGAGGAAATGTACCTTCCACACGTTCAGAATCGACATGTAATATGCATCAAATCTGAATAATTATTAAAGTAATAAAACTAAAGCTCCATTCAGACTTGATTTATTACTCTCAGGGAGGTGATCATTTCTTGGTCAGGTATTTTCCAGAGTGCACATGTGGGTCATAATTCATTTCCAGTTATAATTAAAAACTCACTGGTCCTCCTGTTCCGAAGCATCTGCTTTAGTGTGATGTGTTGAAACAAACTATCAGTCGTTCTTTTGCCTCTGTCGAGTTGTGTTTAAGATCTCCTGCAAAGCAACACGGAGGACGTAATTAGTGATTGATTTGTTGCCATGGTTACCAAATGTCTGTAAACATCTCAGATCAAAACAAGCATAGGATAGGAATGTGCCCAGTTTCCTGAGGTACACTGCAGAGATCAGGAATTTTAATCACTCTGTCAAATGTATATTATCTCGGTCCAAATATAAAAATCAGGGTATGTTTCGTTTATTTTGACCTTTTTTTTATGGGGGCAGCCGTGTTTTTTGTCCACTGGGTTTCACACTGACAGTTTAATCCTTGCACTGGGAATACTGGAATGTAGGAGAAGGGGTGTTTATTTTCAAGAAGTGTGGCAGTGAGAGCGTTGGAGTTTGGTGGACGGGACAAAGAAAAAACATTTCACACTGAGTAGCAGCCTCCAGAGACCGGCATGCCAGCAGAGCTCAGATGGTAGAACACAGATGGACAGATGAATAGCATTTCATTGGAAAACATCTGAGAAGATGTTGATCTTGCTTTCCACTCCACACTCTCCACTGCTCAGTATGGGTAGTGTCGTTCAGCATCCTTTTGTGTGAATAAACAGCAATATGAATGGAATTCTGAATCACGTAACCATAGTTACCTGTGCCAGAATAATAAAGTCTTGAATTATTTTTTTTTATATTTTTCACTAGGCAAAATGAAATGCTTACACTTGAAGCCTTTACACACCAGTTTTATTCTTACAGTGAATTTGCACGTCAATATCGTTTTTTATTTTTTATTTTTGAGACTTTGACACAGAACACGGCGAAAGAAACAACGTAATTACTTTTTTCAGAATTATTTTTCTGAGCTGTGTGGAAGTGGAGGATTATACAAAATGAACCTTTGACAAAGACCACATCCACCTACCTTTTCTTACCTTTCACAATAAAAGCCATAGACATGGCAATATTTGGTGCCTCGTGTCATTTATCTGTCACTCCGCTGGTATGTAAAGGCCTTGACATTGAAGCGTTATTGATGCCACACAGATGTCTCTTATTAGCATTGGGGGTGGGACTGGGTTTCGGAAAACTCACACACAAGAAGCAAAAATGTGTTGGTTTCAAATTCAAGGTATCAATATTTGGTTTTCTAGTGATGAGCCTTTATAACCAGGATATTTTATTGCTAAAGACTGAAATACAAAATAAATAAGTCATAATCCTCTAACTGTTTTTCTTTTGTTTTATTAGTCGTTTTTTCACGTAACTGGAATTAACAATCAACAGAGCGAATAAAAATAATTAGCAACTACTTGAATATTATGACCAAATAACCAATTCAATGTTATGTTAATATATTTCATATTTAAAATAAAGTGTTTTTCTTGCTCAGCAACAGCTCATACAAGGTATTGCTTTTTTTCAACCCATTTAACTCCGTGGTTTTGGGGGACCTTATGGTTCGAGGTAATGTGACCACTGTGACCAATCGCTCTCCTCTTTGAAGGGTCTCTCGGGGTCTGGATGAATCAACCCACTTTCAACATGAGTACATTTTCCCAGCCTGTCGACTGCTTGACATGTGCGTGCGCTTCTGATCTGTTTTTGTTGTGTTTATGATATAGAAAAGAGCATTAGAGCAGGACTATGACACGGCATGTTTACATCTGGAACATGAGGGGGGCTGCAGGGGACCCTGGGGTCACATCCTGTCAACATGTTCTCCCACACTGATCAGGCTTCTTGTGGTGTTTTACCTGCTGGTACCACCTCCATGGTTAGCTCTCCCTTGGGGACACATGCGTACGAGATGGATGGAGTGAGACAACGGGGAACGTGGAGGTGGTTGCCCTGGATTTGTTTCCTGATGTCGTGCAGAGATTTAACGATATGTGCTGATCCTCGAGCGCACACGAGGGAGCTTTTCTCTGCCGCGTTGCATGAGAAACGACGACAATGACTGGGAACGGACGCCTCGTACAGAGCCGGGCCATAAAACATGCAGCTGGAGCCGACGAGCACTTGGCATTATTTATAGCTGGAATTAGGATGTGAAATTCCTCCATTGATAAAAGTTCTAAAATGGTGACTGTTCTACTATTATTACATCTGCAACCAGCAAATATGTTTATATACATTTCCTGACAATGGACTGAATATTTGGCTGTGTGTACTTGGCTACAGCTGAAACTTGGCTAGTTTGATTGATAAAAAATAATATTCTATAACCTCTTGTACAATACACATCAAGAGAAAAGTAGGACCATTTTTTAAAGACAAACTTCTTTTTGCAACCAGAGGAGTCGCCCCCTGATGGCCAGCAGGTAAAAGTTTAAGGCGCTAAAGCAAATATGCAGTCTGGTAAAGTACCTGAATCTGGAAAGGAACTAAAGGTGTTAGATAAATCAAGTAGAAAGTGTCAGAGAAGAAAATACTAAAGTTAGTTAAAGATGTTTTGAAATACAGTGATATTATAGAAGCTATTGCTGCTGCTCCCATTATATTAGTTTATGAAAGATGGCGAGCTGCAGCTGAGAGTACCAGTGGTAGAAATACGACCTCAGCTACTTGATGGTTTACAGTGATGATCTATGATACAGGGTCATGTGGAGCTTGCGTTCTGTCACTCTGCACCTCTGCTACTCTGCCGCTGAGACCCTGCTAAGCTAATGTTAAGCTAGCACTTCAAAGGGCTATAAATCCCAGCGAAGTAAGAAGACCCTGCAGTGGCTCCGTGTGTCGGGGCCTCTAACAGCTGCTGTGAGACTTTTCCTTTAGCCATGTGTTCCTCCCTCCTGTGAAAGCAGTTTGAGCACAGTAAAGCTCTCAGGAAAACACATCTCACAGGAGTCTGGCTGTAAAGATGTCAGAGTTTCTTCAGCCAACAGCTTCTCACCTGAGAATGAAACACAACACACGCTCACATGTACGGAGTAGGACAGGGCCCCTCGGTGCTCACATGTCAAAGGTCCCCCCAACCTCCTGCTAGACGCCCAGACTGAAAGAGTTTAGTTGTACTGTATCTCTTTGTAGTCGTTTCAAATCTCTTAGTAGTCATTTTGAGCCTCTTTGTAGTCATTTTGATTCTCTTTTTGTTGTCATTCTGATTCTCTTTGTAGGCGTTTCGAGTACCTTCGTAGTCAATCTGAGTGTCTTTGTAGTCATTTTAAGTTTTTCTTCGTTAGGAGCAAAAAAATGTTAATCTGATACATTCTAAACTAGCCTGTTATTAACCGATGCTTCCAAAATGCTAACAGTGGTAGCGATAGGGGCATATCTCATGGTAAAAAGAAATTGTTAATTTTAAACCTTTTACGAGACTCAAAGTAGCCCACTTCTTTGGTAGCATAATGAGGGGTCCTAACATATAAAAGGATGCATCAACACTTTGTAAATGTACAGATAGTTTATTAAAAAGGACTGTTTATACAGTGTGCTCCTGCAACTCTTCGTCCATGTATTCGGGTTTGAATAGGTATGGACGCTTATCAAATTAAACTTCAAATTCTTCGTAATATTCAGTAATGACCTGCTCTACCTTGATGGTGATAATACACTAAAGAAACAGGATAAGTGGTGATCGATAGTGGATGGATTATATTCCACTTCTGCTGATAGATCCCCATAAATGTTACATATTGTACCTTCAAATTAGAATTTAAATAGACTCTGAATGGCCCCATTGATATGAAAATACTCAGGTAAAGATCAGGATCAGCATGCTGAATGTTGATCATAATGTTAAAGTGTGCTTGTACACTAACTATGTTGTCTGAAAAATTCATCAGTTTCCTCTGGGCCATTTGCATCGACGTGTCCCTCCTTCACGTCTCCCAGCTCCTCCTGGGCTCCTGACTCAGTCTGAACGTCTCCTTCGTCTTCAGAGATGGGGGTCCATCTGGTACCCCAGAGGTGCAAAAGACCGTTTTATGGTAAATGTGATCATTTAACACAAAAAAAAATAAATGAAACAACTCGAAGAACACGACAAGAAAGAAAAACAGCAAGTTTCACAGAATGTTTGTTTTCCAGCGTTTCCTCCGTTTCGATCCCCGATGCTGTGTACACGGATGGTTTTGGTGAATTGCTGTTTTCTGTTTACCATCAGTCATCTTTCTAGTACAAGTACAACAGATGGCTTCTTCTCAGGCGTGGATATTGTATTATTGAGTACAGGCCGAGATGTAAAGCTTAGATCAGTGTGAATTAATTACTGTTGAAGTGAGAAAGATGTGGCTCTTTATCCAGATAAGTCAAGTCATCGACTTTTCATTCGATTATTTCATCCTTATTATTATTAATATTATTATTCTTATAACTATTTTAGGTTGATGATTCATTTGTGGAACCCATTTTTTAACGCTGTTGGCTCTCTGGATGGGACGAGAGAGAGAGAGAGAGAGAGAGAGAGAGAGAGAGAGAGGTAGTGTGTGTGCAGTTTATTTGTCTCTGAATAAATAAATGCTACAAAGAGACACAAGCTCAGTTCCTGTCTTGCTGTAACAACTCTGTCTCAGGAACAATTAAGGTGGGCTGACCTTTTAAGGTGGACCAGCATTATTCCCCTTTAAGTGACAAGCTGATCCTCTGAGTCTCTTCGCTTTTGATAGCAGGTTAAACAGTTAATTATTAATATCCCTACTGCAAACTCTGCTCTGTTCGTATCAGGAAAAGACAAAGTTGAATGTTTTCAAAGTTTTTGTTAGAACTGTAATGGTATTAATACGTACTCATATTGGTACTCGGTGTCGTACTGACATTTAAATGAAAAAAACTGTCATCAGTGAATCCTTATTTGTTGAGTCTTCAAATTGTGGTGCATATATGCCTTCAATCATGAATCTTTACAACAATATACAGAGAAAATAGGAAATGTGTGATTGTATGACAGCCCCAGTTATTATTATTATTATTGCTTTGCCGAAAGAACAAGGAGCTATACATTGTGTATCTTTGAGGTCGTGAGCTGATGGTAAACCACTCTAATTGAGCATTTAGATACCAAGCCTGCAGGACATTGCCTCCCCATAAATAACACAATATACCACCCACTCACAACCAAACAAGCACTCATAGCTGGCCTTGAATGTGCCGTCTGTGTTTGTGTCGCCGTCAGGGCCAATCTTTTCTGTTTGTTTGAGCAGAGCTGCAGTAATCTCTTAAACCCGGGCTTGTTTTTACAGTGACTATGATGAGTTATATAAAAACACTTTGCAGTCAGATACACAAGGTAGAAAATATGAACATGTTCCCCACAAAGAGTTCCACTTAGAGGGACATGTTGCATTCCTTACTTGTATCTCTGAATTTACTGATCATGGTCACTCAAAGAAAAGAAACTTTCTTTCTTGTTTGTGGTTAGATGACACACACACACACACACACACGCACACACACACACACACACACACACACACACACACACATATATACCAGGAGACAGCTGGCTGCTGACAAAATCCATCCACTGGCATCTCAAAGCACACTATCGATCTTGTTGGTTTCAGTCCGTACAAAAAGCCTATAAAAATGCAACGTTTTAGCTGCAGGTGTGGCATTTTGGAGGTCACCATCTTGCTTTTTGGACAACATGTTGGGGGAGAGAAACAACAAAAACAACAATTAACTTTCATGAAGTGAAAATCAACTGTGAAAGGGTTAACAATACATCGGATACATGGACAACTCCCAAATGGTAACAACCTGTCAATCAGCAGGTAGCCCCGCCCCTAAAGCATCCCCTGCTTTCTGGTCTGGTGGACTCCAAATGGACCATAATGTACTAAATGAGCATCATGCTGGATTGAAGAAGACTTGAAACTAGAGATTGAGACCATAAACTCATGTTTACAATGTTTACTGAGATAATACATCAAGAGAGGAGTCGCCCCCTGATGGCCAGCAGAGAGAGTGCAACATTAAGGCACTCTTAAAAGTCAGAGGTTTAACAAGAAATAGAACAGCACATTTCTTTCTTTCTTTCTCTTTCTTTCTTTCTTTCTTTCTTTCTTTCTTTCTTTCTTTCTTTCTTTCTTTCTTTCTTTCTTTCTCGTGCTTTGATACACAGGACCATAGAGAGCCTATAAGGGGATCAGTACAATAAGCATATTGTTTTATTCTTGGATGGCCATTTCCTTTAAACTGGTATAATATTTCCCTCCTTATTTAGCTCACATTTGCAGGCTTAGAGTCTTAGCTGTTAACCTCATGGAATGTCCCTAAAGACTGCAGACTTTACATTATTAGGATCCTATCTGAACGGTCAGCCATGGTTTTTGAAGGCAGTGTCTGCATAATACAAATTACTTTTATTCTTCTCGGTTTCCCGCTGGCTTTTAACTTTCTGTGAGTTCTGGGCGTTCATCGTCTCCGGGAGCAGTAAATTACATCTGAGGCGGTTTAACATGCGCACACACGAGCACGAGAGAGAGAGAGAGAGAGAGAGAGAGAGAGAGAGAGAGAGAGAGAGAGAGAGAGAGAGAGAGAGAGAGAGATGGAGCTTTGGAGGAACTGCAGGATTTCTGTGATGGATCAGCATGAATTCTCTCAATCCCCTCCGCTCCGCTCGCAGATTACCTGAAGAGACGTGATCCGAGTTTGATCCCTGTTTTATTACTGTGTGTCTTTGTCAGCGGACACGCAGCAGCAGCCAAAGGAGGAAGTTTCCTAAACGATGGCTGCTGCACGCCAACCAAGCTCCGCCGAGCCTGAGATGCTCCGGCAGCAGCAGCCGTCAGACACAGACATCATCAGAATAACACGGAACTGAGCTTCTGCCGTGATGGGGTAGTGGAAGAAGTACTCAGATCCTTAAGTATAAGTAGAAATATCCTTTAAAATACTCCATTAATTTAAGTAAGTAAAAGTCCTACAATCAAACTGTTACATGAGTATTATAAGCAAAAAACACTTACAATATCAAAAGGAAAATGATGCAGTACATTCATAATGTTATGTCATCATAGAATATGAAGTATTTCTGTAGGTCTCACAGGAAGTTGGCGTCCCACTGGTTCTCACAACCAAAAAGCCAATGAGATTATTCTGACAAACAAACATTTGTGATATTAACATGTTTTATTCAGCAAGATCATCTTTGTCTCTTATGATTTTTGAAGCTTGAATGCAATCAGCAGAAGTAAAAAACGTCCAGACCAGACAACGTTAATCAGCCCCTAAATCATCCCCTGTATTCTGGTCTGTTGGACTCTAAATGGACCATAATGTACTAAATGAACATCATGCTGGATTGATGAAGACTTGAAACTAGTGATTGAGATGTTACAAATCAGAGAGGTGTCGCCCCCTAATGACCATCTGTGAAAAATGCAGGTTTAAGGCACATTTTTTTGTGTATTCAACCGTCCAACATCGTAAACGTTAGAAATGCTATCTTTGTTACGTCGGAATTTACAGAAAAACCACAAACGCTTATCATGACCTGAATTTGGACTCCGCCCACTGGAACACAAGTTAGGGGTCATCAGAACCCTCCTGCCTGATGCCTGGCTGGACTCGGACCTTCTTGCCCCCTCCCTTTGCTAAGTCCAGATTCCTGTGATAAAGGTTTCTCAGTCACCACCGCCAGTTTCATCGTGACTCCATTCACATTTTAATGGGCTTTACCTACAGAACATCCATCCATCATCAACCGCTCATCCTGTCCGGGTCGCGGGGGTCGATCCCAGCTGACCTGGACGGCAGGCTCACCTGGACAGGTCTCCAGACTATCACAGGCCTGACTAATAGAGACAACAACCACCCACACTCACACCTACGGGACATTTAGAGTCATCGATGACCTCCTGCAGAACATTCACCATTAACGTAATGATTTGTTTATACGCCTGACGTTCTATGAGTCATGTAATTTGCCGGTTCGATATAATTAGCCTCCCAGCTCAGATTAGTTTGTCTCTAAAGTTGCAACCAATGTGAGTTTTGAAGGCTACAAAGGCTTCATCTTCTATTAAGCCATTTATCTTTATGGATCTCTTGCGGCAGAACGGTTTGGACAGAATTCATCATGAAGCCTTGAGACTGCATGAACGTCACAGTTGGAGGTGAAGAGTCAATCATTCACCGTCCTCCTCTGTGATCGGACTCATCTTTTACACATCCACGGCTCCAGCTGTAACGTCTTCACCAACTGCTGCTGCTGCAGTGGATAGAAAGTACCAAACACTTACATGAGAGTCAAAGGCAAGACAGGTATTTGTATCGCACCTTTCAATAACACGGTCATTGAGTGCTTTAATAAATATAAATAATGATTAAAAAATAATAAATCATCAAAACAAGCAAATCAAATGAAAATAATAAAAAATAAAATAAAACCAAGAATATCAAAGTCGGAAGAAGCCTCAGATCTTTGGAGAATAACACATTTGGAGCGTAGCCACGTCCGAAGGAGAGACAGGTTGATGATGTTGTACAGTGAAAACATGTTCACCTCCTCCGCCAGCTCTCTCTCTGTAGGCTGAAAAGTTTACATAACCATAGACATGTTTTATAGCCTTAGTTATCTTGTTTGATCAGTCAGAATGCAGAGCCACAAATCTCTATTCAGTGTTCTGTGAGGAAAGATCATCCTTAAGCATCTAACACTATATTTACTGCAGCAGGTGTAGGAGGATAAGAGGAGCCAAAAGAAAACACATAAAGTAGAATCCAACAATAAATTATCACGTAAGGATTCCAGCACCTGGACATGAAATGTGCATGTGGTATTACACACAGCATGTACTGTATAATTGAGCCATCAACCTGATTGTAACCTTTGCAAAGGAGCTTTAATGACACAAAGACAGGAAGCTGGTTAACGAAATCCATCAGCCTTCACCTCAAAGCCGGCTCATTAACACGTTGCTCTGGAAAAGATGGCATTTTCTATTCTATCTATGTGTCTGACGTGTTATGAGTGTTATGAGTCATGTCATGTGCTGGTTCGATATAATTAGCCTCTCACCTCTGATTAGTTTGTCTATAATGTTGCAACCAATGTGAGTTTTGAAGGCATGTTAACAAAGGCTACATCTTCTATTAATTAAAAAAATTATCTTTATGGATCTCTTGTGGCAGAATGATTGGGACAGAATTCGACATGAAGCCCATTCAGACTGGACTAAAGTGCACTAGTGGCCGCCAATAACACAGTTACACCACTGGACCAGTTCTGGGGTCGAATTGAGTGGACTGACTGGAGGAGACCAGAGACCTGGTTCTTTAAATATGAAGCCGGTCCTTTTAAGGCAAAGAAGTACAACACACATAGCAGTTAGGCCACGTTAACGTTGAAAGATCTTTCTACAGTCGTAGAAAAGGGTACACATTCCTTGAAAGAGGACAGGTTGATCAAAAAGAAACATAAGTGCACTCTTAGTGAAAATTGCTGGGCAGAGAACAGAGAGTGGAATCGATGAATCATAAAATGCACTCTCTATTCACACGCGCTGTAATTACCAATGCTATTTCATGTAATAGTCATGTCATTGTATGAATTGTAAGCCGTAGTTTAAAAGCATTCTCCTTCCACGGTCGCCTTTTCACATGCTGCTAGCTGTTGTATGCGATGCTGGACGGTTTGTATGAGCGGACGGTCATACAACCACCGTCAATTACATTTCATTTTCATCATTCATCATGATGATTCATCATTCACCTCACATATCTGAAATACGTTTCATTGAAGTTTGTGCGGCGAGGAGGTCGGGCGGATGAATGTGTCAAACACGGGACTTTCACTCAGGAGGCTGCTGTTCATGTCCACTGTGAAAAGAAAAATGTAATTTTAACCCTTTCAGATCACATCCCTGCTCATGTTATTATTATTATTATTATTATTATTATATATTTTTTAATTATTATTATTATTATTATTATTTTTGTTTGGGATATATAGCTCATATTCAAATTTGGATAATGACTATTTCACACAGATATAGGAGCTTAATGTAAATTATATGTAGATTATACGTGATAATGAAGGGATGGGATATGATAAGCTTAACTTCCTCCCATCTTGAAAGGTCTTATAGATTGTTTTTTTTTTTGTCTTTTTCATACGTGTATGATGTATTTCATGTCATATTAACATTGTACTTTGCAATTGGGGAAAATAAAGATCAAATTTAATTAAATATTCTTGACCTATTTCACAATATTATATATATACACACACACATGATATATTCATTATAAAATTCGTAGAATCTTTATATTAGAATTCAAAATCCATATTTGCTGGAAAATAACTGTGACTGTGAATAACTCTTGACTTAAAGCTTAACTTTAGGGCAAAATTCTTAGAAAGAGTCATCATTCTAGAAAATATGCTTTAGAAATGATCACTAGGTCTTATGAATGCAGCCTGTTGATGAAGCTGCACGAACTCCGAGGTTTTGGGGAATGAAAGAGTTGTTTTAGAACCCTGTCCTCAGGTCTGCTTGCTGCTGTGACCGGAGATGGAGTGAAGGCTTGTGGCTGTTTTGTGGTCGATGCTTATGATTCTGCCAGCTGTCCTGATTGGTCGTTGCAGCCCGGCTTGGTCCTGTTCGTGCATGTTTTTGAATAACAGGAAATACCAAAAAGGACAGAACGCTTTGAAGTACCAGAAATATTTCACGTTTAAAATGGTGACTTTTGCATAAAAAGTCCAGTTATATGATGCGTTCCCTGACGTTGGGAGGTATTTGTATGATTTGGGATCATGTCCACAGATGTTTGTGGCTTGCAGTGCAGTTATTGTCAGGATATTTTTATATTTCATGTTAAGATTCAGTTGTTTGAGGCACCTTTTTATTTATTTTTTGACAGGTAACCACAAGGCCGACATGTAGAGACAGACAGGTAACCAGTCTATCACAGGGCTGAGTTTGGAGGTGCTGGTAGAAGGACTGTGTTACGTTTGAACTGTAGGAATCTCAGTCTTCTCCTCTAACATTGTGTATACGTTCCCTCCGCTGGTCCTGGATCAGGCTCTGGCTGCTGCATCACTTCAACTTCTCAATGGAAAACTCATTTTTAGATCATCACTTCCAGACAAAACTGCTGCTGGCGTTTCTCCTGACAACCCACTCCAACTCACATACGTGCACACGTGTATCATCTCCACTTGCAGACGGCTATAAGATTTCTACACATTCCTGCAGCTGAGCTCGCTGTCGGATTCCTCCATAAAGGGAAGAAGGAGGCAGACAGATAACATCTAGAAACACCATCCAGCCATTCGTCTTCCTCCGAATTACAGCTGAAAAGGGTCGTTGGCGTGCTGCACATCTCTGTAAACACATTCCTTACACATGAACAACACGGGGGCCTTGGAAGCAAACAGCGTCTGGCATGTATTAGGAGAATCAAACAGGCGTCACAAAAGACATGCTGAAAGAGATGTACCAGGAAATAACCGAAACACATGCTGCATGTGATTCTGGGGCTGCATCCACTCTGGCTTTCTGTTTATTTAAATTCCTTGTATGTGTTCACACTTATTAAAGCTGATTCTAATTGTAGTTCCCAACAAAGATGTGTGGCAGTGACGGCTTCTATATCCATCTGAGAGCAGTAACAGGAGAGGGATGATGGGAAAACTCCATTTATCTGTCAATGAAGAGTCGTTTTTTCAAAACATCCGAAGGGTCCTGAAGAAGCTTCAACTGGCTTGTGGGTAACTCAAGGGTCCTGACAATAAAGGGCTTGTGTCTGCATGGGGCGCTGGAAGCTAAAAGAAATGAGGGTGGGACAATTTAATAGAAATATGAGTACATTTAGTAAAGTGGCCGTCTCCTGTCAGATCACATATTTGAAAATATTAAAAAGCTTAAAGTACAGAAATAGATTCCATGACAGAGGATCGATTTATGCTTGCATACAATTGCAATTTCTGTAAAGAGAATTTGAATCAAATGAATGAAATTGAAGAGGGCAACTGTAGTCCTACATTCTCCATGAACTACACCTCCCAATCAGGTGTACGACTATAACAATCACCAGGATCTAAGGCCTGAGATCATGTTGTTAGCCACTTAGCTTGGTGGCTTTAGAGCTCATTGTGTCAGAAATCAATCTAAAGTCACCTTTATGATGAGCTTATTATGGGCTTGGGCTGTAGCCCTGGCAACAATAACACGTAACAATAACTCTTTGTCATTCACAGCCCTGATGCATAGACGTTCTGACCATCCACTGCAAGGTAAAGAAGCCAGGAGCCGAGTCCGGTTGCCTCTTGCTCCACTGACGCTTGCAGCTGAGAGAGATTGGGACGGTAAAACTTTACTGGGGATTTTCTCTGCGGGATGAGCTAGCTGCCCGGGGCATCAGCCGTTTCATCTCCCCTCTAGTCGCATCCAGCTAAAGGCACTGTGTCCTGGTCCTTTCCAAGTGTCAGTGGATTCTGGTGCAGACCACGATTTCATTGCCTGAGATTTTGTTTCACAGGCTGTCCTTCCCTCCGAGCCCCCTCCTGAACCCGAGGATGTGTTCGCCCCAGACAGAAAGTTTCTCTAGCTTACTATACTCACTCTACATCATGTATTCCACTGCTCCACTGGTGTCCCCTCCCCCCGTCACTAGCACACCAGCTCCACCCAAGCCTGCTGATGTCACCTCCATCACGACCTCCAGGAGCTCTTTAATAAAAAACACCACACATACCTTACTCTGAGCCCCTGGGAGGTAGGGCCTTCTGGAAAAGTACATCATATCTCCAGGCCAGAAAAGGAGGCTCTCTTGTGCTGGTCTTATCCGCCCCTCTTCCGCATGTGAGTTTCATGTTTCCTCTGTTTTCTCGGTTTTGTGGTGGAGAACAGGGCAGATCAAGACCGGCCGTGCCAAGGTTCAGCACCAATGGCCCACCCGTAAAACAAGGAACCAACTTCAAAGGTTTCTGGGGTTTGAAAAAATTACCCGGGTTTATCTGTGACTATAGTCGATTAGCTCCACCGCTAACCGAGCTAATAGCAGTTTAAGCTTCACCTGTAGCCCAAGATGCATTCGTGAATCACACACTTTTGTTTTGGTCTGGGTCGTCTCGCCCTGATCCTGCAGCTCAGTTCATGGTCTAGTTGAGGCCTTGGGTGGGGGGGGGGGACTCCTCCTCCGACCAGGACCTGCACCCCTGCTGTCCCCCAGCAGAGAAGAATCATGATGACAGGAGACAGACATGACTCTGGCAGACCGGTGCAGAGCGATTCAGCCTCACCTTTCGTACTTCTCAGAATGTTTCCCCCTCCTTTCATTGTTTATGTTAAACCACATGTCCTGAATATGCTGTAATAGATTAATAATCACATTCTGATGGATATGTAATGTACAATCTACTTAACAAGTCAATATTTGACTTTTGACTGATTAGTAACTTCCTGGTTAGTTTGAGGAAAATATCTTCAAATAAACCTTTTTTTGTGCAGAAAACCTTAAAGACAAACTTTCGGGGCTCATAATAAGAGTTTGAATAAAAACATAATTAATACTCAATAGAATATCAATTTCTAATGTAATAAACACAATGTTAAACGTCTTTCCTTCACAGATATAGTCCATGGTCCATATTATTCAAGTTTAATCAACTGGTTATTATTATGGCTGTTTTTTTATTCTAGCTAGTTATTTGTTATTATTATTACAGTTTTTTATTATGGCTTGTTTTATTTTTTATTATGAATGGTTTTATGTTTATTATGGCTTGTTTTATTTTTATTGTGAATGGTTTAAGATTTATTATGGACGTTTTTATTTTTTATGATGGATGGTTTCATTTTTATTATGGATTTTTTTTTTTTATAATGGCTAGTTTTATGTTTTATTCTGGCAGATTTGTTATTATCATGGCTGGTTTTGTGGCCAAGAAGAATGTGAACTTATACTTTATATGAAGCGAGAAATTATTTTATATAAATGGCAAATTTTTCAGTTGTAATTATTATTTTATCACATATGAAGTATTGGATTCTATTGGATTCCAAACAATGAGGATATCAACATAACACGATAAATCACATTAAGACTTTTCATATAGAAAATCCATCATTTGACCACTAGATGGAGACAAATAGCTGAAGATTGATGTCCAGGCAGCAGAAACAGTTTGGTTTCTGATGGAGGGAGGCTGCTGGTTTTGATGGTGGAGATGTAACAGACAGGATCACAATTCTGGGCTTTTTGGATTGAACACAACAAAAATACTCCATTACAAGAAAAAGTCGTCCATACGTGATCCCACTTCAGTTCAAGTACAGAAGTATTATCAGCAAAATTGACGTCAAGTATAAAAATGACTACAAATGTTGTTTACAAGGTTTTATAATCCAATGTCCCTTGTGGAGCTAGTTTTCTCTGATCTTTGCTTTCTTGTGTAATAATTATTTTCAACAACCAGTTATTTAAATGAAACCATCTGAAGTATTATTGAATTCATGTTTTTTAACCGTGATCCTACCAGCATATTTAAGACACAGAGGATAAACCTCTGTAAGAAACAGCAATCAACAAATGCACATAAATAATGAAAATTATTCTTGTGAATGTTGATTATATTCAATTTGTATAGTTTGTCAAACAAGACAGAGCACTTAAAGGAAACTAACTCTAAGACTTCAGACTTGACTTGGACGTTCAAAAATGTGAGACTTGGACTCTAGCTCAAAGACTTGAGACCTGCTCAGCCGAAAACAGAGTTCATCGTTTCACTCTTTCATCCTTACCTTAGTGTTGAGCATCTACACACTCATCTCAAAGACTTGAGTCTTGACTTAGACTCTTAACTCAAAGTCTTAAAACTTGGCTTGAACTCAGTCTCTCGCTCAGAGGTCTTTAACGTTTTTCAGGCCAAGGGCTCCATGGCTGATAGTGACCCGAGGAGGGACCCCCTATTACATATCATGAAATTGTGTTGCTAATTAGACCTGGCCAATAATGTGTAATGGAGCATATAGTACCATGTATAAAGGTACTATGTAATGATGTTTGTATATGATGCTAAACCATTAAAATAATCATTGTTGACAGAGTCATATATTTACAGAACATATTTTAACTCATATTGGCATTTCTGCATCACAATTTCACAACATGACATTTAACAAAAAAATATATATATTTAAATTTGCTTATTAAAGGTTGTATTCATGTTAATGTATATTTTTGGACATGTTTTAATTTCTGGAAGAAAAAAAGTTTGGGGTCAAATCATTTCTAACCCTAACCTCCTGTTGAAGGTCGGTTCCAGCTCAAAGACCTCAGACTCGACTTGGACTCGAGTTGTGTGTGTATGTTTTCAAAGTAGTGGTTGAAATAAAGAGGGCTGAAATGAAAAAAAGAGTCAGGAACCAATTCGGTGTAAAGTATTTGATAAATGTTCTCATTTCATTGACAAAACTCCCTCCATGTTCGTATTGAGCTGAGTTCGCTTCTTCTTCCACTCATTACCGTCCAGGAGGCTCTGCGGCTCACTGGTCAGCTCGTCTGTCAATCACGTGCCTGAACCCGCCTCCAGCGCGGACACACCCATTTCCTCACCGGCATTTCAGTTCCAGATATTGGTATCATCCTCACGCGCTCTTTTAGCCTGGTCAGCCCGTGTGCGCGCGCGCGTGTACGTGCCCGCGTGCGTCTGTGTGAAAGGTTACGGCTGGGTGAAGATAGCATCAAACGTCGAGTCTCAGCGTGGTGCGTGTGTGTACGTGTGTGTTTGTGGGGTCCGTTTCATTCCTACCTAGTGGGCGTGTGCCCGCCCGGCTGTCCTCCCTCCCTGCAGACCGGTGCATGTGTGTGTGTGTGAGTGTGCGCGCGCGCCGGTAAGATTGATGTTTGCACGCGCAGAAAGACAGAAGTGGATAGTGCAGCTTTTTAATTTGAATCTTTATTTTAAAGGCTTTTTCTGTTGTTGCTTGTCCTCGCGCCGGGCCTGCGGTCACGAGTGGGCAAATTTCTCACTGAGTGTGCGTGATTTTTTTTTCTTCACGCGCGTGCCCCCCCTCCCCTCCTCTTCCTCCCCTCGCGCCTCAGCGTGGAGGTGCGGAGCCACTACTGGCTGTGTTGTTGCGGCACTGGATGGATCTGACTAGCGTGTTCGCGGGTGAAGCCTCGGGCGGTGCACACGGAGGGAAGTAAAGCGGGCTCGTGCTGCTGCTGCTGCGGTTAGACCTCCCCCCTCTTCTCGCTACCTGCCGATCACCTCCACCGTGACGACATGTCAAACTCCAACAAGAGCAAGAAGGACAAAGAAATCCTCGCCGAATACGAGAGCCAAGTGAAAGGTAAGATCATTTCAATATTGACATGTTGCAGGAGCGTGCACCTTTTTCTCACCTTTGCATATGCACACGCGCGCGCGCGCACGCACACACCTGTCTGCCCAGCATGTTCCCCACTCATGCCCATGCACCGGTTTCATTCAGGGTGTGTATGGGAGCTGACACCTCACCATGAGACGTCAGGATTTCTGGGTTCATCCTGAGTGCTGCATGGCGCCTTAGGGGGGAGGAGGATGAGGAGGGTGGTGTGTGGGTGTGTGAGGAGGGGTGGGGGTGTGGGTGTGTGTGCGTGTGTGTGTGTGTGTGTGTGTGTGTGTGCGTGTGTGTATTCTGCAGAGCTGCTTCATCTGGTGTGTTTGTATGCAGGCAGGTTTTCCACTGGAAGCCAGTGCGTCTCCAGCCGTCTGGGAGTCTTTCTATTGGTATTCCTTTGAGGCTGTGACTGCAGTAGTGTGTGTGAGTGTGTGAGTGAGTGTGTGTGTGAGTGTGTGAGTGTGTGTGGTCTCCATAGATTACCTGCTGGCATGATGAGAAACTGACGACGTGTTTTAAGGTGATGGTGATGACCAGCTCAGTCCTGAAATAGTGGTTGCCATGACTGTGGGACAAGCCCCCCTTACCTCTTCCTCCTCCTCTTTTTGGTCCTCCTCCTCCTCTTGGCGCCATGGTTACCACCATCCCTGCTTCAAAGGGGCGGTGACGGGCAAGTCAAATGACCTTTTAGCACACAACTGTAACAGGCTGCCTCGTGACACGATGCCATTCGCCTTCCTTACCTGCTGGAGAGGCTCGGCGGCCACAGTTCAAAATGTCCAACCTTTACTGGTGTGACATCTCAATCGGACCACACAGCAAATCTTGTGCAAGCGCTGCATTTTGGACCTGCATTTCTGTAGCGCTTTACACTGCATGTCCACGTTCACACACATACACTGATGGGAGAGGATCTAATCTAACTCATTCACACACATTCAGTGCCTTGCCCACGGACACTTCAGCATGCAGACAGCAGGGAATCGTACCACCCATCTTCCCATTGGAGGACGACTGGCTCTTCCACTGAGCCACAGCCCTTTTTTTTCATCCATCATTCCTGTACAGTCTCCACATGGCTCTCCTCACTTGTCACCACCACCGTCCCTCTCAGCTTCCAAACCAAACGCACCTCTCCCACCGGAAACCCTCGTCTGAGTGCGTGGAAGGTGTTTCCTCTCCGGCTCAGTACCTTTTTTGAGTTCTAATCGCCCCAAATTGAAGCTGCTTCATTGAGAAATAATGTCATTGGTGCACAATTACCCTCCTCCTCCCCCTTCCTCCCTCATCCCTCCTCACCCCGCTGAATGAATGGACAGAGTTGGAGTGATTAAATTTAATGGAGAGTAGTGGCGAGCCTACAGCCCCCATGTGAGGAGTGTGTGTCTTGTTTATACACACTCGTACCTATTTGTGTGTGTGTGTGTGTGTGTGTGTGTGTGAGTGTGTGGCCCTTGCTCTGGCACCCTGCCAACACACACAGAGGGATGCCCCGCATTGAAGTGACCGCTCCACATAAAGCGCTCTGGCCCCCCCCGCCGCCGCCCACCGAGACCCGAAGCGTATAGATCCGCGTTGTAACTATGTGCTTTCCAAGTCTGCCTCCCTGCTCCGGCTCCTGATTGGTCCGTTCGGGAGGTGGTGTGTAATGTATACACAGGAGGTGGCGGCCGCTCTCATGAGGAGGAGGAGGAGGAGGAGGAGGTGGGGTCCACTCGCTGAGGTGAGCCTCACGATAAAGGTAGCAGCAGAGAGATTATGCAGAGTGCTGACGGCACATATTTGTGTGCTCGATAACGCTCCTGATATTCGGAGCGTCACCTCGCCGACATGTCTGTGTGTGTGTGTGTGTGTGTGTGTGTGTGTGTGTGTGTGTGTGTGTGTGTGTGGTAGCACCTCCTCCATCTGCAGGAGATGAGGAGCGTCTTAATGAGAAAATGCAAATGGGGAAAAAAGGAGGAAAGAAAAGAGCTCTGCAGGGGGGAGCAGTGTTTCCTGCTGCATGCGGCGGCGGCGGCGGCTCTGGTTTTTGCCCGTGTGTGCATGCAGGTGATTAGTGACCTCACAGCTCCGTACCTGCAGGACAGATGGAGGGACGCAGGAGAACACAATGAAGTGACTCTCCATTGAGTAGAAATGTCCCTGCAGGGCCGGATCCAACGGGCCTTAATCAGTGTGTGTGTTTCTTGATGGTTCAGCAGTCCTTTGCCCCCGTGTCCTTGAACCTGGTCGCCATGGTGATTGTCACCTGGTGGAAGACAGTGTGAGCTTCCTGTTCCTGTGACATCACGTATACATACAACAAAATACTTTCTCTCCTGATAATGCAAAGATAGACGAGGTTGTGTTGGATGATCATTCCATTCATAATGAACGTGTGGATGATAAGGAATTAGTTAATAATCAGCAGCCGGCCGTATTTAGAGGCAGAGATGGAAGGAAGTCTGATGATGCAGCTAACCGTTTTTTCCATGATCAAAAATTTGACGAGCACTCTCGCCTTAATTTGTAAAACAGTCCAGGAAGTGTCATTAAACAGTGAGAACGCGTCCATTACAAGTTCTCAGACCCCAAAGTGATGTCATCAGTGAATCATTCCTAAAAATATTCAGTTCATTATTGTTGAAGACAAAGTGAAACTATTGGTGTGGGGCGAGACGGTACCGGCATCTTTAAGGGTGCGAGAGGGACAGGTGGTGATGCGGTTCACTCTGCTTGATTTCTTTTTCCCAACAAAGAGACCAGGGTCACAGCCAATCAGATATGAAGGCCTGCCCCTACTCTGCCTCTGGTTGGCTCAGACCGTAGTATTTCTTTGCTGTATGCTGGTGGGAAAAATCATTACGCTCCACACACAGGCGGACCAGCTAAACGTTGCACCGGTGCGACCAAGGAACGTTTTATTTCGCACTCTGGAGCCCGGTACAAAGATGACTTACCCTGAATCATGAATCTTACTCTGTTATCAGCTTCACACCACAATCCAGATGGATCCAGATCCAGTAATGTTGCTGCTCTGCCCCCTGTGTTAGTCAGATCCACCCGTCACTCCGCCGCAGTCCAAATATGGTCACTTCCTTCACTGGTTGCAAAAAAAATCCAAAATGGCAATGGCCAAAATTCCGTACTTGAGGCATCAAACCGTAGTCCACAAACCAATGTGTGATGTCACCATGACGACGTCTGCTCCTGCATACGGTCTATGAATAGAGCTTTGTCTCTCACCGAGTCTCCTCTGTCTCATCTTGTGTCTCCGTCTTAATGAGCAGCTTTTTGTCTAGTTTCAAAGGATCTGGTAAAAATATTTAAAAATATTTTAAAACCTAAAACATTTGTGATGTATGCTTTACTGCTCACGTTGCCTCATGTTGAACACTGAACCAGTTGTACTAGGGATCTGTCTCCGTCTGGTCGGTGTCTCAAACAAAAAAGGATTTTATTTCAAGACCACAAGTGTAAAGATTTTCATTAACAGTCTTCATTAACGAACATCATAACTATTTGCTTGGAGAAAATAAAGTAAGATTCCCACATTAAACCTCTACAATGGATGATTTCTTCAGCACGTCCTGGGTTTTTAGTGTGTCGTGCAATGTGGGACTGGTCTGGTCTTGGTCTTGATTTGTTCTCTGTTTTCGTTGACTGTTTGACACCTCATGCTAGACTCTTGCTCCTGGTTCTGCCTACGTGGTTTAGTTCAGTCCTCTGCATTGGGAGCATTTTCCCTTCCCGATTTGCATTTTGTAATTTTTTTCTGGATATTTGTTCGGGTAATCTACAAAGTTAATTGTTTCTTTTCTGTCTGATTTAATCGTGTTTAGTTCCTATTTAGTAGTGCTGTGGCCTACAGACAACGTGAATTCTGTTAGAGAGAAGAATAGAGAAATAAACTGTTTTTCACTAAATAACGATGCAACTCTCATCTCATGCAATAAATATTTTTCCAAGCAAAATGTAAAGTGATACCAGTATGTGTAAGTGCCACTATAAGAAATTGAAGCATATTTAGATGATTATCGGGTAGGGCTGCAGTTATCATTTATTATAGTAATGGAGCATTCTACCGATTATTCAATCAAGTGTTCAGATACAACATAGATTCTCTTCATCAAAGAGCAAGTAAATATAAAAGAGAAAGGAAGACACATCTTTAAAATGAAAAACTCATTGGCTTATTATGGCTAACATCTTTGTTGCTCATAAATTTCAATTGTAATACCAGTCAAAACTAAACCCAATCAGTGCATTTAAGTGCCATGACATTCTAGGTTTTAAAAAACAATTTCAGAAATGCAAAAACAACAAATAATAAATAACATTTTAACACAACTTAAAACTAAGGCATACATTAAAATTAATAAATAATAGAGGTGTAATGATTCATTCGATGCATTTTTTTGTATTCAGCATAAAATGTTATGCAGGACTACTTTTTTATAGAATAAATATGTTAAATAAGTAATTCTGTGGTCTGTTTATTTTTTCACCTTTTAGAAGAATACAGATAGTCTCACTCGCATTATCGCATGTTTATTTCATATAGAATTTTGGTTACAAGTTACTGAATCGAATCGAATCGTTCCAAAAAAAAAAATCATCTTGAATCGAACCGCCAACTACTGTATTGTTAATCGAATCGCTGTGAAGCCAAAGATTCACATCCCTAATAAATAATAATACATAAATAAATAATTGCTCTCAGGTGGTGCAACTTAATTTTCAGAAGCTTCATCCTAACTGGCTCAGATGTCTGACGGCCTGACCGTCTTCTTGTGGCTTCGTAGGAGGCAACAAAACAACGTTCTGGCAGGATCGTAAGTCCTGGATGAGGTGTGTGTGTGTGTGAGTGAGTGAGAGAGAGAGAGAGAGAGAGAGAGAGAGAGAGAGAGAGAGAGAGAGAGAGAGAGAGAGAGAGAGAGAGAGAGAGAGAGAGAGAGAGAGAGAGAGAGAGAGAGAGAGGTAGGGAGGGAGGGACTAACAACATGAATTAAGCTCAGGCTTTCACCAATTGACTGAAGCATTTCATGTTCTGTTATTTTCTTGAGCAACAGAAGTCATCATCCATGCAGGACACAGTAGTAGTAATATTAACAATAGTAGTTGTATTAACATTAGTACTAATATTGACAGTAGTAGTAATATTAACAATAGTAGTTGTAATAACATTAGTACTAATATTGACAGTAGTATTAATATTAACAATAGTAGAAGTATTAACAGTAGTAGTACTATTAACAATAGTAGTAGTATTAACAGTAGTAATAGTATTAACAGTAGTAGTCATGGCAACAGGCACAGCCACGTTTGGATGGATCCATCTCCATCATGTCCCCGTAGACCAGAAACCAGTCAATGATGAGCAGTATCACAGGTGGAGCCACAATCCGGTTCTTCGTCATCCGTCCACTTAGTAGTCGTGTCAGTCAGGACCTCAGAGGACTCAGCTGGAAGAATAATAGTAATAACTGTAGAGATGCAGATTTGAATCCATTTATTATTCAACAGCTGCCTTAAAAATACTAGCGGTAAGACTCAAACAAGACGGTGATGCAGTCAGGATCAGGTTCCACCTGGATCCAGGGAAACCTGCAAGATGAGGAAGCACAGGGACTCCGGGGAACAAACAGAGAGAGAGTCTCAGTGTGTCATTATAAATCCCCTGGCAGTCTAGGCATATAGCAGCATAATTAAGAGCTGGTTCAAGGCAAACCTGAGCCAGCCCTAACCGTAAGCATCGCCAAAGAGGAACAGTTTAAGCCCACTCTTAATTGTGTCTGCCAACCAGAACTGGAAGATGGTTCCACAGAAGAGGAGCTGGATGGCTCAAATCTCTGGCAACCGCTTTACTTTTAGAGACTTTAGGAACGACAAGTAACCCTTTATTCTGAGAGTGTAATGCTCTAATAGGACAGTAGGGTTTAATGAGCCCTTTAGGATATGATGGTGCGTTGTGTTTTTACACGTATAATGCAGTTGAAATCATTTCACTGCTGGAGCTCAGACTCTTTAATGAGTAAAGTATAGACGCCCATCGTCTCCAGGTGCTGGTTACAGCTAGGTGTTGAAAGCCTTTACACTTTTTTTTCTGCTTTAAAAGTTTTGTCATCTTATCTCAATCTCAGAGCTCAATGAGCTCAATAATATGGAGCAACAGAGGTCGTTAGAATAAATCTTGTTTCGACTCCACAGTAAAGATCCAGATGTAGGCCTGCAAGTGTTACAAACTGTCACTTTGAACAAAGAAAATTACCTTGAAATAGGATTGTGCTTCATCCTCCTTACGTTCCTGCTGACCCCGGGTGCTCCAACCCGCCAGCTTAAGTAACAAATCAAGCTCTGTAGACCATTCAGACTCAATTGGTCCAGAGATTCACGAGACAGAGATTTCTCGAGACAGAGATTTCACGAGATGGAGATTTCACGAGACAGCCGGTTTAGTGCCTGCATACTTTTCCCACCGTGATATAATGTGCTGATGCCGACTGTAGCTCCTCTGATCAAAGAGGTCGAGTCTGTCTTGGGGGTATTACGAGGACACACAAGGAGGTTTCTTAGAAGGAGTCTTTCAGACATCAAAAGTTTAAGTGCTGGAGATGTTCTCCTTTCACTTTCAATTGACTGTGATCCAAGGAGGGGAGCTTTCATTTATATAATCTGTGGATCTGCTTGAGTCATCCTTTTCTGCAACAGCAAACGTTTCCTCCACATGCCCCTCTGCTGCAGCTCACCACTGTTTTCATTTCAGGTAATCAGGAGTTAAGCTGAATATTTCCTTGACTAATTGATGTATTGTTTGGATTATAAATTCTAATCTTGATATTCTAACACAGTCGGAAACCCCCAAAACCCAGTACCAAGATGTATTGAAACTTCTACTGTTGAACAATACCTGCTAATTGTTGGAGGGTGTTTATGTGTTCAAGTGTTCTATTGGCATAATGCACCGAGTAATTAACCCACTACCGCAATAGTTACCTGCCTGAAAACGGTTCAACATCTGAGCCACATCTTGTGTGAACCTGGGCTGGCCCGGCGGGTGGGCATGATGCTTCGGCTACCACGCCACCATGCGTCGGTGTGCTGTCATCAGCGAGCTGCTGTGTGATCGCTGTCCAGTGCGGCAGCAATTAGTCAGCCAGGGGCTTCCATTACCATGGATGGGTATCAAATTAATAAACTACACTTTTGGTACCAGTATCACTTGAAGGAGACTGGTCTCGGTACTGGTCTCGATACTGGCATCATAACTTTGTAAATGATTCACAGCCGTATTTGAGCTAAATGCTAACATGCGATAATGACCATGCTAAGATGCTGATGTTTTGCACGTGTAATGTAAAGATGTTCCGATACCAATTCTGATTCGTATATCAGACAACTGACAATCCGATACCAATGTTTAAAAAACACTGTTTTATTGGTGTAGTTGTCTAGTCTACAATATTGCCAAAATCCTGCTCTACTAACGTAATGGCTAACGTTGCACTCTCAGCTAGCACTGTCCCAATCGGTACTGAGCATGTGTAACTCTCAACAGAGATAAGAAAGAAGCGAGATTGCTCACTCGTTAGCTACTACCACCATCAGCTAGCTAACAATTTGCACATGTGCAGCACCGACGGGGCAGCGAGGGACACGTTGTTGCTGCGTAGCTTACATTAGCTGTTAAATTATATGAAAATGCGATATAAGGTGAAATCTTGTTTACTTGCTGAAACCCAATCCAGCATTTTAGTCTGCATGGGAAGTATTGCTGATGCTGGTGTCAGTATAGGACATTAATATAATGTTTACCATGTTCATTTAGCCTCTTTAACATGTTAACATTTGCTGATTAGCGCCAAATGCAAATTATAGCTGTGGCTTAATGTCATTCGTTTAACAGGTAATTTAAAATTTAAGCCGCTAAAGTCAGAGAATCACCAATCAATAAATGTTGAAGCAATCCTTTTTAAAGTTGCTGAAATATTTCAATCTGCACCCCTGGAGCCGCTCTTTCTCTGGTGGAAGGTGTTTATGTAAAGAGGAAGTCACATCATTTTGTCGGCAGTGAAGTTAACATCTCTTTCATGTGCCGTCTCAAATCCCTACGGAAAGTCTAAAAGGGATTTGCAAAAAGAGTCGGCAACGCAGAGCTAGTTTGTTTTACTCCATGAGATCAAATACATCACCTCGGAGAATATTTGGTCTTTAGTAGGCCAGCTGTTGTATGTGGAATAATAAACTGTTGGGAAAGCTTACTATACCAGTTATCAGCTCTCAGGAAATGTGATAAGTTAAATAAACGTATATTATACCAAAGAGGTGTAGTATGTAAGTATAACTTTAAACTTCTATAGTGTGATTCTGGCGGCTGTAGTGACCCCTGAACAAAAAGGACTACTTTTTCACTTCTCTACCAGCAAGCTATAGATTTCTTGTGTGTATTTTATCGCAATCCATGATAAAATCCAATATCGTCCCATCACAAGTGGACGAGTCTTTGTAGCCTCTTAAAGGAACAGCTTGTAGGATTAAGATAATTTATGAGCAGAAATCCGATATAGTATTCATAACTATTTTATTAGTGTAAAATGTAATAATAACAATAATTTTATTTTACTTATCTTAGAATAAACTGTTTATCTAGTTTTATTTTATTTCATATATTTATATATTGTTTATTTATTTACATATGGAGACGGCCCCTTTAACTGAGTCCACCATGTTGCACTTCCATGTTTCTACAGAAGCCCTGAACGGACAAATCAAACACTGGCTCTAGAGAGAGCCTTTCACATAACCTGAAGGACACCATTGTTTTCCAACACATTTGGAAAGGAGGGGTGAGCAGAGGGGTTCAGTTTGTTGCAATGTGCAGCCTCACCACTAGGTGCCAGTACATCCTAAACACTACTCCTTTAAAGCGAAAATTAATTTTCAAAGGAAACTAATCAAATCGTTTTTATCCATTCAAACATGAACTGCAATGTAAATGGAAGATTGGTTATTGTTTAACAGTGTTGGGTTAGCTATTCCCCCATTTCCAGTTGTTATGGTAAGCTAAATGCCAAACTGCTCCTTTAAAACACCAGAAGTGTTTCTGTGGTTACTTAGAGCCCAACAGAGGCTCAACACCAATTTACAAGAGTGATGAAACCTCTGACCGCTGGGATGCCTCCAACCATATTTGGGATGTCCCGTTTGCAACACTAGCCAATCAGAGACGAGCATGTTTCCCCGCTCGGGGTGAAGCAGCGTTTGGGGATGTAGATCAGACATTAACGTAAATGAAAGTGTTGCACCTTCACCATGTGTGATAGCAGCATGAAATGGCAGCCATTTTAAATTGGTAAAGCTAACGACATCAGAATCACTAATCACAATCGTGTACAGTAATAGAGGGTGAGAGAGTGTTTCACAGGCTTGTGGGGACCAAAGGCTACGGCAGCTTTTCTATCCAGATCTGTGAAGCATGTCGTGTGTGTGTGTGTGTGTGTGTGTGTGTCGATGCGGCAGATCCGAGCTCTTGTCTTCACCTTCCTCATCACATGGTTCGCACGCAGTGTGTGGTTGCCAAGACAACAGGTAGTGGAGTGGATAGGGTCCCCTTAGGGATTGGTGTGTGTGTGTGTGTGTGTGTGTGTGTGTTATTAACGTTGTGTATTCTGTAGCCGCTCTCTCCCTGCTGCTGCAGATGGATCCAGCAATGAAACAGCACGACCAGTGAAGCGTGGAACCATGCTGACTGTAGGACTGACTGGTGTGTGTGTGTGTGTGTGTGTGTGTGTGTGTCTGTGTGCAATACTGAATGTGTGTGTATGTTGTTTTTTTTCAATGCGGTCAGAGGATGTCGTCCAAGGTGACTCCTCTGTGAAAAAAACGGACCTTCTTCATCGGTAATTATAAAGGATTAAAAAGAGAGTGAAGGTGCTGAACAGCTGATTTAATGGATTAGTCCATCGACAGAAAATTAAACATTTACTACACATAATTCATGATCAAGCAAATACGAAAACATTCACCGTTTCCAGCCTCTCAAATATGAATAAAGACAGATCTCTGTTTTGTTTCGCTGTGAACTGAATATATTTCAGTTTAAATAAGATTGGAAGACATCCGTTTGTGCGCTGAGAAGCCACCATCAAAATAGTAAAAAAAAAAAAAGGCATTTTTAACGTTTGTACGATACCTTCACAAAATATCACCACTCTACCCATCATTAGATGACAGACTAGCATCACTCCTTTGCTTTTTAATATCTATTTGGGTGATTCTATTTGTTAGACATGGTTCTTTTCACCATGAAGACCTGAGGATGCTGCTTCATCTTTCATATTGTGAACTAGTCGAGGTTTGAAGCCTCAAGTTCAGTATTTTGGCCATCGCCATCTTGGATTTTGGCCATTGGTGTCTTGGAATGTATTCATCCAGTGAAGAAAGTGACCATATTTGGACTGCAGAGGAGCAACGAGTGGATCTGGGGAACACAAGCAGCAGAGCGGCACCCATACTGGATCCATCTGGATTCTGGTGTGAAGCTGTCAATAAAGTAAGCTTCATAATTCAAGGTCAACTTTACAGCTAAATGTTTAAAATACTATAAGGAGCTAATTGCATTGGTATCACAAGTACCTGTCAATCAGCATCCCCTGCTTTCTAGTCTGTTGGACTCTTAATGGACCATAATGTACTAAATGAACATCATGCTGGATTGAAGAAGACTTGAAACTAGAGACTGAGACCATAAACTCATGTTTACTATGTTTACTGAGATAATACATCAAGAGAGAAGTAGGGTCATTCTCTCATAGACTTCCATGCAATCAGACTTCTTTTTACAACCAGAGGAGTAGCCCCCTGATGGCCAGTAGCAAGAATGCAAGTCTCAACGTTGGCTTCTCTGCGTTGCTGCCTGCTATTATTCCAATTTTTATAACTTTGTGTTATCAACTACAGAGAGAACAAACATCTTTCAATCATTTATCAAGCAGAAGTGCCAAACCTTCTACCTCCTCAAATATGACGTGTCTCTCCTTTTCCTTGTATGATAACTAACTAAATTCATGTTGGACAGATTGATTCACCTATGACATCGCTTTGAAATCTGAGAACTTGTAATGGACATTGTCTCAGTGTTTAATGACACTTCATGGACACGTTTACAAATTAAAGGGAGAGAGTAATTGTCAAATGAATTGGTAATGACTTCCTTCCATCTCTTCCTCTACAACTGATCACCTCCAGCTGCTGATTATTTACTAAGATAATAAATCAAGACAGAAGTAGGACCATTTTCCCATAGAAGTCTATAAAGTCAGAGAGGAGTCGCCCCCTGGTGGAGAGCAAAGAGAATGCAAGTTTCAGCGTTGGCTTCTCTGCGCTTCTGCCTGCTATTATTCCAATATACTTTGCTTTTTATTGTTTAATCAAATTCAAGAGAACAAATATAATTCCTATGCCAAATAGTTTTACTTTGTCTTCAACGATAATGAACTGAATATTTTTTGGAATGATTCACTGATGACATCACTTTGGGCTCTGACAACTTGTAATGGACGCGTTCTCACTGTTTTATGACACTTCCTGGACAGTTTTACAAATTAAGGCGAGAGTGCTCGTCAAATTAATTGATAGTGAAAAAAAACGGTGCACTTCCAAGACTAAGACTTCGTACTCATATGTCAAGGTGTTTGATTTGTAAGATCTTATAATGACACTCATTTTATGGTCGTTCATTCATTAGTCAGTATTTTATACAGTTTATATGAAGTTTAGAGCATTACCTCTTTTTCCCCTTTAAACATCTGCAATTCACAAATACTGGTTTTTATACTTGGGTGTCGGACATACTAATAACTCTCACACAGTATTGTGGTGACTAAATATCATGTTGTTGAGAACTTTCAGGCATTCCAGTGGGTGTTAGCTAATGCTATTAGAAATGCTAAGCCAACCAAGACCGTTATCAAAGTAATCAGCAAAGTATCTCCAACAACAACGTATCCAACAAACCAACTAATCACGTAAACATGTTGATGAAGTTTGCGATGCTTCACTTAGAGTTATTCAGTCTATTAGAAGGGAAGTTAGATTGTTGGCAAGCTAACGTTAGCTGTCGCTGCTGTGCCAAAGCTGGTGTGCCAACGCTGCTGTGCTAACACTGCTGTGCTAATTCTGCTGTGCTAATGCTGCTGTGCTAACACTGCTATGCTAACGTAAAACTAAACAACACGTTCCAGCTATTTTGCTTCCACGGATAAGCAAATTGTCTAAAGTGTCTTCATTTACAATGATATTTCTTTGTGTGTGTGTGTGTGTGTGTGTGTGTGTGTGTGTGTAGATGTGCGGGCCCAGTTGGTGGAGCAGCAGCGCTGTCTGGAGCAGCAGACAGAGATGCGGGTCCAGCTGCTTCAGGACCTGCAGGACTTCTTCAGGAAGAAGTCCGAGATCGAGACGGAATACTCCAGAAACCTGGAGAAGCTTGCGGAGAGGTTCATGGCCAAAACACGCAGCACGAAAGACCATCAGCAATACAAGTAGGACCAAGCAGCTCGATTTGTCTTCTGTTTTCAAATTAGAATTAGAAAAAGTAGAAACTGAAGTCTTCGTTTCTCCTCCAGAAAGGATCAGAACCTGCTCTCTCCAGTGAACTGCTGGTACTTGCTGTTAAACCAGGTCGGTTGCACGACTTTGAGACCATTTTATAAGAAGAACGATGAAATATTTCGCCCTCACACCTGTCTGTCTCTCTCTCTCTTTTCCAGGTGAGGAGGGAGAGTAAGGATCACGCCACCCTCAGCGACCTCTACCTGAACAACGTCATCTCCCGCCTCACACACATCAGCGAGGACTCCGCCCGCCTGCTGAAGAGGGTGAGCTCATACTTCTTCTTCCTCCGAGCCATAAAGAGGCGACATCCAGCCCCCTTCAGGTGGACCACCACGGGACTTTAATTCTGAAATATTATGTACGGTCATCCACGGCAAGAGAGGAATCATTTCTTGATCCCGGGTGAATTTCCACCATTAATTTGTCAATTCCAAAAGATAATTCTAAATGTCAAGAAAGTCGCATTTATGGTAGAATTGTTGAAGTATAAGACCAAACACAAAGCCATTCTTTTTGGGCTCATTTTTGCTCATTCACATATTGGCACAAGTTGAAATATTTAAATTTGCGTGTCTCTAAAGCAGCTCAGCGTTGAGATTCTCCTCCTGTCGTTCTGATGTCCCGAATCCTAAATGGTGTCTCCTGTGTCTGTGGTCCCCCAGAGGTCTACGATGGTAGCTCACATTAGTCCAGAGACCAGACCAGACTATCTGGAGAAACCAGAGGCTGTCTGTGGTCCCTCAGAGGTCTAGATAGTAGGTCATAGTCCAGAGACCAGACCAGACCATGTGGAGAAACCAAAGACTGTCTGTGGTCCCCCAGAGGTCTAGATAGTAGCTCACATTAGTCCAGAGACCAGACTGTGTGGAGAAACCAACAAGGAGGTCTATGATGCTGTATTTATGTAGATGACCTTATTTGGGATGTTGATGGAGCTACGATGCTATCATAGCTTCATGAATCACAGCTAAAAAGTGTATTTTGGGTTCCTCCAGCTGTGGTAAACCAGTCGATGTGTGTCTTGCTAGATCCAGTGAACACAGATCAGTGAAATTCACAAAGTCTTCCTGGCCTTGAAATATTAATTGACAAACATCATATGTGTAATTCATGGTCAAATTCAAACAGGATGAAAAAAAATGTATTCCCGTACATATTTTTTCCGAAATGTGGTCCCATGGTGGTCCACCACCAGGGGGGCTCCGCCTCTACAGAGCTCCGTTAAAACACATGAGCCTCCCTTTTCTCCCGACACATGCTCCATTTGCTCCTGTTGGTTCCATCACATCTACAGTGAGCAGCCGGTTCAGGACACTGCTGAGACGTTTTTGAAGATGAAAACTTTGTGACTGTGAGGTGTTTTTGAAGATTTATGTCTGGCAGCCGAGAGCCACAGACCACAATCAATACTTTTATGACCATTAGGTGGGTTTAGGCTCTGATTGGGCCACTTTTTGTCAGCAGCACTTTTTCCCAGGATGGAGAAGCCTCTGACACTTGGTAGGGCCTCTGTAATAGCCCCTAATTAAGGTGATGTTTTATTGCCAATATAAACCTGTAAATCTTTCAACGTCCCAGCAGCAGTCCTCGGTTATCTCTTCAGTGTCCACTTTGAAATCTGCCGCAGTCCTCACTAATTGATTGTGAAGTCAAGCATGTGGTCTGGCTGTGCAGAGGAGGGGAATGGAAATATAATAAATCCTGCATTTCTTTCCTCTACGTATGCAATTAATGTCGAACAAAATCCAAACATGAATATGTAAATAGATGTACATGTAACTGCAAAGCTTTGGGACGTCAACATGCTGCAGTGAGTCATCACAGTTCCACAGTGGTGGAAGACGTACTAATACTACACTCATCAAAATCCTGCACTCTGATCCTAATCTATTATCAACAAAATATTATTAGGAAGAGTAAACTGATGTAGACATTTTTAAGACATCAACTCATTTTTAAACTTTGCTGACACAACAAAACACTGCTAGATGCAAAAAAACATGAATTAGTTTGAAACATTGGCACATTATCTGCTTTGCACCAAATGTATTATTTAAAGCCTTCTGAATTTCTCTTGAATTTGTGACTTTTTTTCTCATAAATTTGCGAATTATTCCTCGGAATATTGTCCCCCTTACAGCCCCCATTTTTCCCCCCATAAAATGACTACGGCGTCATACTTTCCCTATTATTGGATCATTGATATTGATGTATAATTATGTTAGTGCTACTTTAATGTTGTTGTTAGTTGAAGTGGTGCTAAATTGAACTACATTATCATTTTTTTTACAACTATGTATATAATTAATCCAATTTTATACATTTACAATGTGACAATTACGGATAATAAATTCGAGATTTTTAGATTTTAGATTTCTAGATTAAATAAAAAATGTACGAGAACCAAACTGGAATATTCTCTGAGATTAAAAACTAAACAAATCACTTGGCCTCGCATGATTGGATCGCCCTCATCACACCACAGAGCATGTATTATGTTCATCAGATCCACCTGTCGCTCCTCCAACAGTCCAAATATGGTCACTTCCTTCACTGGTTGCAAAACTCCAAGATGACGCCCAAAATTCAAGATGGCGAACTTGAAGCTTTCAAACCGTAGTCCATGAAGCAACGGGTGACTACGTCCACTTCTTATATACAGTTGGAAAATGAAGATTCTCAGAATATTATTCCATTCAGCTTCATCATTTCTATCTATTTTTTTATACCTAGAATGGCCATGATAACATTTTTGAATAGCTAATGTATTTTGTTTATAAAATCTTAATTTTAAATGCAAGTAGCTGATAAATAAATGATACAAAGTATAAAGTAGTGGACCTCCAGGCTTGGTACGTTCCATCGTGCCGGCGTTTTAAGTACCAGAGTTGATTCTAATGAAAAGTAAAGTCAGTATTCTCCTGAGGTCCGTCCAGCTCGTTCAGAGTTTAACAAATTAAACAGGCACACATGAATGCACGCCAGCAAACCGCCTCTAACTTAAGCTCGCTGCGTTCATTATTAATCTCTCCTCCGGCTCCTCTTTTATTCATACTGACTAAAGTGCAGCGGCTGCCAGCAGCTATAAAAAGTCAGACCCCCGCCGTCCTCTCACAAACTCTGCTCTGAGGAGGGACACCGAATGGAGACGGACAGCCCGGTGGCCATGACAACGCCGCCGGGCCCCCGTGGCCATGGCGACAGACTCAGCTGATCTATCTCTCAGCGGGTGCTATGGGAACGAGAGCCATCCATCCTGGGATTCCACGGTCATTTAGCATAATGTAATATTAATGTGCCGCCTCATAACTGTTTAATGCATGAGACGGAGATTCAGTTTGAGTGCAGCCAGCAGAGCAGATGAATTCACGTGTTTGTGCTTTTATTTGTCTGAAGTGATCAGCTCCTGTTCTGGAAGTGGCTGTAAGCAATAGTTTCACCAACACCACTCACCATGGCCGTGGTGGATTTACATCATCGGGAAAATCATGAATATGAATAAGTGTCCAGCTGGTAGAGAAGTAACATATAGAGCCTGAAAATAAAATCCAGGATAAGAAAATACATTTAATTTATTTATCCTTTATTCATGAGGGTTTATTAAGTCTTATCTCTGATGCAATAGAAATATGTTTTCCTAAATAACTCTGTGCCATTTTGAAAGTTTTAAGAATATTTTGAGGATTATCAGGATAATATTGTGAATCGCAATTATTTTATTATAATGGCGACAGGATTTTGAATTTTCATATCGTCCCATGCCTTGATGCCATGTAACCGCCGCTAGTTCAACTCCCGCCTCTCTGCCCCGGAATCCTAAATACTTTGAGCATAGTATTTATAGTGCTGGGGCTGCACGGTGGTGTAGTGGGTACCACTGTCCCGGGTTTGATTCCCGGGTCGGGTTCCTGTTTGCATGTTCTCCCCGTGTGAGTGTGGGTTCTCTCCGGGTTCTCCGGCTTCCTCCCACAGTCCAAAGACATGCAGGATGGACCTGTCTGTCTCTACATGTCTCCCTGTGATAGACTGGTTACCTGTCTGTCTCTACATGTCGGCCCTGTGATAGACTGGTTACCTGTCTGTCTCTACATGACTCCCTGTGATAGACTGGTTACCTGTCTGTCTCTACATGTCTCCCTGTGATAGACTGGTTACCTGTCTGTCTCTACATGTAAGCCCTGTGATAGACTGGTTACCTGTCTGTCTCTACATGTCGGCCCTGTGATAGACTGGTTACCTGTCTGTCTCTACATGTCGGCCCCGTGATAGACTGGTTACCTGTCTGTCTCTACATGTCGGCCCTGTGATAGACTGGTTACCTGTCTGTCTCTACATGTCGGCCCCGTGATAGACTGGTTACCTGTCTGTCTCTACATGTCTCCCTGTGATAGCCTGGTTACCTGTCTGTCTCTACATGTCTCCCTGTGATAGACTGGTTACCTGTCTGTCTCTACATGTAAGCCCTGTGATAGACTGGTTACCTGTCTGTCTCTACATGTCGGCCCCGTGATAGACTGGTTACCTGTCTGTCTCTACATGTCGGCCCTGTGATAGACTGGTTACCTGTCTGTCTCTACATGACTCCCTGTGATAGACTGGTTACCTGTCTGTCTCTACATGACTCCCTGTGATAGACTGGTTACCTGTCTGTCTCTACATGTAAGCCCTGTGATAGACTGGTTACCTGTCTGTCTCTACATGTAAGCCCTGTGATAGACTGGTTACCTGTCTGTCTCTACATGTCTCCCTGTGATAGACTGGTTACCTGTCTGTCTCTACATGTCTCCCTGTGATAGACTGGTTACCTGTCTGTCTCTACATGTCGGCCCTGTGATAGACTGGTTACCTGTCTGTCTCTACATGTCTCCCTGTGATAGAATGGTTACCTGTCTGTCTCTACATGTTGGCCCTGTGATAGACTGGTTACCTGTCTGTCTCTTCAAATATGGCTGGAATGACAAATACAGTTAAAACGTAATCTTAATCTGGGCACTCTATTGTAACTGACCTACAACATATATGATATGATTGATGTGGTTTTGATAAACCTGTCGCTCTAGAAAGCCTTCATGCCGATCTCCTGATCGCACATTTTCACAGCAGTGTAATTGTGTGTGACTCTACGATGGTCAAACCGTGTCATCGGTTTGCGGCTCACAGCCGTGAGGACGGATCGGGTGATTAGTGATCGAGTCTCGTCATGACTTGGCATGAGACATATGAAAATGTACTTTTATTTACAATATTATCCCCGTTTAGAGTCCTCAATGAACCTATCCCCATCCTGCATGTCTTTGGGAGGAAGCCGGAGAACCCGGAGAGAACCCACACTTACACAGGGAGAACATGCAAACTCCACACAGAAGGGACCTGAACCCGACCCGGGAATCAAACCCGGGAATCAAACCCGGGACCCTCTTGGTGTGAGGCGACAGTGCTACCCACTACACCACCTTGATATCTAGATAAAAACGTGTATTTTTGTTTCCTGTATTTTTAAAATCAGGATCTATAACCTGTGACAAAATCCGACATGGTCAAGTCCCGAGTCACGACTCCGGCCAATCACTGCCCATCGTCACCACGTGCGTTTGTCATTCAATCTCAGCGGGGCATTTAAGTCCCTCTGCTGTTGTCGTGATCATCAGCTGGGGCAGTGTTGCTAAGGTATATAAATGTTCCACCTGACAGCACCAACATCACTCCATGTCCTGGAAGAGAGAGAATAAAACATGCTAGAGGCAGAGGGTAGGCGTGGTGAGGCGTCCCACGTGCAACGGCATCTACTATGGCCGCGTTCAGACTGCCAGCAGAAATCCGATTTTTAGCCCATCCAGATTGGAACCGGATGACTCTTTTGAAGTCTGAACAGTCCCAAGTCACATGAAATCCGATTTTTGCGAAACGGATCGAAACCACCTCCGGGAGGTAGTTTCAGATCGCATTTGGACAGATGCGTCTCAGTCTGAACAGCTCCAAACACTCAGATCGGATTTGACTGTCCGTGAGGTCACTCTATGCGACGCCAGACCTGACCCAATGCGCCAAACCACCCGCCTGTTTCAAGTTGTGGAGCTACGTTACCGGTTCTGCACCCCTACTGGACAGCGATAAGGACAATATACTCATGTGAGCTGCCTCTATCTTGTTTGTTGTTTTTCTCGTCGCTATTATGTGACGTCACACAATACACGCCTCCGCTCCGACGTCGTTGCTACAGCAACCAGTCAGATGGGTCACTTGATGTGGCCCAGTCTGAACAGAGCCAAATGCGATTTGGACACTTGCTAAAACAGTGTGGACAGTCAGCCCTAAAAATCGGATATGAGAAGGAATCAGATTTGAATCGGATTTGCCGGCAGTCTGAACGCGGCCTATGAGACGCTACGCGGTCTGGAACCCGGCCGACATCGAGGAGTCTGAACCCGGCATGACGCTGTCGACCCTCTGAGTTTTAAAGTTGCACAAAATGGAAATAGCTGGAAACATGTATTTGCTAGTGTGATCACGTGTGTTGGCTGGTGCTGATGTTGTTCTTCTCTGTTTCCCGTCAGAGTAAGGAGATCATCTTTCAGCTGCAGGAAGACCTCATGAAGCTTCTGAACGAGCTTTACACCGTAAGTGGACGTCAGCCGTCCTGAGAATGTCTTTTCTTTTCCACTGTCTTTGTATTCGCTCTTTCAAACACCGATGAATGGCTGCAGACGGCTGTAAAAGAAGGCAGACAAAGCATCAGACAAAAGGTTGAAATATCATGAAGTCCTTATTCTAGACAGAATGAATCAGAGAGTCAAACAGAGACTGGGCCGAGGCTCAGAGGACATATTTGGAAACTCAAATATTCAGATGTGGTTTTTTTTTCTTTTTTATTATTGGCCATCATGAACATTATTTTTTCAGATCTGAAAGGAAATCTTCTGTCAACGTCAAGGTTTCTTTGAAGTCAAGGGCCGGCCTTTAAAGCTTCTTGTCCAAACACAGAAAAATCCGATTAGAGTGGACCTGATGACCTTGAGGAATAAAA
Organism: Chelidonichthys spinosus; assembly: GCA_029853015.1. Classification (NCBI taxonomy): domain Eukaryota; kingdom Metazoa; phylum Chordata; class Actinopteri; order Perciformes; family Triglidae; genus Chelidonichthys; species Chelidonichthys spinosus. The sequence continues at coordinate 6,346,632 of CM056841.1, read as the reverse complement.
ACAGTGGTCCAGTGGGACGTTGCTCTCCCGTCTCTGCAGTCCATTTGATTATTACGTGCTGCTGTCGCCTAGGTGATGAAGACGTATCACATGTACCACGTGGAGACCATCAGTGCGGAGGCCAAGCTGCGGGAGGCGGAGCGCCAGGAGGGCCGCGTGAAGGGCGTGTCGGGGACGGGCGGCGGGTCGGAGCCGGTGTTCGGCCTGCGGATAGAAGAGCGCCACCAGAGACGCAACGCCGCCCGCAAGATGGAGAAGATGAGAGAGAAGGTAAGGGACCATGTCTTCTTCACTCGTCTTTGTCCTTCAAACTGGAGACGAGAGACGGGGAGGAACCCCCAGCACTGGCTTGGTTTGACCCACAGTTAAAGGGATAGTGTGAGTGTTGGATTGTATGAAGGAGTGTGTTTCCTTCAGTAGATGGAGAAACAGAATTGAAGCTGTTATCTGTAAGTATAGAGTCATTTTATCCCACAGAACACAGGAGAAAACAGTCCTGACTGGCTGAAGTCTCTCACAGTGATGATATATATATATACACTCAACAAAAATATAAACGCAACACTTTTGTTTTTGCTCCCATTTTTCATGAGATGGACTTAAAGATCTAAAATTCATTCCAGATACACAATATTACCATTTCTCTCAAACATTGTTCACAAATCTGTCTAAATGTGTGATAGTGAGCACTTCTGCTTTGCTGAGATAATCCATCCCACCTCACAGGTGTGCCACATCAAGATGCTGATCTGACATCATGATTAGTGCACAGGTGTACCTTATACTGCCCACAATAAAAGGCCACTCTGAAATGTGCAGTTTTGTCTCACAGCAAAATGCCACAGATGCCACAAGCATTGAGGGAGCGTGCAATTGGCATGCTGACAGCAGGAATGTCAACCAGATCTGTTGCTCGTGCATTGAATGTTCATTTCTCCACCATAAGCCGTCTCCAAAGGCGTTTCAGAGAATATGGCAGTACATCCAACCGGCCTCACAACCGCAGACCACGTGTAACCACACCAGCCCAGGACCTCCACATCCAGCAGGTTCACCTCCAAGATCGTCTGAGACCATCCACTCAGACAGCTGCTGAAACAATTGGTTTGCATAACCAAACAATTTCTGCACAAACTGTCAGAAACCGTCTCAGGGAAGCTCAACTGCATGCTCGTCGTCCTCATCGGGGTCTTGACCTGACTCCAGCTCGTCGCCGTAACAGACTTGAGTGGGCAAATGCTCACATTCGATGGCGTCTGGCACGTTGGAGAGGTGTTCTCTTCACAGATGAATCTCGGTTTACATTGTTCAGGGCAGATGGCAGACAGCGCGTGTGGCGTCATGTGGGTGAGCGCTTTGCTGATGTCAATGTTGTGGATCGAGTGGCCCATGGTGGTGGTGGGGTTATGGTATGGGCAGGCATCTGTTATGGACGAAGAACACAGGTGCATTTTATTGATGGCATTTTGAATGCACAGAGATACTGTAATGAGATCGTGAGGCCCATTGTCGTGCCATACATCCATGAACATCACCTCATGTTTCAGCAAGATAATGCACGGCCCCATGTTGCAGGGATCTGTACACAATTCTTGGAAGCTGAAAATGTCCCAGTTCTTGCATGGCCAGCATACTCACCGGACATGTCACCCATTGAGCATGTTTGGGATGTGCTTGACCGGCGTATACGACAGCGTGTACCAGTTCCCACTAATATCCAGCAACTTCGCACAGCCATTGAAGAGGAGTGGACCAACATTCCACAGGCCACAATTGACAATCTGATAAACTCTATGCGAAGAAGATGTGTTGCACTGCATGAGGCAAATGGTGGTCACACCAGATACTGACTGGTTCTGAGTCCCCAGACCCCCAATAAAGCAAAAAAAATGCACATTTCAGGGTGGCCTTTTATTGTGGACAGTCTAAGGCACACGTGTGCACTAATCATGATGTCAGATCAGCATCTTGATGTGGCACACCTGTGAGGTGGGATGGATTATCTCAGCAAAGCAGAAGTGCTCACTATCACACATTTAGACAGATTTGTGAACAATGTTTGAGAGAAATGGTAATATTGTGTATCTGGAAGGAATTTTAGATCTTTAAGTCCATCTCATGAAAAATGGGAGCAAAAACAAAAGTGTTGCGTTTATATTTTTGTTGAGTGTATATATATATATATATATATAAAGATAGATAACTGACCTCCATGTTTTCTACCCGTGGGTGGAGTTAACCCTGTAGGGTAGTGTGGAGGTTTTCGATGCCTTTGCATTGCACATATCTGAACAGTAACAGTTTTTTTGGACTGGTGGAAAATATGTTAATATACCATTAAAACATAATTGTTTCTACCCAACGAACAGCAATTTTCAGCATCACATGTGACTGGATGCCAATGCCCCCGGTGAATAATTAAAATGTGTTTTATAGCTGAAAAACAACAGCCTCTTGTCCCCGACTGTGACAGTGATTTTATTCATGAAGCAGGTTAAAAGGGGAAATGGATCATGAAGAGGAAAATCTGTCTGATTGATAAATGAGGAGCTGCTTTACGGATTTAACTAACAGGCTGTGTTTCTTTCCTCATCAGAGGAAGGCAAAGTACTCTGAGAACAAACTGAAGACTCTTAAAGCCAGGAACGAGTATCTGCTGACTCTGGAGGCCACCAACGCCTCCGTCTTTAAGTACTACATCCACGACCTGCCCGACATCATAGACGTGAGTGGACTTTAATGTTTGTGTGCATCACTAGAGAGGCGGTGAAATTGTCTGCAGCAAGCATTCAAGTCATGAGTGAAGTCACATCAGTAAGAGAATACGAATCTGGATTAATCAGGTTTTATACTTCTCACAGGACTCAAACTCCAGTTTCCTGGGTGAAAGTCCTGAGTTTGACCAATTCATCAACCAAGTTACATTTTCTGTAATATTGACTTATATGATGTTCTGTACTTTGTCCGAATGTTTCCTCCACCAGTGCTGTGATCTAGGGTACCACTCCAGTCTGAGCCGGGCTCTGAAGACCTACCTATCAGCCGAACTGAGCCTTGAAGCCTCCAGGAGGGCGGGTCTGGAGGTGCTGGAAGGGGCCGTTGAGGGCCTGGACCCGGCCCGCGACAGGCAGCGTCTGCTGGGCCTCTACCCCACCGCCTTCTGTCCCCCGCAGCGCTTCAGTTTCCAGGCGCACATGGGCGACGCAGTCAGTATATCGCTCTGGCAAAATCTTTAGTCACAGTTTGGGATTATTTTTGGGGGTGGTGTGATGAAAATGAGTTAATAAACACACAGCATTTATTTAGTTTTGCTGTAATGAATCAGTAACCGACCATATCACATTTGCTCTAGATAATAAGCGTTACTTATGCATGTTCCTCACGCACGTTTGACTGCAGGATCATTTATGTTTCTACATGTTGTGAAGTCCCAGATTCGCCAGGAAACCAAACTCCATCCTTTCATGACATCATCCAGGGGTGTGATTCACCACAGCTGGATGAACCCAAAATAAACTATTTCCCTGTGATTTAGTAGCAATAACTGGATAAAATGATGCTGAAATAACTCCATAATGACAGTAATCAGTAAAAAGTCATGCTTTGTTAGGTCTGTCTGTAAGACCACAAGCTAACAACTTTTGATATGTTTGTTTATGGCTATGCTAACACCAGACACAAGACATGAAACACAAGACATGATCTTTATATATATATATTTCCTTTTTCAAAATGAAACATTCTGCTGTAGAACAAAGTCCAGGTGCAAAAGGCTGAATTAAATGTTGTTCTTTCCAATAAGATCTACGTCAGAGAGAAACCGTCATCACAGAAGAGAAAAGCTGGCCATCACAAAATCATACTATGTTCCTTAAGATTTTTATATTTAAGACAGGAAAATAGATATGAGTTCATTCTTAATTCTAAAGCCTCTACAAACGTTAATAGAATTAGTTATTTTTACATTTAAATAACTGATTTGGGTCACAGAAAAGCTCAGGTTTGTCACAGAATGTGGTGGGAATCCTGTAAATGTCACCAGAATTAAATTACACCACCCCGTTCCCATGAGTACATATCTCATTTTCCTCTGGATGGTGATTTATTCCTGTTGCTCCTCCTCTTCCTGTCAGGTGACCCAGATTGCGTCCCAGCCGCAGCTCCAGGCGGAGCTCACCCTCCGCCTCACGCAGCTCCAGACCCGCCTGGCATCTCTGAAGATCGAGAACGAAGAGGTCAGACCCACCATTGCACACACACACACACACTCGCACACACACACACACACACACTCACACACACCACAAACCACAAAGTCATGCTCACGCACATTTACTACAGCCAAGAAACCCTGCTTCCAAATAGTTTTATCATCATCGACCCTCTGAACGGGGATTGTCCAAACACATCTGTGCAACCGTAACTAGGCACACCCGGCCTGTCGAGTTCTGGAATTGGTCTGGTTTGGTCTCTGGACTAATGTGAGCTACTTCCATAGAGCTTTTACAGCAACTAGTAAAGCTTTGTCAATGACAACAACATTTTCCTTTCAGACCTTGTATTTCTTAATTCTGCCTCCAAACCTCTGATTATCACATTTAACAATCAGGGAAACGGCTCCCTGTGAGCTCAACTCCCAACTATTAGAATGTTAATACCTGAGATGTGGATGAAGTCGAAGAAGAGACCATTAATGTCTGCAACAACTTCCCAGTAGTTGTTGACAAATTAAAACTGCTTGATTACAAGTTAAAATGTTTATCCGTTCCAAAGTGAACACAAAGTTCTGGTAATTCCCGCTGGTTTAATGGGGGTGATGATTGAGCAGATGTAGCCTCGCACAACAAACAAGTGGCAGCTGAAAGCGAGTCGGCTCCAGCGTCCTCGCGGTTGTGTTGCGTGCAGCTGTTTACTCGCCCTGAAGGGCATGGAGCTGCTGAGGAGTCAGGATTAATGAGCTGCGTCTGCACGTCTCAGCAGCTCCCACAGACACACCGCCGTCGTCACGGACACACAACACCACATTTACAGCCTGCGTCCTCGCTGGATAACACACTGCATCAATACGCAGGTCGGCTCCGACACACACAGAGCAAAGGTTCAGTGTTTCAAGAGGAGACCATAAAGGTAAATAAATCAATTAGTGACATCAAGATGATCAACTTTAGAACCGAAATCTGAACTTTGGATGAAACCAGGTTCAAAGGTCTTCTTTGTTTCTGTTGACATGTTAGAGTCAAAGGTTTTAAAGAGGTTATGTTAGATCACTGCATGCATGAGGAAATACTACCTTAAAAAATCTGCATGTTTTTAGTGATACAATGTTGTGTGAATCAGACTATGAATGATATATGAACAAAAACGGATTGTGGATTGTAACAGAATAGACTAATACAGGGTCGACCAAGAAGTTGGATCATTTGCAAATGTCTCGTCGTTTATTTCCAAACAAATGTAATGCATTAATTAATTTCACACATTGGAACACATGATGTAATCAACTTTTCATATTACATGTTTTCTGAAATGTTAGGTTTGAATATGCAAATGAGGCATTATCCAAAGGTAACTTTTAATGAAATTTCTTCAGATGCAAATAGACAAAGTAATACAAATAAATACCTAAATGCGTAGATTTCTTCCCACTAATCTGAGAGAAGAGGTCTTACAGAAGCAAAGAAGCCCTAAAAGGTGACGAGTCTGCGCTTGAAGCTCGTATTTATCAAATGTGTCAGAGCAGGAAAACAGTCCTGACTGGCTGTAGTCTCTCACAGTGATGATGTATAGAGAGCACTCGGCAGGATACATGTGCTATCCTTGCAAATACCCAGGTCTTTGTTCCCTGACAGCAGCAGCAAAAACACAGCTTTATAAGCGTGATCATTTGAGTCTGTAATAAATTATACTTTCATTATTCTTTTACAGCACAAATCATGGTGTTATTTGTTCTTTAATTTAGACCACTTTTATATTTAAAACTCTCTATGGTTGGGTTTTTAATGATAACAAATGTTGATACACTTTTTTAGACATCAGAAGTTAGATCTGTTTTTTGTTTTTATTTTCGTGACGGAAAAACAGAAAATATTTCATCACAGTTCTCACCTTAAAGGGTAAATTTTCATTATGTGACAGTCATTCCCTGTAGGTCGTATAGGGTGTGTTGTTTCTTCGTAGAACAGCAAGGAGCCTCACAGTCATACATTCAGCAGCATATGAGAACCGATGACGTGGCTGATGCCTGAACTCAGACGGCATGCCTCCGTTTTCTGTCCCCGTCCAGGTGAAGAAGACCTGGGGAGCGACTCTGACCACCCTCCAGGACATGACGGTGCTGGAGGACTTCGACGTCTCCCAAAGCTTCACCCACAGCCCGTCCTCCGAGTCGGTCAAGTCCAGCGTGTCGGACAGCTACTTGAACAAGCCGAGTCTGGCCAAGAAACGGGCTAACCAGCAGGAGACGGAGCTCTTCTACTTCACCGTGAGACACATATTATCGCAGTACACAGCATATTGTTAAATGTCTGAAATTGTAATACGTTTGTAACGTGACTGATGTATCAGGATAATATTATGTCCTCTGGTGATTCCAGCCTTGATCTCTGAACCCATCGGTCTGACTACAATAAGCCTCTCGGGGCATGGGACTATATTTCTGGGGTTCCAGTCCAGCCAGGACAAGACTTACTTTTCTGTGCGCTGCTCATTGTTCAAAGTGCAATTATAGACTTGAGGTGTGATACTGGACCCCTTTTTGAACAAGTGGACAGTTCACAAACCCATTTTAAATCTAAATCATTGTTAGCATCGTTAGAAGATGTGTGGGCCAATGGGTTCCCAGAATACAATTCGGTTACAATACAATGTGTTGACCTCTTTGCCCCCCCTCTCTATGAAATCAGTTTTCATTTTCCAGATTCCGTTTTGATGTTTTCCCAAATGCCGTGTTCTATGTTTTCGAATTAAAGAGAATCCCCCCCCCCCCCCCCCCCCACTTCCAGTTGTGAATCAGTGTGTATTTAATGGCTGAAAATCACAACAGGTCATATTAAAATGCTTGAAAACAATTTTTAATATTTAATAATAATTCATTAAATATGGGTGAACTACATTTGTGTTTTTTTTCTCATTCCTTAGAAATTCCGTGAGTATCTGGAGGGAAGTAATCTCATTTCCAAGCTGCAGGCCAAACACGACATACTGAAGAAAGCCTTAGCAGAGGGTGAGAATATGACTGTGTTTTATGATACAGCCGGTAATCGGCATTTAGTGCCTTTAAATACCTACTTTTTTCTCTTTTCTTCCAGGATATAAAGCTGAACTGCTGACTACCAGGTATTATTTCATCTTTCCTCTCCTCGCACGTTGCTCTGCTTGTACAGTATGTATGAAGCTGAGATGCTCTTCTGTCTCTCTTTACAGTCGCGGGAGGAAGAACTCTCACAGCAAACACCAGGTATTTTTACTATTGTCTGTCTGCAGCTCCTGTCTGTCTCTCTCTCCATCACTCTACAATGCCCCCCCTGCCACCCGTCTTATGTAAAGTATAGCAAAATGTAACAAAAATAAATTAAAATTCCTACGGTCGTAGAGGAGAAGCAAGTCGGTCAAGGAGGCGGTCGGAGGTGCGTTGAGAAAGATGAAGCGTTCACCAAGCGGAGCTCAGAAAAGGAAAAAATGGGGTAGAGGGGGGCCTCAAACATCTCCATAGCCCAGGGGCCTCAAGTGCTATTAAGGCACCCCTGGTCCTCACTCAACCCTCGCTCAGTCAGAGTTACAGACAGTAACTCTCTGGCTGTGCATGCAGACTATTATACTACAAATACTGTAAACTCCAGTGCATGTTTTTTTCCGTAGACAACAAAACAAAATTCAGATTTGACAAAAAGTATATGGAAATTAAATATCATAATAACGAGGTAGACTCTAGATATGAATATGAAAAATGTAGTAAATAACATTCAAGTAATGCATCTCTTTTTGACTTAACTTGACCCACTGACTCACAAACACCATCCATGCTTTATTTTGTCCTGTTTGTTTCATAAAAAAACCCCAGTGATCAGCTGTTTAAGGGAAATGCACAAATCATAACTGTGTACTTGATGATTGACTGTGTTTGTAGGATTCAACCAAAGCCATACCATTGCTTGTGGAGAGCTGCATCCGCTACATCAACCTACATGGTGAGTTTCATTCGTCGACATTCATGTTTCATTGGCTCTGCTGTGATTGATCATAAATAAATACTTTGTATTTATTTATTTATAAAATCCAGGGTTTTTGCAGCTCTTGTATAACAGATCTTGGATAGTATTGAGAATACATACACAAATTTTAATTTAAAAAAGTCTTAAATATAAGTTTGTTTGTTCAGTGTAATCATGAAACAGTAATTGCATGTAACCTGGTGAATCCAGGTGACTCCCTGAAAACTACTAAAATTGAATAAATAAATAAATATTGATCACAACTGTGGTGTATTGTGAAGGCTAAATAATCTAACTACTAAATAAATAAAAAATGAAATGATAAAATGCAAGATATAATTTGACAGTTAGTAAGACAATTGATTAGAAAGATGATACCATATATAAATGGAAGACATTAATAATGAGCCAAATGAAATAATAATAATAATCTCATAAAGCTCTTGGTGGGGTAGCCCATCATTTTGTAGTTGTTAAAAGAAGCAGCGATGCCGATATTCTTCTGCTTATAGATGCTTTTAGTGGGAACATTACAACACAAAACAAAGACTGGTAGAGTTGTGTGCTGAAGTTACACATCCAAAATGTATATAAATATGACAATGTAAAATAAAAACAAAAAACTACACAATGGAGGCAGTGGTCGACCAAAAAGTTACTGTTCTTGTAGCTTTGAAAATATGGAAAAATAGTGTACACTTAACCTGATATTATTTTATTCTAGTTGTCTAAAATATGCCTACTGTTGGTAAAACACTAACTGGATAAGTGGCTCCTACAACCCGAGGTTACGATTTTATCACTCCATGCTAACGCCCCATTATGTTCCAGGTCTGCAGCATCAAGGCATATTCCGGGTGTCGGGATCACAGGTGGAGGTCAACGACATCAAGAACTCCTTCGAGAGAGGTGAGTCGGCGGCCGTGAAGGACACGTGTTGGAGCTTCAGGTGGGTAAACATGTGCTTTAACATGTGCTCGCTGTTCAGGCAACGACCCTCTGATTGACGAGGAGAGCAACCACGACATCAACTCCGTGGCGGGAGTGTTGAAGCTTTACTTCAGGGGTTTGGAGAACCCGCTTTTTCCCAAGGAACGCTTCAATGACCTCATCTCCTGCGTCCGTGAGTCCCGCCGTCTGTTTACCTGAGCACACGGATACTTTAGAGTAGGTGGGACTTACACTTCCTGAGGAGGAACTACTTCCCCAAATACATGTTTCAGCCAAGAAATAAAACGTATAAGTCTCCTCACATATTCCAGCCTTGCATGTTTTATGTCACTATAACAGACCTTTACAACGCTTAATCATAACAGTAGCTAGCATGTTGGCCATTAGCGATTAGCGGTAGCCCTACAGATTAGCATAAGCTAATTAAAAGGGCCAACATCAACCGCAACATAGGAAACAAAGTGAATTCTGCATCTTAAAGTAATGTAGACTAATCCCAGCAGATTATGTGGTGCTTTTTATGTTCTATAACTGTAAATCAGGAAGGAATTAGCAAGCTAGCTAGGTAACTAGTTAGCCCCTAAATGACAAAAGACAATTTATAGTCGAGCTGAAATGAAAACTTTTGAACACATCCTGGACAATATATGCAGAAAAAAAATGACATCAAATTGTTAGGATTTTTTTAATATCAAAATACAATGTGAAAATACGTCGAGTGCTCACATCAGCCAGTATGAACCAATTCCAAACAATAACATCCATCCATCAATCTGCCTCTTTCAGCAGCACAGAGCTCAAGCAAATCTGTGAGCAAATCTTTGAACGATCAAATTAAATCCCTCCCGACGCCCGATGAAGTCTGTCACCATTCTGAAGATAGAGACCCGACTTACTTACATTCCTATTGCCAGATAATCAGTCAATACGCACAGAGCATCGCACCGGAAAAGTGATGAAAATGAGCCAGTCCGTCCAGGCGTCATGTTTCCACTTCTGATGAATGAGCTGGAGGGGATTAAAAAAAATCCTGGGGATGAATGCTGGTCGTGGAGGTTCACAAAAGCAAGATGGGGGGCTTTTCGTGACCTGAGCATTTGTGTTGCTTCCCCGAATCCCACAAATGAGCATCGCTCTGATGTGATCTCAATCTTCAGCTCGCTCACTCACTCTCCCCGTTGCTTTCTTTGTCTTTGTTTCTCTTTTGTCTTCTGTGAAACTCATCCCCTCCTCAGCAGAGACGACGGCTGTTCTGATGTGTGTGTCTTTGCCGGCAGGGATCGAGAACATGTACGAGAGGGCGCAGTGCATCCGTAAGATCCTGCTGGGGGTCCCGAGGGCCACGCTGGTGGTGATGCGTTACCTGTTCGCCTTCCTCAACCAGTGAGTATCCACTCAACGGAGGCCCTTGCCGTTAATGATGATTTCATCCCACATGGTTTAAAAGCTGAGTGTCGGTAGGAGAGGCCATAAAGCGTTCTGGTTGGGAAGAAGTGATCACTTGAAGCATGTAGAGATGATAAAAGTCTGCAGCCTCTCGGGTGAATATAGAACGAGCAGATTGTGATGTAGGAGCCTGAACGCGTCGGTATTAAAATTGAGGGTTAGCTTCATCGTTATTAAAGCAGGAGCTCCACTGTCGAGGAGAGTGGAAATGTTCCCGTTGCCATCGACATCACGGGGCTGATAATGGAGACCGAATGTGGAAAAGCTTGTTACAAAGTGGTTATTTGATGCCAAATACAAGATAATTGGCAGGATAACTGCTGAAGTATTTTACAGCACAAAGGAGAAATACTTCCTTCCTCTTGAAAGTCATTAAAATCTTCTGTTCCAGCTTTGTTTGTTTCTCAACAAGCTGGAAAAAAGAAAAACGTTTCTGCAGGTTTCTGTCAAAACATGTATCTGCTTTTGTGCTGCACAGTAAGATTTGATCACCTCGTCATTTTCGTACGGATAAATGATTATCCTTTATAAATAAAAAGTTAGAAACATGTGACAGGGTAGAGGGATGGGGTCATAAACTGAGAAGAAACTGAAGCAAAAAACCTTCTGAGATGTTTCCTTCCCCACAGTCTCTCCCAGTACAGCGATGAGAACATGATGGATGCTGGGAACCTGGCCATCGTCTACGGCCCCACCCTGCTGCCCACGCCGGACACCCTGGACCAGGTGGCCTGTCAGGCGCACGTCAACGAGGTCATAAAGACGGTGATCCTGAACCACGACAACATCTTCCCAGACACCAAGGAGCTGCCTGGCCCGGTGTATGAGAAGTGTATGACTGGGGACCAGTACTGGTGAGTCCAGTCCCCTTCCTGAAGTCATCGCTCGCTCATCTTATTTATGACATTAGAATATCCTCATGTTCTTACTGTTGTTCTCCATGGAGATTAATGTTCTGAACCCTGATAGACATAAGATGACATTTGTTTCCACCATCGACAATGAAAGAAATAACCACTATTGCTGCGTGTTACTGTTATTGAAGGCATATGAAAGCTGAAACACCAAACGGCATTGAATGGATGAATCAATGAGTCCCAACGTCACCAGACAGTGGAGACAAAAGGCCCTTAACAGACGTTTAGGCAGAAATCTGGAGCAGACCAGATTACCATTAGCAATAGTTATAATAACAGTAGTAAAAAATTTGAACAGTAGTAGAAATATTAACAATAGTAGTAACAGTAGTAGAAATATTAACAGTACTAGTAATATGAACAGTAGTAGAAATATTAACAATAGTAGTAGAAATAATAACAATAGTAGTAATAACAGTAGTAGAAATATTAACAGTACTAGTAATATTAACAGTAGTAGAAATATTAACAATAGTAGTAATAACAGTAGTAGAAATATAAACAGTAGTAGAAATATTAACAGCATAGTAATATGAACAGTAGTAGAAATATGAACAGTAGTAGAAATATTAACAATAGTAGTATTAACAGTAGTATAAATATTAACAGTACTAGTAATATGAACAGTAGTAGAAATATTAACAGCAGCAGTAATATTAGCAATAGTAGATGTATGAACAGCAGTAGACATATTAACAATAGTAGAATTAACAGTAGTAGAAATATTAACAGTAATAGAAATATTAAGAGTAGTAGTAATGTTAACAGTAAAATAAAAATGAACAGTAGTAGAAATATCAACAACAGTAATATTAAGAGTAGCAGTAATATTAAAAGTAGTAGTAATATCAACAGTAATAGTATTAACAGTAGTAGTCATGGCAACAGGCACAGCCATGTTGAGATGGATCCATCCCCGTAGACCAGAAACCAGTCAATGATGAGCAGCATCACAAACAGGACCACGGCGGCGGTGCTGTCAGGATCAGGTTCCACCGCGATGCTGGGAAACCTGCAAGATGAGGAAGCACTAAAAACACTCTTTCACTTCCTGTCCACTTCCCCCAAAGCAGTATGGGAAATGTGGGGTGTGGCCCACAGGGTCATGTCTTGAAATCCCCTTCTATTGAGATTTTGGTCTGATGTGTAGTCCCAACAGAAACCTTTCCACACTTAACAAGTGATGTTTCTGTGGTTGGGGTGTTGAGCCAATCAGTGTTCAGCGTTCCTCTCTTCCTGCTCCTCAGGCTCTTGATTAGTAGCCATGTCTCCATCTGTGCATCCTCCCCTTAGTCGCCGTGGTTACAATGTATCGATGTTCTTCCTGCAGCGAGAGTCCGTTCAGTGAGCCGGGGGCGTTGGAGGAGGCCGAGCCTGACGGTGGCATCGAGACCCAGACCAGCGATGAGGGTACGCATGACCCCTGACCTTCACACAGCGCGCCCACACACACACACACACACACTCAATCCCTCTGTGTGTCCTGGTGGAGAGAGGTTGCTACGGCAACAGCAGCTATGGAAATATCCCCCTCCCCACCGCCACCTCCACATCCCACCCTCCCTCCTCTCTCTCTATCAGAATAGAAAAGGCTTGAGTTTCTGATTGGTCGAGGCGTAGGAGGAACAAAGCCGCAGGGACGGCTGATTGACAAGTTCAGGTTCACCTCCATTTCCACGTCTGGCCCGCTATCTTCATCTCCTCCTCACCGTCTTTGTTGTCTCCGCGGCAGAGGGCGAGGGCGTGGAGGCAGTGGCGAGGTTCGACTACGTGGGCCGCTCGGGCCGCGAGCTCTCCTTCAAGAAGGGAGCGTCCCTGCAGCTCTTCCAGCGGGCGTCACATGACTGGTGGGAGGGGCGGCACAACGGCAACCATGGCCTGGTGCCTCACCAGTACATCGTGGTGAAGGACAGGCAAGTGCACACGCCTTCCTTTCACAAACTTGTGATTTCCATATATTTAATTACAACTCTTCCTCTTGTGGTATTTTTATACATTTTCACTGCGGTCAAAAAAATGTTTGCTCTCCTGGTGTTAATAACAAAAATACACTTTTACCAATTTAAAAAAAAAAAAAAAGCTATCCCTATCGCATTCACTACATCCCTCATAGTAATATAGAAATATAATATATTTATAATTAAACATTTTAACATTAACATAATATAGTAGGGAATATAAAATATAATATGATAAATAATACATTTTATGTAATATAACCAAATGTGATGAATATTTGATATATGACATGACTTAGAGGTATCAGTTATATATTAATTATTTATTCAACATTAGCAGTCAAAGTGCTCAGCAGGGAGACATGCGGATACTGTAAATAAGTGTCTCTGTTCATCCACCGACGGGCTGCATCGATGATCAGGTGGATTTGTCTCCCAGTCTTGTTGATTAACGGCCTCGTTCGACAGCCGGAGTCTCTAACGACTATCGAGCGCCTAATTGATGGCCGGTGTGTTGGGTTGGCTCAGCTCTCGTGTTTCCAGAGCGGTTTGTGCTGACCGGCGGTCTCCGTGTGTCTTCAGGGCCGACGTCATGTTGGAGACGCTCAGTCAGAAAGCGGACAGCGACGGGGGAAGCAGCAGCACCGACGACAAGCGCTCCCGGAGCGAGCTGAGCTCCCCCACCGACATCAGACCACCGGAGACCTACAACAGGTCCGTCATGTAAGACAGCCTCCATCGTCAGCGGAGGAGAGAGCACCATTCTGCTGCTTCTCTCACCTCTAAAAATACATACGTGAATATCATCACATCGCTCTCACCCATCTCTCATGTGACTCTGCAGACACCTCTCTCTCTCTCTCTCTCTCTCTCTCATTCCTAACATTTCGTCTGTGGGAGAGATCAGTGGTGGAAGGAGTATTTGTACCCTTTATTAAAGGACAAGTACCAGTAGAACAATGTAAAGCATTAAAAAATCCTCTTATTATACAGTTTTATGAGCAAAATATACTTCAAGTCAAATGCGAAGCAAATTATTCATGCAACATAATCAGAGATAAAGACAATGAAATTATGTGACCGAATCAGAAATGGAGCGTAGCGGTCTGTGTTCTCCTGGAGCTCTGTGATAGTCCTCCATATCAGAGTATAAACCAGCGACGCCGTTGTACACACAACAAGGTCGCTGCCGTATTTATGCCGAGACAGCATTATTTTCTGTGTTCATGGAGCAGCTACGGTGTTAGCGTAGCCTAGCTCTGGTCGAACAAAGAAGCATTTTAAGACTCTTCTGGCTTTTTACAGATTTGGATCTGATTAAAAATGTTGAAAACTTTAAAGCTTTAATGTTATATAGATAATAGATTATACACAATATAATATACATGTATTATAATTTCATATTCATGTTTTTCAGTATTTTAATCTGAATAGTAACTCTTGTATACATGTAGTGGCGAAAAAAGTGCAATATTTATATATTTAAATATGAAGTAGCATCAAATGTAAATACTCAAGGACTTGTGGGGCAGATGTTCATCTTTGACTTCCTGTCAACTTCAGCTCATCCTGTTTGTACTTCCTGTTGACAGTCACAGGAGGAAGCGGACTGACGGTTTGTTCCGTCGCCCCCTCGGCCGCTCCAACGACAGCCACTGCCACGGCAACGGGGGAGTGATGGAGCGCAGCTCCCCGCCGGTGACGGGTCACTTCAGCCCCAGGGAGCTGCTGCTGGGGCGCGGTCAGGGCTTGACCCCGCCCCTTGACAGCCCGGAACGCCGCCGCCGCTCCGCGGCCGCCGTGACCATGACGGTGAGCCGACATGATTCGCTGCGGAGGCCGGAGGACACGCCCATCCGGCGCTCATGCAGCGGGCAGCACGGCTTCAGTGACTCGCATCGATCCAGAGCGCTGGACCCCGACGCACTGTCTAAGGTACAAACACGACACAGGAATACACTCAAACCGACAGCATGACTCATATTAAATGGATTGTAATTATAAGAAGAAGAAATGTATTTATTAACGCCTTTTAAAAAAAAGTCTCCAATGTGCCGTGACAACAGAAAGACAAAACAACGGTAAAAATGTAAACGGATAAAACGGTAGAGAATGATGAGTAATTACGCAGCTGGAGCACTCTCTCAAAGCCAGTGGTATTTAAATAATATTCATTTATTCAAACAAACAATGCAGTGATTTTCACAAGGTTGGGTAACCTAAACCCAGAGACTTCACAGTCTGTGGAGTGTTTTTACTGCGTTTCCACATGAACACAGGTTAACACGGGGAGCTCGACTAAAAACGGATGTGTTGAAGACTAAATATCTGCAAATGAATTAGACAGATTAGACTGGTATGGTCCTTTAAGTTCCATCTTCTTTCACTGATTATTCAATGACTTTTCCTGACCTTTAGATGTTTGCCATGGTGTACTTTCAGTATTGGCATGGGGATATTTAGGCAGGGTGTGGAGGTCTGGTCTAGTCTTGATATGGTGACCACCCTGGTGAAGTCTCTCTGATCGTCCTGCAGGACATCGAGGAGACGGTGACGGTGGCCCTGGGGGAGTTGCGGCAGCTGGAGCGGCAGGGCTGCAGACCGGCCCCCGACGTGGTGCTGGACACCCTGGAGCAGGTGAAGAACGGCCCCATCACCACCTGCTCCTCCGAGTCTCCCAGCCCCCACAGCACCCCCAGCACCCCGGGAACCCCCGGCACGCCCGGGACCCCCGGCACCCCGAGCCCCCTCAGTCCACTGAGCCCCATCAGCCCGCTACCCGGACCTCCGCCGGGACCTCCCAGACCGGCCAACCCGTCCCCCGACACCCTGGGCTCCTTTAAACCTGTGGCAGCCGCCCGCATGGGGGCTCCACTGCGACCCCCGGCCCTTAAGCCCAAGCCTATGGTCCCGCCTAAGAGCAGCACCCCGCCGCTGCCCCCACCGCTGGACAAATCCTGCACCATGTGAGCCAAAACAGGCCGACGAATGGCTGAATCAGGCCTACCCGGGCCAAAACTGGGCCAGAAGAGGAGATCAGGGTTTCTAATCAACATGAGGGTAGAAGAAGTAAGACAGAGAAAAGGGATTTTAATGTAGTAATAAACTATAATATATGACATGACCTATGATATGCCATGATATTTCTGTGTTGTCAGGTTGGTGTGTACTCTTGGTGTGTAGGAGTTTACTTTCTCCATGTATTGAAGCATTTATCAAAGGTTAGCCAGCAGAAGTGCTGATGAAGAGACACAGGGACGAAGCGTAGGCAGAGGGTCCTGTCCTGTATGTGAGCTGGTAGTCCGGGAGACGTGGGGAGTGTAGTGCAGCTCCAGTAAAAACGTAGTTTCAGTAACGTGAATGTTGGCTGTAATGTCGCAGCCGAAGAGCCAAAAAGGCTGCTGCTTTCCTTTAAAAAAAACACACAAAAAAGACTCCAGATGGGCTGCTGTATCTGACGAGGAAGAGGAGGACGTGGCAACAATGGTTTCCACAACCGTCCGTGTGACATTAATTTATTTTTTATATTTTTCCACTCGGTTCCGCTGCTAAGCTCACTTACACTTCAAGCCACTGAGACACCTCTCGAGGTCGTCGGCGATACCAAACACACATTATCCAACCAACGTCCAGCTACTTAATGAATGTTTGCAGTATTTACAAAAAAGAAAAACGACTGTTCAGCCATCTATTGAATGTTCAGCGAGCTGCTGCTGCTGCTTCCGCTGCTGCTAGGCGGCGACTCGCTCAACTTCTAAACAGCCTTCTTGTGTATCTCGGAGCGGGGGGGGGGCCTGTGAGACCGGACCAGAACTTCAAACGGGGTGCGATGGTTGAGTGGAGAGCTTGGACAGAACTTATTCTGGGGGCGGGAGGTTGGGCGTATGATTTTGTTCTCGTTTGTTCGTGTGTGTGTGTGTGTGTGTGTGTGTGTGTTTTCTGCTTGCTTGTCCTTGTTCTTAAGTGCAGAAGCACTAGAATAGTGATAGATGATAGATAATTCATGCCTGCCTTGAGCACCAGAACACGCAAGTGCAAGTTGAGAATGAGTGCAAAAAGCATGCCACTTTGTGTGTGTGTGTTAGTGTGTGTGTGTGTGTGTGTGTGTGTGTGTGTGTGTGTTAGGATAATGGTTTACCTGCTTGTGAAGTCACTAGTTAACCTTAAATTCACAATAAGCTAACAGGGTGGGGCTTTGTGTGTAAAGGCCCAAAAAAATCAAACACTTGAACAGCACACTGAATGTGGCCTAATAACCAGGCTGGTAACTGAAATGTGTGTGTGTGTGTGTGTGTGTGTGTGTGAGAGAGAGAGAGAGAGAGAGAGAGACATGCTGAGATGGGCTTTGGATGCACATCGGTGTGTGTGTGTGTGTGTGTGTGTGTGTGTGTGTGTGTGTGTATGTGAAAGTGCCTTTTTTTTAACCCTTGTCTTTTTTGTGGGAAGTTGTGAATCCACTCACGCATGTCCTGAAACGAAGAGCAGCAGCACTCTGAATGAAATAATCATAAAGTGTTTAGTAGATTACTGAATTATGAATTCTAGCATTAACCCATTGTGACATTGCACTTTGATGTATAATAGGAATTGTGTACTTGGCATGTAGCATCATAACATGTTGGTGCATTTTAACTCAAAACGGGAGGTTTTCTTTGAATGCGTTTCATAATAATGGAAATGTTTTTTGGGTTTCTTTTTGTCCGTTAGTGTTGTTGTATTTGAAAACTAAGCTTCCTGAAAGATGAGCTCATATAGCCAAATGGATTGTATCAACGTGTTGTATTTATATTATAAATAAACCAGAATAAATTAGCATTCAAGTCATTACATTGAAACTTTTTTTTTTTTTTTATGAAATGTGGCTAAATGTTTTTGTTTGGAGCACTCAATAAACCTCCAGATGTGTTCTGTAAACCATGGCTTCTTCATGTCTTGCTGTCGCAGCGCCTTAGAAAGCGGACTCGTGTCAAGTGTTAAAAATGTCACTGAGCGTTTAAACGAGAGTTTCTTACATCTGATCTCATCTGTGGAAAGAACGGGGCACCGATGGTGGACCTGCTAGTTCTGGTGTTCTCTGGTGAATGGACCTGCACGGTGCTGAACTGTGAGACCAGGACCCACTAGAGGATGTCAGGCCCTCATGGATCCTGTTTGCTCAGAAACATGAACACCAGCAGCCTGTTGGAGGTCATGTTGTAGGACTTCTGCTCCTCCTGTTCCTCCTCCACAAAGGAGCAGGTGTTGGGTTGATGTCCTTCTACGCTCCTGTCCAGCTCTCCTGGTCTAACCTCCGGTCTCCTGGTCCTCCTCCTTGAGACCTCAGATGTGGATCCTGGAGGAGCTGGACTACCTGTGAACCTTATCAGTCTGCAGGTACCTCATGCTACAAATAGTGACAAGGACACTAGTAAAACCCAGAATGGTCAAATTCACATTATTGCACATAGATAATATTGATATTTAACTGTGTAATTGATATTCAATGTGTGAATGAACAGTGTTGGATCACAGAGCAGAGTTGATGGTCCTGGACCAGCTGTTTCTAGAACCAACAACGTACTTTTTGTAGTCCATTATTGTAGATTGTAGTTTCTCCAGCGCAAACCCACGTCACTCACCGGTTTGGATCATCAGCGGCATTATAATAATGTAGCTTAGTGAAAGACTCTCAGAGCACCGTGGCCGACTTTTCCTAAATCCTGATGAGTTCTCCTTTTGTTTCCTCATATTTTAGGGGCAGCGTGTAAAGCATCTGTTGAAACATGTTTTACAGCCGGAGCCTCTGAAAGAAATAATTTTAATTCGTAGGGGTCAGTATTGGCAAGAACCTCACGATGCGATAAGTATCATGATATTTAGGTCACGATACGATGGGTATCACGATATTGCAATATAAATAAAGTACCTGTATATGTATATCAGATGATATTGATCAGAGGACAAATTGAGTCAAAACTATTTCATTCAAAACAGCATCTCCATTTTATTAACTCTCATGAAATTCACTGGAATAAATATTGAAAATAAAATGAAAAAGGATAAAGTACTGCATTCACAACTGATTTAAATCGATCTTTGGAGTTGAAAAACTGATATTGTATTGGGCGGCAAAGTATTGTGATATATTGCCGTATCGATATTTTTTACCCACCCCTAGTAATTCATTGGAGCTGTAATCTACAGCCCAGTCTCCAGGACCCTGAACACAGCATGACATTTAGCACCACAACTATCATATTGATGTATCAGATTCTTCAGCCAGGTCAGATCATCTCAAACCTTTATTTAAATTGTATCAATCACAGTAAATATAAGCAATTAAAATATAAAGTATACATGTTCAGAATAAAAATAATTAAAAACATTAATACATTTTAAAGAAACAGGTGTGTTGAAGTTGTTGGTGCATCTCTTTGGTCTGGAACATTTTTGGCAAAATGAGATTCAGAGCAACATAAAGGAAAACATGTATCTGAGAAGTTCTTTCTGGTGGAGCGTCTCTCAGCCCTTTGACCCCGGTTTGAGTGTGCTGAAGGGTTTGGAGTTCCGCAGGGAGCCTGAGATCTCCTGCAGGAAGGCGGCGATGTGCAGATCCTTCTCTGACTTCCTGCCGTCGAAGATGACCACCAGGGTGAAGTGTGCCTCGGGCCGCGTCAGGTAGTAGGTGCTCTGGACTTTATCGTCGTAGAAGTGCACCACCTTGTCCAGAGTGTTGAGCTCGGCGGCGCGGTCTCCCATCATCATGATGACGTTCGGCCAGTGTGTGAGCGGCCGCTCTCCTGACGGCAGAGACACCACGGCGGGGAACTGCTCCACGCCCTTCGGTGCCTCTCTATACGAGTGCGGGTGGTGGTAGCCGTGGCCTTGGAAGCTCTCCGAGCCGCGGTTGTCGAACACCAGAGACACGTTGCTGGCGTCGTGTTTGCGAATGAAGGAGCAGATCTTGCCGTGGTAGTCCGGCACGGTGCGGCCGGTCAGGGCTCTCATGTCGGCCGGGGCCGTCTGCCGACTCAGGGCTTCGTGGAAGTAGAAGCTGAACTTGGCGAGGAGCACGGCCTGGAAACGCTGCAGCCACAGGTACAGGTGTGGCGGCTGCACGGCCTTCTGGGACTGACCCCCAAACAAGTGCTTGCGGGTCTCTTTCTGCCGTTGGAAAAGCTGCCCCCAGGCGATGAGCTTGGAGTTGGCACCGTGAAGGCTGAGCAGAGCGGGCAGGAAATGCCACTCTGACACCTGAGCCTGGCAGCGCAGCAACTGGGTCACCACGTCCACCTCCGTCTGGAAGCCCTCCTCCACGCGGCACAGGATGGGGTGGTGAAACCTGAAGGAAAAGGAGACCAAGACAAGATGACCTCATCATTTATGAGCTGGAAGCAACTGTCACTTTGTCCTGCAGAGAACACATTTGCACTCTGTATCTGGACAGCACGTCTGTCTCCAGGTCTGCTCACGGGAACATTCACCTTCACCCTTCAGTGCTCTGTCAAATTAGTGACGTGTGTTGTGTGTCACAGTGCAACCTGCTGCAGCTCAGTCAACAGCTCAACAATGCAGTTAGTTGTTCTGCTACAGTTGCAAGATACAGTTTTGCTGACTCATCCCGGTGGGAAAGAAGGATGAATTCTGTGTTTTCTGGATTCAGCAGAAATGTTTCCTCTTCCAACCTCAATATGTCACCTTCTTCTTTTATCGCACTAATTTGTTTAATAATCTGGGCCACACGTCCCAAAACCACAATTGTAATTGCAGTACAGATGTTTTTAATGTAAATCAACCCAAAAATAGCCTTTACCTTTAAACAAGAACAATCGAGTCAGGCTGCTGCACTAGAAGTGCAAAACCATTTCATTTTAGAATACTTTAAGCATGATATGAAAACATTGATTATATATATTGCCCTCTGAAATATTGTGGAAAAGTAGCTGAAAATCAAATACTCGTGTGACTGTACAAAGGGATACACACTTGGAGCTGTATTTGTGCAGGACGGCCTCCAGCGTGATGACCAGCTCGTCCGAGTTGACGCTCTTCTGGCTGCCCAGTGAGTGCATCTTCTCGTACAGGTCGGCCATCTCCATGCGGGCCTGGGTGAAGTGGCAGAGCTGCTCCGACAGGTGCGACAGCAGGTCCTCCAGGTAGGAAGCAGAGCCCAGCTGGCTGTGACGTCCCATCGCCACCACCTTCCTGAGCTCGTTGTACAGGGACGTGTAGATGGTCCGGATGGAGTCTTTGCGGCTGAAGAAGGACTGGCCCCCTGCACACAGAGAGAAGAACAAATGCTGCTGTGGGAAAATGGTTGACTTCGTCCAGCATTCATGTGCTACAGCGCCATCTGGTGTCAGAGATATGCAGCTGATATGCAGTTGACTGAGTTCTTTGATCTGACTCATGTTCAAATTCATTTGACATTATTTACTAACGTTTTGAATGCAGCA
The DNA here is from genome assembly GCA_029853015.1 of Chelidonichthys spinosus. Classification (NCBI taxonomy): domain Eukaryota; kingdom Metazoa; phylum Chordata; class Actinopteri; order Perciformes; family Triglidae; genus Chelidonichthys; species Chelidonichthys spinosus. Next base: position 6,324,715 of record CM056841.1, on the reverse strand, counting down.
CATTATTTCTAAATCGCAGTATTGTTACTTTCACTTAAGTAAAATGTCTGAAACGTCCACCACCACGGTTCACTTGTTTCAAATAGGTCCCATCCATACGATATGCGTCCACTGTTAAATACATTTAACATTACCCATTTTCTGTCCCAGGAATGTCATGTTGTGGTACGCCTTCTCCGCGGCGGCCAGGTGAGCCAGAGCGGCTAGCAGCGCGGCCCAGATGGCCGCGGCGCTCTTGCTGTTGTCCTTCTCCTTCTCCACGTAGTCCTTAGCCCGGTCGAAGGAGAACATGCCGAGCTGCGTGAAGAAGCTCTCCAGGATGGCCCGCTCCCGCGGAACGGGCCGCAGCTCCTCCACCTCCGTCATTGGGTCAGAGACACTCCCGAAGTCTGCTGCCTGTCAGGGCGAGCTAACGGCGAGCTAACCGTGTTGGCAAAGTGAGTCTCACGTCTAGGTAAGGAAATGGGAACCTCCCAACCACAATACACGCATTATATCGACAGTTTGACATTATTTCAAAACGCATCCCTTCATAAAAAACCTGGGATGTCCTTCAATATGTTCTTAAAACGAAAACAATCGAAAAATCTGTATCAAGCCGGCTAACTATCTAACCTCCCGGCGCCATCTTGCCTGCCTCAGATATAAATACTACGGCGAGCCAAGAGTGCCAAAATAACGCGTTTGGTAGAGTTTGTTTAAACAGCAATACTACCGTATTTCCAAACGTGTGTTGAATATGTTTTGAATATGTTTTGAAGAGAGATATGAATCTTTTTTACATTCTCAATCCAAGTAAAGTCCAGAGCTCTGGAAACCAAGTTCCTGGCTTTTTGACGCTCCTCATTTGTCACTATGCTTTGCCCTTCAATACTGTTAGCTTCATCCTGTCTGTAGAGGTTTACCATCAAAAACCTGCACTAATATCATACGCTCTGCCAATCCGATATTGATTTGATTCAATTCACACAATCATTTGACAGCTTAGCATACTGTACATTGCTGCTATGACCCCAGCTCTGTATTTATTCACACAAGTCAGTGTATTTACTGTATATAGCACATTTAATAAAAAACAAAAAACAGGATTTGACCCTAAGTGCTCTCTAGTAGAGGCAGTGGGTTAGGATCTGCCTCAATACAGGTATATTGAAGACATGAAAGTTAATAAAACAATAAGTTCAAATGAAATAAGAAGTTCAGAGAAATTTAACAAAATCAACAGTACATTTGAAAAACAGTAAGAGCATGTTTGACATCATTTAAGCGGGGTCCTATATGGTTGTGAGGCATGAGTAAAGGACTGAGAGGAGTTGTTGTGAAGATGACGAGAGTGACCTGGGGGCAGAATATTGAGTTAGCAGGGCAGCCATTAATTGTGGAGCTATAGAGTGGCGACGTCCCGCCTTTCTATATCCGGTACATGGGACCTCAAAATGAATTTCTGCTGCGTGTATTCCTATGGCTAGGTCTAAATTATTTATTTTTTCCTGTTTGAATTGTGCCATGAATTTTATGTTGTCTGTGGCATTTTAAAGATAATTTTTCATGCAAAAAAGATTTTTGGCAAAGAAGTTTGATAATGGTAGGCTTTGTGTGTGGCCGCTTTGTGAACTACAGCTCTTCGCTGCTCTCAACGCGAATGATATCCATCACCACTGACACTTTGTACACTGGAGGTACAGACATGGCCAATTCTCTGCTCCACAACCGAAAGAATGAACAGCCGTAGCTGCTGGAATGGAAACATTCAGGAACAAAACACACCGGCATCTTAGTCTGATCGGCACTGAATCGCTGTGAGAAAGTGTGATGTTGTGACGTCAGGCTTTCTCATTGTGTTTTCTCTGCAGCCTTAAACTGAACAACAATAAAGCCGATCCCAGCTGTCATTGGGCGAAGGCAGGGTTCACCCTGGACAGGACTCCAGTCTATCACAGGGCCAACACGTAGGGACAAACAACCATTCACACTCACATTCACACCTACGGCAATTTAGAGTCACCAATTAATCCTATCCCCATCCTGCATGTCTTTGGACTGTGGGAGGAAGCCGGAGAACCCAGAGAGAACCCACGCTTACACAGGGAGAACATGCAAACTCCACACAGAAGGAACCCAGGGCCGACCCGGGAATCGAACCCAGGACCCTTTTGCTGTGAGGTGAGACTGCTACCCACTACACCACCGTGCAGCCAACAATTGCACAATAAACGGTCAAACTCTTAACGTGAAAAAATATTTTTTAAATATACAAACAACATATTTCTAATTCGGGGCATATAACAACTGGGACCAGCAAATAATTATATTATCTGCATTGAGACCCATACATGTTTTACGATCTCAGAGGTCCCATGGGAGTGTAGCACTCTATTTCACTTGTAGCTATTTCACTAGCGGCCTCTCTGGCGGTAGATGGAACTGCAGGCGAGCCTCTGGGACTCGTCTCCCAACAGTGTGACTGTCTCTCATCTGCATGATGCCTTCAAATGCTCCACACTGAAAGGAGGGTTTTCCCTCGTTGACGGTCACTTTGCTTCTTGATGACTTTCCTTCTTCACTTCATTAGTTTGTTGTTTCTTTTTCTTGGACTGGAAGTTGAATGGTCTTCTTTCTCTGCCTGTTGATCCTCCATTGTGAGTCAGCAGTAATGAAATGTACCTGGTCAAACACTTTAGACTAGTGGGAGCTCCACCTGCAGACCAACCGCTGCTGACTGACAGAAAAACATCAAACTCATTTAGAGTTTAGAGGGAATGTAGCCACACAGACACGGACATCCTATTTCTGGACAAAGCAGCAACAGGCACTTTAATTAGTGGTCACATGATCAACCACCACTGTTTGAACTCACTCTTTGACAGATAGGAACTGAAAATACATTAAATAGATGAAAATGTTATGGACTGCCACTTTCAAATATAACATTTCAAAAAGAATCTGTGTTTCACTGGTAACCAATGTAGGAGTGGACATTCTAAGCTAATGAAAGCCGCCCTTCATAAAACGCCTGATTTCTTGGTAAAGGATTTCAAAGAATTTGTCAAGATTTTTTAACTTAACCTGAGGTTATTTGTTTGGCTGGAGGGCCAAACATCAATACTGTTATTTATGGTTTCTGACTTCGCCTATTGAGGCTTGATGCAGTCAGTGAGATATCATACAGTTACAACACAGAGAAATGAAAGATGCAATAAGTCCAGAGGATTAGGCCGTTTGTGGGGATCTACCATAAGCCATCATATGATGTTTCTTCCAAAGGGTCTTTGTAAGAGGGTCAGTAAATATAATGAAACATGACTCTCTGAAACTAAATTATCAGTTGACATTAACGTTTCAGACTTGCCATGACTCAATCGTAGTCAATCGGTTTGTCCAGACTGGAGAATCTCTTCAACTACTGCATGGATCATAATAAAATTCTGTAGAGCCATTCATGATTCTCAATGGATGATCCAAAATTAATTTGGTGATGTCCTGATTTTTAAGTGCACCAGCAGGTCAAAAGATTTCACATATGTTGTATCTCAACATAAACTTTATTGGCACAAAATCTATGTTAGGGCTGCTCCCAACAACATTTCAATCAATCATCATTTAGTTGATATATCAGAAATATCACAAAATAGTGGAGGAATGCCAATCACGTCTTTTTTTGGGCGCCAACAAAACATCCCAAAATCAAATGTATAATTTGCATTGTAATATTTAATGATGTGAAAAGAGAAGAGCAGTAATCACTCATGTTAGGAACTGGAAAAAGCAAATCTGATGCCTGACATGCCTGATATATCATCCTGTTGGTCTATGAAGATATGTCATCCCTGCAGCACATATTGATGATCGCTTGGCTGGTCGGTCCACCAATTTGGTCAAAACTGAAATATTGACATCGATGATCCTTTGACTTTTCCTCTGCGCCACTAAGTGCACCTTGTTTGTTTTATTAACTCTGATTGGACTGTCATCCAATTTTGTTCAGACATTCATGTTCTCCTCACGATGAACTGAAATCACTGTGATGATCTTTTAACTTTCAATCTAGCGTCAAAAGGTCAATATAGAAATCTGTTCAATACTTTGATTTATGACTAAGTGCTGTATGGATGACAAACTTTTAGGCCGGATTTTGGATTATTTGCAAACAAACATTTATGATACAAACAACGCTTTTATGTATTTTGAAGCGTGAATGCAATTCACAAGCAAAAAGCTGACGTTAAGTGATGAACTTGAGACGAGGGAACCAGAAAACTGCAAAACTGCTGTTCTAATTCTTTTTTTAAGTCTCATTCCTACAGCATTCTCACCAGCATCAGCTGTACTATATATATATATATATATATATATATATATATAGCTGTACTATATATATATATGTACTATATATATATATGTACTATATATATATATATATATATATATATATATATATATATATATTGTGTCGAACCTTGTGTATATTTTGTGTCGAACCTCCAGCAACTACCACAGCCTTGTCCCGGAAACCTTCTTTGCCATGTGTGAGATTGTGTTCATTTGTTCCTCCGCAGAAGAGTGATTTTTGGTTTTGTAAAGTCTTTTGGTCAGTGTTTAGTTTTGAGCGTTAGATAATTTTCAGAGCCTTGTTTATTGTCCTCCCTGTGGAGCGTCCTTGGTTTGTACCTTTTCCTAGTTCAGTATAGTGCAGTTTAGTTCAGACCCTTTTCCCTGGTCCTCCTTGTGAGCGAGTTTGTTTTATTTTCCCCTATATCTAGTTTAATCTTGAGAATAGTGAAGCATACACTGTAAATTATTTCCCCGTTAATTTACAGTTAAATACTGGCAGCTACAGTTGCCAGCATGATACTGTTGTTTTTCACCAGAACATATTGCACAAAACTTTCTTTGCCCGACTCATTCTGACCAAGACAAATGGGTACTGGTTCCACATACTTGAAGTTATGTTTAAAAAATGTTTTTCTCTTGAGGTCTGTTTTGAGTGTGTGGGTATTGCTAGTACTGTGGAGATCTTCACTTTTGAGGATATCCACCACAGTGTTTATGTCAACATCAGAAAGCCCAAGTGAAGTCAACTTTTCCTGAAGTTTGGAAAGTAGGTGTGACTGATTTATGTCATGTATTTCTTGATAGTGTTCAATAATGGTTTGAATAGTAGAGGAAGGAAGGAGACATTTTGCTTGTAATTTCAGATAAAACAAGGCTAGATGTCTGAGAAATTGTCCTTTGTCTGCTTTTTCTGGGAAAACCTCCATATCTTCATAACTGGACTGACTGGCATTCTCAAGCTGCAAACCACAATGGTCATTATTGTCACTAGTGCTGCTTGGATTTTCAACTGGGGCGACTAGACTGTCCTTGGAGCAGTCTTTATGTTTTCTTGACACATGTGAGGTGAATGTAGACTCCACTGTAAATTTTTTGTCACATAGTCTAAAAGGGCATGAAACTGTCTTGCCTTCGGTTATATGACTTTTCAGATGTGAAAGAAGACTCCGCATATCTTCACACTTTGTGCTACATGAGTCAACATGACAAGTTTAATCACCTGCACTATCAATTTTCGTTGAATTCTTTCCATATGTATGGCGATATGTGTGAGAACAGAAGGCTGCAAATGTAGAAAAAGCCCTTGTGCAATCAGGGAAACCACAGTTAAATGATGCATTAGGCACACAACTATGAGTTTGCATATGCCTGACATGTGCAAATGTATTGCTGCAGGTTTTAAAACACATGTTGCAAGTTATCATGTTTGCAATGCAACCTAGAGGCCTTTACAGTAGGAGCAGAATAATCTCATTCGTCATACATAGACTCTAAAGTTACTCTCCCACAGGTTAATACAATTTTAACATCAGCGATATAACTTTAGTGCATGTTAAAATCAACTTGTTGGCTCCAATGCACAAACAAGCAAGTTTCTCCTACCTGGAAAAGCAACACAATGTCCTCAAACATTTTACCTGAAATAGTCACACAGCAAAATGTTAAAATTTAGCTTAGTCCCTGATTTGATAACAAATAGCCTACAGAAATACAGAAAATTGCTGATGACCAAGCAAGCTAATGTTTACAGTGAATGCTTGGAATTTCAATAATGTGACTAAATCAGATGTTCACTGCTTGCAACATGTAGCTCACAACAAATAACACCAAGCAGTAATTTTGACAAAATAAAACGTATTCAACAGAAAATAACTGGTAAGATTGCATTTACCTAGTAATCCAGGAGCAGGATCATGGAGCAGGATGTCAGATGAAGTCTGATGATGGTACCTGGTGCAACACGATTTTGATTGTGACCAGACTGCTCAAGTTAGACTTGACAAAGAGAAAAAGACTGTATTATACCGTAAAATTCTACACTTGCTGTTATTTTTTTGTACCTCAAACAGTACTATACTGTATTTAAAAATAATGTTACATTGCCGTAAAAATACCCTGTATTTTTACAGCTATATTTCCCATTGTACTGTATTTTACCGTTAAATCTTACAGTAGTCTACTGTTAATGTCTGTTCTTGGTTTTGGCTCCAAAAGTATGTAAATTTACAGTATTTAACCATATTTAGAAATAACGGTACATTACTGTTAGAATTTGGCCGTATTTTTACGGTAATAATTTACAGTGTACATACACACACATACCATCTCATATAGTGTGTGTGAGTGTGTGTGTGTCAGTCACTCTCCTTCAGGTTGTGGCATGCTGATATATATAAAACCGAACTCCTCTTCATCCCAGGGAAAGACTGCCCTCGCAGGGACCTGTCGGTCACTGTCGAGGGCATCACAGTATTGCCGTCGTCAACTGTGAGGAACCTGGGTGTAATCCTCGATGACCAACTATCCTGCACCCCCAACATCACTGCTGTGGCCCGATCCTGCAGATTTGCCCTCTACAATATCCGCAGGATTCGGACCTTCCTCACAAAGGATGCAACGCAACTCTTGGTCCAAGCACTGGTCATTTCCCGCCTTGACTACTGCAACTCTCTCCTGGCCGGACTCCCGGCCTCTGCGATTAAACCATTACAGCGTATCCTGGACGATGCAGCACGCCTTATCTTCAATCTACCCAAATTCTCCCATGTGACCCCCCCTCCTCCGTGACCTCCACTGGCTCCCTGTTGCAGCACGCATCCAATTCAAGACGATGACACTGGACACTGGTCAAACCTCATGCCCCGAAGCGAGCACTTCGCTCCTCTACTTCAGCTGGCCGGCTGGTACCACCATCGCTAAAATCAAACAAATGTCGCTCAGCAAAGTCCAGACTCTTCTCTGTTCTGGTCCTCAGTGGTGGAACGAACTCCCGACCAATGTCAGGACAGCAGAGTCATTTGCCATCTTCCGAAAAAGGCTCAAGACTCACCTGTTCAGACTTCAGACCTGTTCACCTCGACTCTACATAGCAGTCCCCCCCCCCCATGTTCTTACCTATTTGATCGTAGCACTGTTGCTCTTGAAGTACTACTTTACTCAGATGAGGACCTAACACTCTATTTTTAGCTCTTACTTTATCGGCAATGATACGTTATGGTTTCTTTGTTTCCTTCTTTTGACAAATGTACTTATTGTAAGTCGCTTTGGACAAAAGCGTCTGCTAAATGAACTAAATGTAAATATATATTAGGCTGATTCAGCTCTTTGAAATCTGGAGATTTCAGAGTTGCCTGTAGTCTCTCTCTCTCTCTCTCTCTCTCTCTCTCTCTCTCTCTCCCCTGTCTCTCTGTCTCTTCTTCTTCTTCTCTCTCTCTCTCTCTCTCTCTCTCTCTCTCTCCCCTGTCTCTCTGTCTCTTCTTCTTCTTCTTCTCTCTCTCTCTCCTCTCTCTCTCTCTCTCTCTCTCTCCCCCTGTCTCTCTGTCTCTTCTTCTTCTTCTCTCTCTCTCTCTCCCTCCCTCTGTCTCTCTCTCCCCCTGTCTCTCTGTCTCTTCTTCTTCTTCTCTCTCTCTCCCTCCCTCTGTCTCTCTCTCCCCCTGTCTCTCTCTCTGTCTCTCTCTCCATGGGTGGATCTCTGCTCCCTTTATAAGTGTCAACAGCTTCAAAATGAGTCCAAATGCCTCTGCCTCTCATCCTCCTCCACTCCTCCCTGCTCGGTAGGTGTCATCTCTCTCTCTTCCTTGTATGTAAGGTGTGTGTTCGTGTTTTGCAGTTATTTCAGGCCATACTTTTTTCTTTGAAGAACCAGATTATTATCAGTATTTTAAATGATCACCATGGTTGCAGGTGTTGGTGTTGAATCATAGACATGTGTGCCTTTGAGCAAAGCACTGGTCACACATTGCAAGTTGACCAAAAGTCTGGAGTTTGTAATTTCAGTCAGCCTCTTCTTTCAGTGTGTGCACTGAGAATGAATCATGTCAGCAGGGTTATATATTCTAAGGATCTCTGTGCAGGTGCAGTTTAACATAGAAAACACCTGCTAGAAAACAGATTGTAATCACAGCTACAATGATGATGACATGATGTTGAACATTATTATTATATATATATTATATTTTATAATATTTGCCTGGGCAAAACATGTAAAATGGACTATGCTTACAAAAATCTATTCATAACCACCCTCACGTTTGTCGAGGTACATGAAATCTACTGAGAAAAGCTCAATCGGTTGAGTAGTGACAATGTTCGTCAATGGTGCTCTTGTCTCACGGCTTGGCTTCTTGTGTTTAAAACACATGCATCTTGTCATGACATATTCTTCTATCTCATTGCTTAAAGGGCCAGTAAAACCAGTCCCGTATCAGTGATGTAGTTTCTGCCTTGATGGCCCATTTCATCATGTAGTACTATACTTTTTCACTTTTCTGGAGGTACCTGCTGTTTTTGTTGTTTTCCTGTTTAACACTCCACTCTCATTAATCTCTAGCTTGTCTCTCAGGAGACATGTGATCTGTGAACTGAGTTATTTGAATTCTGGTCCTGATGGCCTTTTTTATGCCATTTTGTACTGAATCATTGGTCTGTGAGATCATTCCTTTGGTCATCTTCTTATTCATGGGACATTTCCGTGACATTTGACACTCATGGACCATGAAGTATTGGATTCATTCTGATTCTCCACCACTGTAGCCGCTCCAATGACATCATGACTTTTCTCAGAGCAGATCTCCATGTCCAAAGGCATTCCGGACAGACTGCGTCAATATATTCTTTTCCAGGACCGTATATGATTGTGAAATAGAAGTCTGTCAGTTCTGATACCCATCTGCACCCCATTGGAGGCATCAGTATGGAGAACAATGGGCTGTGGAAACTCTGTAAGCCTAGAACAGGAGGCTGAATCAGATAGTCAGTCTCAGTTTCTTCTGTCGCTTTGAGCAGGTCATACAATGGGTCGGCAATACGTGAAAAAGTCTTTAATTTACTGTTGGTAATCACAGTCCCCTAGACTGTAACTCACCAACCTGACTGTTTGCTTTTCAGGGCTCTTACTGCAGCAGTATCAGCAAGGTCTATCTGGTTACCCTCATCAGACCCGATCCCCCCAAGGTACCGTACCCAAACAGATCACACTTCCCTGGTTTCAATGTTATCCCATGCTCTGTCTGATGTTGCAGCACCCTTCTGACATGATTGACACAACCCTCAAATGTTCTGCTAAACACAATAATATCAGATAGATATACACTCAGATTTAATCCCTTATGCCCTCCAGGCACTCTTCAATGCAGCACTAGCATGCTGGAGGTGCATTCATGAGTCCAAACGGGATGCAGATCCACTCATATGGGCCCCAAGGGGTCCAAAGCTGTTAAATGCCTACTGTGTCTTGCCATGAATCCCTGGTGGTATGTCTCACCATGGTCGAGCAGTGAAAAGAGGGTGTTTCCTCCCAGGCTGTCCAATTGTCCTTTACTGTGGGAATCAGGTGGCGATCCGTGTGAGTTTTCTTGCTGAGCTCCCTGTAGTCGGTACAGAGGAGCGGAGTACCGTCTTTTTTTTAAAAACACACACTGGGGAAGAGTAGAGAGATGTAGATTTTTCAATCCACCCTTGTGCTATCAAGTACTGTCTTTCACCTCTTTATAAAAGGGCTTTGGAACAGAAAGATATGATGTTGACACTGGCTCCGCATCTTGTTGTGAAATGTTCATTTTCAGATTTTCCACTCAGCCTGTGTTGTCATCAGACCAGGAGAACGACTCTGAGTCCTGAATGGCTATTTGTCTCTGGTGTTCACTGAGGTGAGCTAAGTGGACAGGAAGATCCCATTGTTTGTGGGCGGGGTGTTTTGGTGGATGGATGCAGTCAGTAGGTGATCAGTTTGAAATAGGTTGGCAGGATATTCTACTTCACTGACTCTACAGTTCCAATGACAGTCCTTCCTGACAGTATAATACCATGTTTGGTAGGGTTTTGCACAGTAAAAGTGATTTGTGGGACCATGTCTGACTTCACCGACACAAGAGTATCACAAAACTAGTCCTTCAGACCACCGTGGGTTCTCATGAGGCTCAAAAGTCCGAGTCTTATCCTCTCTGAACGCCGATGCTTTTCCTCAACAATCAATGTGGATGGAGCTGCGTTCAGTCACACCAATTCTCTTATTCGCAAATTAAGGTCACACGCCTGGCACATACTCAACTGCCCCGATAAAGTCATGATTACGGCCTTCACAAGTCTTTCTTTGTCTCCATGGTTTGTCGTGTCATGAAGAATTATCCATGACTAATAGGATACTGTGCATGGGAATCAGAATAAGAAACAGGTTTATCACCAAGAAGGATTTTACTAAGGGAAGGAACTGTTCATGTGACGAGAGGTTTTGGTCCTGATGGACTGCAAGTCTCCTGCCAGAGGTGAGAATGTCAAAAGGTCTGTGACCAGGATGGGAGGGGTCATAATCCTACCTGCATGCCTCAGAGCCCTGGAGCTGTGCAGGTCCTGAAGGGATGGAAGGTTGCAGCCAATTACCTTCTCAGCAGAGTGTATGATACGCTGTAGTCTACTCTGGTCCTTATTTAGTGAGGGATCTGATGTTCAGCTCCCATTTTAAGTCCTGGGTGATGGTGGTGGCCAGGAAGCAGCAGGACTCCACAGAGTCACCTGGGGAGCCACAAAGGATGATGGTGGTGGTGACACACAGCTTGATGGACTGGTGACTGCAGGTGCAGCTGTTGGTGTGCAGCGAGAAGAGCAGGGGTGAAAGGATGCAGCCTCGGGGCTCCATTTTATCAGAGGAGCAAACATACATAGGGCTAGGGTTGTTCTGACTTAATTGGCTTTTTGCTGCTCTCCAGTGGTCACTTTGGCTCACTTTGGGATACATGATGCCAACGTTTGTCTGAAGAACACCTCGCCTGCCCTGCTCCTTTCTGAGATGATCGACAAGGGGGTTCCACTTAGAACTTTGGGATGGTCCAAATGCTGTGAAGTTAGCAGTTAGCAGCAGTTAGTAGAAGTTACCAGCAGTTAGCAGTAATTAGCAGCAGTTAGCAGTAATTAGCAGCAGTCAGTAGCAGTTAGCAGCAATTCAAAGATTAGAAGTGTCTGAATAATTCATTGAGCAAGTGTGACTAATCAGTAGCATCCTCATTGGTTTACATGCTCCACAAACCAATACCCGGTAATCTGATCCAGGGGGCATCCCAAGGATTTAGACCAGGGGCGTAGGAACGAGTTTAACATTGGAGGGGACACATATCGGAACCTGACTGATCCATTAATAGTTCGAAGAGAAATATGTCATAAATGAACTACACTGCAAAACATTCACAAATGTATTTTATTCTTCTAAAAATATACATTTGTAAAGGAAAACACTTTTTGAATTGCAGCATTGAACTGATACATATCAAATTAATTCTTTAATTGCAGGCCTTATACAGCTTTGTAGACTGATAAATAACATGGGAAGAATATTGATCTAAATTTGAATTAGTATTTTCTGAATACCTTTTCTTTTCTTAGTTGTATCTTATGCCTCAATGAACACAGGCTATGGTTAAAGGGAAAAACAGCATCAAAAATTTTAACATACACCAACTTGTTTTTACTCTCGAGTAAGTGATATTATTTCCACTAACTAATTGGTGTGTGAAGGTAAACGAAAACAACATTATGCGGCGTTCACACCGAACGGATACGGGGCGTACCCACCAAACGCGATGAAACTTCAAACGCGATGAAACTTCATCGCGTTTGGTGGGTACGCGGCGCGAATGAAGCGAATGGCGCGTCTGACGCGGCGCGAATAAAGTTGAAAATATCGAACTTTTCAGGCGGCATCGCGCCGCGACATCCAATCAGCGACGAGTTCAAGCCGACAGACAGAGGAGCTGAGATGGACGGGCTGCATTACCAAACCCGACTCGGGAAGACCGGACCCCGGCGCGACGGGGGCCGTACCGGCCTCACACCGTCAGGGCTGAGCCTCGATCAGAAGGACTCAGGCCCCCGCGCGACACCGGGCAATCGGTCTTCCGTACGCCACATTTCCCACGTCCGCCCGCCCGCCCGTCGGACGGAGATTCGGCGCTGGGCTCTTCCCTCTTCGCTCGCCGCTACTGAGGGAATCCTGGTTAGTTTATTTTCCTCCGCTTAGTAATGTGCTTAAATTCAGCGGGTTGTCTCATCTGATCTGAGGTCGAATGTGGCCCCGACTCTGGGGAGAGGTGCGAGGGACGTGGCTCCCGGAGGAGGCTCACGGACTCTGGCATCGGGTACCCCGAGGCGGAGGAGGAGGGTCGCCGACGTGACCCGCCGGCTCCCCTCAAAAATGAGCGTCATGCGCGAATGAAGCGAATGACGCGAATGAAGCGAATGAAGCGAATGACGCGAATGACGCGAATAGTCCAAAATGATCAAGCGGCGCGATGCACGCGTCTCACGCGATTGTATTCGCGTCTATCGCGTCCGGTGTGAACGCCGCGAATGGATGTAATGAACTGATAAATATAAAGAGTGTACTAGTTAGATGTTGAATCACAACATCAGTTTAACATCAACAACTCTAACGTTAGTCTGAAAATATAATTATCCTCCTGGATAAAATTATGACCAACTCACATTTCCTTTCTTTTTTTTCTTTCCCTGGAGAAAGAAATCGTTTAAACTGCGCTGCTGCTGTCTTTTCATCTAACCTGTCGCTAGCTGCAGACACCCGCATTTCAAACAAGGTGCGTGTCCATAGGCAGCGGTGTTTCCCCGCGTCCCATTCATTGTCTATGTGAAAAGCCGTGCAATGCATTCTGGTAGCGTTGCGGCGAATGTCGATAGACGGCGCGCGAGTTGGCCGCTCCTCATTTGCCTAAAGTTGAGGTCGAATCTACTTTATGCTAATCAGAGGCGCCGGGCTCGACTCGCCTCCTCGGGAACGCTCGCGAACGCTAGCAAAAATCTGTTGTTTAAAGGACAGCGCCTGTCAATCATTCTCTATTGGCAGTCCACCAAGCGTGCAATACTGGGAAGCGGCGCGTCCACACGCGTTTAAAATCGCCCCTGTGGACACGCACCTTGAGGGGATGCAGCAGCGTAGCGCTGTCTTGCGAGACAGCCGTATTCACGCGATTAGAGTGGCAGCGATCAGCAGCGGTGACCGCGGTGCAGCCGTTCCGCGGCGCTTACGTCCCCGGTGGAAATCAGGGCCCCCAACTTAAGGTGCGTGCCCACAGGGGCGATTTTAAACGCGTGTGGACGCGCCGCTTCCCAGTATTGCACGCTTGGTGGGCTGCCACTAGAGGATGATTGACAGGCGCTGTCCTTTAAACAACAGATTTTTGCGAACGTTCGCGAGCGTTCCCGAGGCGGCGAGTCGAGCCCGGCGCCTCTGATTAGCATAAAGTAGATTCGACCTCAACTTTAGGCAAATGAGGTGCGGCCAACTCGCGCGCCGTCTCTCGACATTCGCCGCAACGCTACCAGAATGCATTGCACGGCTTTTCACATAGACAATGAATGGGACGCGGGGAAACACCGCTGCCTGTGGACACGCACCTTCAGCGGTGTTTCCCCGCGTCCCTTTCATTGTCTATGTGAAAAGCCGTGCAATGCATTCTGGTAGCATTGCGGCGAATGTCGAGAGACGGCGCGCGAGTTGGCCGCACCTCATTTGCCTAAAGTTGAGGTTGAATCTACTTTATGCTAATCAGAGGCGCCGGGCTCGACTCGCCTCCTCGGGAACGCTCGCGAACGCTAGCAAAAATCTGTTGTTTAAAGGAGAGCGCCTGTCAATCATCCTCTAGTGGCAGCCCACCAAGCGTGCAATACTGGGAAGCGGCGCGTCCACACGAGTTTAAAATCGCCCCTGTGGACACGCACCTTTAAGGTAGACACGCATTAGCATAAAGTAGATTCGACCTCAACTTTAGGCAAATGAGGTGCGGCCAACTCGCGCGCCGTCTCTCGACATTCGCCGCAACGCTACCAGAATGCATTGCACGGCTTTTCACAAAGACAATGAATGGGACGCGGGGAAACACCGCTGCCTGTGGACACGCACCTTTAGGCATACAACGCCATAGATGGGGCCGGACCGGTGACAAGACGCTGTGTTGCGCTTTCAAAATAAAAGCAAGTGAGTAAAGTATTTCAAAATCAGATATTTTGCGGTATAATGTTTGGGTGGGACAAATGCGCCTGTCTCGAAAATTGGGGGGGACACGTCCCCTCCGTCCCCCCCGGTTCCTACGCCCTAGATTTAGACACGCTTAGAAGATCTGATGACAGCAGAATACAGACATTTTATGAAAGAGGACGTTTCATAATAGAAGCAGCGGCCGCTTTTAAATAGCATTACACACATTATTATATATTTAAACTAGATGGGCAGACCCCTGCCAAGTCTCCTCGCGAGATGGTCTGATTACTCCCCACAAGGATATTTTATTTCATGATAATAATGTGCCGTTCTGATGCGGAAAGGCTATGTGGGTGAACTATAATATATAACCAAGCTAAAGTCCATCTAGTCCTATTCATAATTTGTAGTAGTTGAAATGAATTGTTGTATCTTTATTAGGTCCAGTGTCCGATCTGTGATAAGCAGCTGGCTTATAATAACAACATTTCTAGCATGATATGGCACTTCTGTGCCAAGCATCATCTACCTCCACAATGAACAAACACAGGAAATGTTCACATGCAGAATCCTAACTTTATTTTTTATTTTTGTTGTGATTTTGTGAAGAGGGCAATTATTTTCTTTGTTTCAATTTATGCAGTGTCCAATGTGTGCTTATTTATTCGGTGAGCATTTAATTCATACCCAACACCCAAAGAAAGAATATGGTAGCTTATCAATGTGGATGTGAAGTCATGACAGTGCCTCCTTAACTTTCACCAGCAGGTGTCGCCATAGAGTGTGAAGGCTTCATTTTGTCAGCACTACGGTTTCGCCTCTGAGTTCATTTCAGTCTACTGTCCCTTTAAGAATAGTCAGCAGTTTGTTCGGCTCTGTCTTTTTATCTCATGGGTTTAAAAAGAGAAACATTCTGGATTCGGTTATTAACTTTTAGGACAATATGAGCCAGTACTATTAAACTGTTAATTATTCCTTTACCTAAAAATAAATACAAACATAAATAAAATTAAGTTTTTTTCTGCGCAATTGCGTCATGAGACGGAACCGGAAGTTCTAATTCCCCGACGTACCCACCGCTCTGTCAGGGGGTTTGGTCCTGCTTCCCCCTCTGTTGTAACAAGGAGATGCAGTCATTTAATTTTAACAGCTTGCGACATATTATTTGTTTCACCAGTGTTATATATTATAGAAGTAGTTTCCCGTTGCCTGCCTTTCCTTTGAAGAGCTAAAGACACGTTTGTCTCAACTGGAACTAATGTGTTGAATGTAGCTCAACCAAGCCTTCAGTAACTTCGTGGCAGCGTTCGCTAACTCACGATGGCTCCGGGAGGAAACTGGTGAGTTTTCTTACATACAGCAGCTGTACTTAATGACGTGGCTTAACTTTGAACAAGTTGCATCTTTTTTAATTCTCAAAACGGGGAGTGGCGCAAGCTGTGCAAGCTAACGTCACAGTCAGTCGTCTAAGCTAGCTGTGCAGGCATGAACGGGGCTGTTCTGTGTACTTGGGCTGTGTTGGAAATGTCATACTAACGTACATACTCGTACGTACATACGTAATACATACTCGACGTGTATGTATTGCATACTGCCTACTGAATCAACGTTGAGTATGCAGTTACCCTCACACTGTTGGTACACATGTTGGTACACATCTCATACTACATTATTTTTACTTCATTGACATCTCGTCCTGATCTTCTCTCACGTATCTGAATCCGAGCTCCCGTTTAATGGAAAATACTTATCAAAATATGAAGCATGATTATTACTCTTAATTAAATATTTCTAAATAATTCAAGTCAAATAACCACTGTTCAATGTTATCTACAGTTTATTATATATGCGCGCTCCCACGCTTTCCCTCTTTCTTCCTCTTACCCGAGTAGCTGCTTTCACTCGCCATCGATCGCGACTATTGAGCAGCTTTTATCGATCATTAATCGTTCATAGATCATATTACACCTCTGACCACGGAACAACAGCACTTTCACCGCGGAGACGACGGAGGCAATCGGCCCGTCGGAGGAGCTACATTATTCACATGTACATGGAATTTGGATTTCCCTCTGAAGTAAGTAATATGACTTATCTGGTTTAAATAAGTACCTTTATTATTTGATCATCAATAGACAGGCTTATGCATGCATAAACAAAATCAATAGACATATAGGCTAATAAGTCGTTTTAATCATATGTGAGAGTTTGGTGGGATAAAAAAAAACTAGTGGGCTATTAGTCAATACTTTATTAGTGAATACTTAAGATACATGATCCATGTTATATATGCTGCAATAAGTGTATTATAAGAAGAAATAAGTACTGTTTATCAACAAATGAATAGGAAAATGTTCGGAATAAATTTGATATATTATGTTTTCAGTTACAGGTTGGTGGCAGAGAGTCGTACTGCAGGTCAATCCTCATATTCCTCTGCTGGGCCTCTATTTTGGGTAATGGGATTTAAGGAAGGACCTCAGTCTTTCAAGGCATTCCATGGAGAACCTCATCTACTACTTACTAACAAAACATAGATGGTTCCATGTCCATAGTTCCAAGAGAACCTCTTTGGCGCTATGGTTACCGTCGCCTGGCAGTTTCAGTTACTTTTCATATCTCCAGATGTGTTTAATGTGAAACTGAAGAAGAAGAAAATGCTCCTCCTTCTGAAGCTGAATAAATAGCTGGAAAATGCATTGCACAAAGCTGAAAACGGGCCGTTTTTCTTTTCAGAGATTCTCACAGGGCGTACGATAAGCTTACAAAATAGGATTATTGCCGTATATGTAATTAGTTAAGTATGAGTTAAGCATGTTACTGCACAAGCAATGCTTTTACTTTAAGTACGTATGCTCTCTCATTCTAAAACAGTTATATTGTACATTTTGCATCAGTATGTTATTCTTCCACACTGACACTAAAATCACATTTTGAAGGGATCTTTTAATGGTCTGTATGAAGAAGGCTTGACATAATTATTTTGATTAAAACCTTAAATCTTCATAACTAAATAGGAGACAGTTAAAAGTTAAAGGAATGTATTATTTATCAAGAGGCACACCTAACAACCTCATAAATCACAGCATCTGCTTCAGTGGGACTGTATGGGTGGCTTAATCAAATTTGAATGACTGTTAACTCCATAAAACATGATTCATAGTTGGTAAACTCTGACTTTGATATGTTACATAGACATTGATAAAATATATCTTTAATACATTTAACTTATAAATAGCTTTTGTTCCATCCAGTTGTTCACCCTTTCTATTTGGAACTAATCTAAAATGGAGCACTGTCTTCCCTCCAGAAATCCACATGAAACCCTCTCCGCATGAATGAGGTCCACCACGCTAAGGAAGTCTTTTGAATGTGTTTCGCTGCTCCTACCATCATTTCCTTTATCACATACGGTGGTGAATGACACCTGGGGCAAATTAATTATGTCATCGCAACAATATCACTGTGTGGTAACTGCATAGCAAATAATGTGACGCGCTCAAAGCAAAATTTACTCTTATGTAACCTTATTGTGGACTGGTTGCTGACAAACTATGTATTATGTAAAAGGCTGTTTTTTAAAAAGTGTCTGACGCAGTGTCTTCTCCACATCAAAGATTAGAGAGGCAGTTGTGATTTAATTTAAATGAATGGATAAAAAGGATGCCTAAATAACAACCTAATGATGACAATTTGTAAAAAGTCCAAAGTCATGGTTTGTTTGGTCTGAATGCAAGATGATAAGAGTAGAATGCTTGTTTAATCTAGGTATAAATACCGCAGCATAGACGGGCTCTGGTTTCTACACATACTTTTCTCTACAAAGTCTGGTTTGGTCTTTGGACTATAATGAGCTACTATCATAGAGATGTGGGTGACCACAGACACAGGAGACACTGTCTCCGTTTCTGATTCGGGGATGAACCAGATGGGCTTTTTTTGCGTCATAGTGTCACGCAAATGATTCGCTTGGGTAGAAATCTTTCAACTTTGTGTCGAGCAGTGTTGGGCGGTGCAGATTGTGGTGGAAATTGGTTTATGATTTCCTGGTGAGAAATAAGAATACTACTCCTAACACCGCTTTAGTAATTTATTACATAAAGAGTCCAAAAACAGGCTAGCAGTCGCTACAGACAGACTGTAAACAGACAAAGTCTAATAAGTCAAAACCCTCGCCAACAGGGTGTCCAAGCAGACCGCATCACCGACATACAGCTTCAGAGCAAACTATCTGGCCAGATAGGGGCAGACTCCTCCTTAAGAGTCTGACCAATTCTTCAGTCTTGAGAAGGGCTTTTTATGCAGATGTTTGTAATCATCAGAGAAGCATTATGTTGTTTGTGTAGACGGAGAACTTTGTCCAGAATGTAGTGTTTGAACCACTCATCAGTGACATAATGACTTGCCAGCTGTGCTGGGGTAACAAGATGCATTTTACAACTCATGTAACACATGACATGACATAAGTGCAGAATACAGGTTACCTCATGACACTGGAATAGTATAAGTCAGAACTATTCAAACTACGAATGAACCTGTAATAAACCACTTAAATGAAAAATTCCCGTCACACAGATGACAATTGTTTGCATCTATTCACATATTTGCTTTGGCTTTGTACGCAATAGCTGCATGAACAATGTTTCTTCCCATTTGGTGCGAACACGCCTTTCGACTTCAACAGTTGTATGCAAAACCGAGACTTTCTTGACGTTCAAAATGATCTTTTAAACTGACAAACATCATGTGTTTTATTCTGTTAATGTTCAAACTGTATCAAAAGAAGAGAAGATTCGCCCTCGCCATTTGCTACTCTGCATTACACAAATACAAGAATAACATATACAACGGCAGGATGTTCTTCTAACACCCAGTTAAGTTGCGTTCTCCTGTTCTGCAGCTCGGCCGGTCTGGTACCATGAACTCTGACAATGACGTGCTGATGAAAGAGTTCATCAAGATGATGACTGATATGATCGTGCTGTGTGTCACTTTGGCACTCTCCCTGTCCTTGTGGGTCGTCTCCCTCACCATCAGCACCTACTACGGTGAGTCGCTCTTTTTGTTGTTTTTTCTACACCCAGTTTTAGTTTTGACCTCGTGATTTTAACGTAGTAAGATTTGTATGGATACAACGGGTGGGAATCATTGCGCATCTCACGACTTCGATTAAGTATCGATTTTCAATTCAGAATCTACTCAAGTCTTCTCTGAGCTAATAAAGGTGTGGGCCATGGGAGCATAAGATTATTGAATATAAATTGTTGCTTAATTAAACTGTTTACAATAATGTAAATACATAGAGGCAAATCTAAGGCCAAATATTACATTAATTCATGCTTAACTTGCACAAACTTATTAAATGAAAAAATAGATTTTTGGAAGTTACGAATCGATTTAGAAAAAATAAGAATCACGATTTTTAAATGAATCACATTTTTTGTCCACCGCTAATGGATATGCACCTGGTGGAGATACATTTAAAAGGTGAAAAGCTACTACCAGGAACTAGTGTTTCCCAACACCAGATTCCCTTTAGAAAACATGCCATTTTATTGAAATGTGGTCTTCCCCACTCAGTCCTGGTTCTGGTTCTCCCGTGCCTCCCTTCCCTCCAGCAAGCCCAACAATACAGCCTTGTTGTAGCAGCGTGTCGTCTGGCAGAGCAGTGAGGAGAAGCTCTGCTCTCCGCTGCAGATAGGAGCTCCAAACGCAGGTCAAAGTCGACGGGGAAGCCAGATCTGGGTCTGTCCGCGACTGAGCGGAAGACATTTCCTATATGCCAATCTTCTCGTTGATGGTTCCTTTTGTAGGTTGAATATCAGTATTGAAGTGAGACTGTTTCATAACCAGTTAAAAGTTGCTCACAGAAACTTTTAAGAGGGTGAGACCAAATCATGTGCTCTTCTCTTAATACCACTCAAAATTATTCACACTCTTGTTTGTTACATTTTTTCTTCGAAATTAACACAGACTGGTTACAAGCCAAACAAACATCGTCAACAGCATCGTTCTTCAGGATTTTCCCTCAATTCATCAGTGTCACACTCTCAGCCATGGTCTAAAATAAGATTAAAATGTATTTCTCCTAGAGGATATTTGTTTCACAGCCGGGAAACCAGCAACCCTTCTATAATATATACAAAGATGTTTGTTTTTTTTTTTTTTACCAAAATAGGCTTGTGGTCCACATCAGGGCCCTGGAAAGTCGCTGTGGAATGTTACCATCTCATTGGCATGTAAGGAAGCGCATTGAGAAGCGTATTCCGCATGTTTAATAAGCTAAATTAAGGATAAATATGTCCTTTTATGAAGAACAACTGAAGAGGTTTTGTGCCACTGTCAATTGACCCTCTCATTCACATAATGTGGAAAACCTCCAGAGGTTTTCCAGTGATTATTTATGACGATCTAAGTTTGCCCATGTGTCCGTTCACAGGAACACTGCAGCCTGTTTCACCATGGCGATGGTTGTTCTCCATCTTGGTTCCCCTTGTGCTGACAGTCCGAGCGCTGAAGAGACGCAGTCTGAACTACTCAGGAGCCCTGGGAGGTGAGAGGATCCATGAATGTAACCTCCTTTTTAAAAAAAAAAAAAAACCATTGAGTTGATGGCTGTGTTATGTGAAAGGAGTCTCCTATATTGATGAAACCACAGATCGTTTCATCTCAGCTCTGTGAAGCATATTTTGAGCTCATTGTTTTGCTTTTGTGGGTCATATCTTCTCTACTGTTTTGGCTCAGCCTTGCCATTCACATTGGTTCTCATTCATGATTAGTTTGCTAATTTATAACACATTTATCACCTCTGTGCTAAAAACCTCCTCTTGAGTCATGAACACCGTGTAAACCTCTGATCTGAAGAAGAGCCCGACCAATAAAGGATTTTCAAGGCCGATACCGATACAAATGTTTGTTGATTTAAAAATCCGAAATTCCGATGTATCGGCCGATAAATATACATATTTTTATTTCAGAAACGAGTAACAAAACATTAACAGATTTACCTAACATTAGTTATTTGTAGTTTTTTATGAGTCTTCACTAAAATAATATGAAAATGCGGTTTAAAAATAAACTTGTATATTTTGTTGTCACAACGGAACAGAGGAACATCAAAATATATTAAAGTTCTGGTAAATAAAATGTATTAAAATACAAACTTAAGATATAAAACTTAAAGTCCTTTGAACAAAAACACAATAACAACAACAACCAAACACAAAGACTTGGTAAGCTTCATAAATATAACGTCGAACAAGACTGGAGCCAAATTCTGTTAAGTTCTATGAGGGTGTTTCGTATTAATTTATCGGCCGTTATAAATGCCGATAAATGCCGATACCGATAGTTTGGAAAAGGCCTAATATCGGCCTGCTGATATATCGGTCGGGCTCTAATCTGAAGAACAAACCCCGCCCCTCAACCAGCATATAAAGAGGTGATGATTCCGATGGAGATGTGCATCCTGTCCATCTGGGACAGAGAGAAGAGGAAGAGAAACTTTTCCCACGCTGAGATGGAAGTTATTTCATAAGAACACATAAGGCGAACTCTGCCTTTAGCGCTCCGAGCGCAATATGAATACATTACAAAGTTGAGCTTAGGACAAAGATTTTCTTTTCTTCCATTAGTAGTGGTGTGATAGGAGGGAGGTGACGGCGTCAACGGCGTATCCTCTGTCCAAAGAACCTTCCAAGAATTCAAAAGAAAATAGTTTAACATCTTATGATTTATTATTTTAAATATTATTAAAAACATGAAGCTTCGACATCACGTAGGATATGAAGTCTGTTAACTTTTTTAAGAAGCCTTATTTAAATCTTAAATATGTGAATTCTGCACTAATTAAGCTAAATGTCCAAGCTTTCGAGTGGTCGGAGGCAGGAGGAGATTTTGTTAGTAGCTACCAAAAGTTCATAACATTTGTCCTGCTCAAGTTTCATGAGTTAGCCTCGTAAAAAATACAACTACTTTTTTTTAACAGCTGCTATGGATGTGTGTGCAGCCAGCCCAGCAGGTCGTATTTTATATTGAACATCATTTATTCTTAAATATTTACATTGGGATGCATCTACACTCCTCCCACTACACATTCACACCGAAACAAAGTAATAACCAATGATATCCTGTTTATTGATGCGTATTTGCGACCGCACTTCATCGTGGACACTTTACAGAAAAAGTTAAAGTAAAGTAAGTATCTAGTCCAAGTGCTTGAGCCATTTCAATGTGTTCACATGAGCATTTTAGTCTGTTGTTCATCCTGTCTGTGTAAACAGCCGGGGTCCTATGATGGAGGATTACACAAGCCTTGTTGGTCACATTTCTGTCTGACAACAAATGAACACTTTAATATGTCTTCATTTTGGGGGGTTGGGGATCATCATCATCCTCAGGACAGAACACATATTTGTAGCCTAAAAAATTGATATAATTGCAATTAAATAAGTAGGAGATAATATCAGATGAACTTTCACAGAGTGTATGATCATATGACAACATTGTATTAATTAAATTGCCAAAGGAAAAGGATATCAGAGTTTTCCAATTTGGTGTTGTTTTTTCATGGAAATTCCTGCCTGGAAGGAAATCTTTTTAATCTGAAATTTTGAGATTTGAAAGCAGCTTGTGCTTATACACATCCTACGTTTTATAAACACACGCATTATACAGTATAAATGGTTAATGCGCACAAATGTGACACGGGGGAATGGAATCAACGTGATAAAAATGTACCAGGCATACATACAAAATGTACATAAACTAGAGGTTTCATTGTATTTGGCAGAAGTTAATAATGTTCTTTTAAAAGGTAAAAGTTATTATGGAGGAAGATTATTTCAAGCAAAGGCAAGTTTATTTGTACAGCACAATTCATACACAAGACAATTCAAAGTGCTTTACAGAGACAGAGAAATACATTAAAAGCACATTAACATTTGAAATAAGTATATAATTAAAATAGAATAGAAAACTGTAAACGTGCAAATTAAGAACTATAAAACAAGCAGGAGAAAGATAGATGCTATCTTTTTAAATTTATGAGAAAGCTACAGTAAACAGTGTTTTCCGTCCTGATTTGAATGAGCTGAGAGTTTCTGCACACAGGATTTTAAACTCTATCCTTACACACGGTCAGCCAGTGCAGAGATTCATGGTGGGATACGGTCCATTTTCCTGGCGTTGGGCAGCAGCGTTCTGGATGAGCTGCAGCTGCCTGATTGATTGACTGATGACCCTCCTATCACCTGCAGCAGACAACTCGGACAGACATTTAAATGATATGTGGCTGTTAGTTGAAGTCAGAAGCTTTGACTTTGCATGATAACCTTATGCTTTAAAGTAGCAGTGTAGCTCTGTGTTTTCTTTTTTAATTGAGAATTTTCCTCTGATGTGCAATGTTTTCCTCAGCTCTCCTCGTGGGATTCGTGTTGACGATGGCCAACTACAGCTTCTTCTCCTCTCTGCTGGCCTTCTTCATCACCTCCTCCAGACTCACCCACTGGGGAGGAGCACAGAAGAGGAAAATAGATGCCGATTACAAAGAAGGTGAGAGACGTGACAGTGTGTCCATTTGTTTACATGAGTTTTTTAATGTTTGTATCTTAACCTGCGTTAATGTTTGTTAGGGGGCCAGAGGAACTGGGTTCAGGTCTTCTGTAACGGTGGAGTTCCAACAGAACTGGCTCTGCTTTATATGATCGAGGTAAGCGGCTACTTTTTTTTTTTTCTTTTTTTCAAATTCTGTATGCAGTGGTGGAAGAAGAATCCAATTCCGGGAATTAAGTCGATGCTTGGGTTTGCTAGTTTCTACAGCATTGCAGCATATATATAAATATATATGTATATAATGCTGCGTTTACACTGGACGTGCTACAGCGTGGAGGTCCTCAACCAACTCTCAATCTTCAGGGATAGTTTCACAATTGGTCTGTTGTGGCAAGAAAAGACTCGAGACTCGAGATGCAATGGAGGCAAAAACAAGACAGTTCCTCTCTCCTTCTCCTCCCTGACTGGTTCTTCTCTAGTGCTCGGTTCTGCTGGTCTCCTTGTCCTTATGATTGTGAGCCACCACACAGTCTGTTCAGCCTCCTGCCCTCTGGGAGAACCACCAGACCCATAAACTACTTCATCCACCAGGCTGTCGGGAAGCTGAACTCTCTCCCACCCCCTCCTCTCCGCCCCCTCCCCCAAACAGACCTTCAGACTGACTGTGGGTCAGTGATGGTCTGGGGAGGTTTGTCCTTAGAGGGTCACACAGACCTCCATGTCATAGCCAACAGTATCCTGACTGCTGTTAAGTACCGGGATGATTATCAGACCTAACGCTGGTGCAGAGGGTCCTGGGTTCCTCCTGGTGCAGAGGGTTCTGGGTTCCTCCTGGTGCAGAGGGTCCTGGGTTCCTCCTGGTGCAGAGGGTCCTGGGTTCCTCTTGGTGCAGAGGGTCCTGGGTTCCTCCTAGTGCAGTGGGCCTTGGGTTCCTCCTGGTGCAGGACTATCCCGGCCTCATGTGTCCAGAGTGTGGAGGTCATTCCTGGATGATGAAGGCATTGATACTATTAACTGGCTCTTAGGTTCCCCTGACCTAAAGCCATCAGCACATATGAGACGTTATGTATCGGTGCATTCAGATGCCCTGATCCAGGTCTAGGAGGAGATCCCCCAGGACACCATCCGCCGACTCATCATGAGCCCAGACAGTGTCAGGAGTGCATACAGGCACACAGGGGTCAAACACACTGCTGAGTCACATTAAATGTGCTGTTGACAACATTAATAACATCCAGCCACTAGATGTCGCTCTCCCCCTTCCATTTTATTCACGTCACAACTCAGATGTTGCTCAAAGCCCATGCGCCCTCAATGGGTTGCCAGTACTTGTACCGAAATGCTGCCCGCTTACCGTCAAACTCAGCCATTTTCCCCTTTTTTTCCCACACTAACTGGCAACCCCAAAAACTCTTGACCCCTGACTATGCAGAGATACCACGTGAATGTTGATGATTTTGGGTTTCATTGACAGTTGAACAACATATTCTACAATGTAAATGAGTAAATATTTTCAACTTGAATAACTCATTCTGATATGTGATTTTCTCTCCCTGCTGTTCTCATGGAGTTCCTCCACATGATCAAGTCCATGTCACTGCTGTTGGTGATAGTTTAGTTCTGTGATAGTTTTTAAATGATGCATTTATTCCATGTATTTGTCAGCTGTGTCCAAGTGAGCGAGCAGACGCACAAACACACACAGGCAGACAGTATTTCTATGTATTTTTGAACCAAGAGGCTTTTTGAAGATTTATAAGACATTTTCTCAACGCGTGACTGAAATATGAATGATCAACATGTCTGGACATACGAGGTTTTGAGATGAACAATTTTATCTATGAAGACAGAGGTGAAAAGATGTAGTGAGTTAGAAAGTGGAATAAAATGGAAATACCCAAATAAAAATTCAAAGGATTTGTACTTTACTTCAGTAAATGTACTTAGTAAAAACACTGCTAATAAACAATGAGAATGATTATGTCCCCTTGGTGTATTCTAACTCTGGTGTTTGTGTTTCAGGTGGGTCCAGGTGAGATCCCCATTGATTTCAGCAAACAGTACTCCGCCTCCTGGATGTGCCTCTCTCTACTGGGCGCGCTCGCATGCAGCACCGGGGACACCTGGGCGTCGGAGGTGGGGCCCGTCCTCAGCCAATCACCGCCTCGACTCATCACCACCTGGAAGGAAGTCCCAGCAGGTGAGAAGTCAAAGGTTGTGATCGAGTAGTCAAAAAATGGGGTCACCTTTTCCTAAATGTCACGGGGTTAAAGAAAGGTGGGAGGAGAACTCAGGGCTGCCCCTGACCAAAATGGGGCCCTAAGCGAAAACATTTCTTAATAAATCTGAGTCACAAAGAACAATTAAAAATTAACAGTAACTTCAACTTGTGTCTACAAAAAACTTACAGTCAGACCTTTCAGTCTTTCAGGCACTGAAAGAGTGCAAAACAAGCATGTTGAGCATGGAGGTTTAGGCCCCGTACACACACGAAGCAAAACAAACTTTTTTTCTCCGTTTTGCCTTGGCGTCGTTTGAAGAAAATCTGCTTCCAGACGAATCCACTGAAAATGACTCAGCGCGCGGTAGTACATATTCCAGGCCTATATGTGGCGCTGTTTCTGCTACAAAAATGCAGAAGAAGAGACGGAGCGTGACCGGATGTTTGCCGTTTCTATGGCAACACGTGAGAGTTACAGCTAATCTCCACCCGACCACCCGATAAATAAACACGAATAAGATGACAATTTGGCCCGTATTAAATAAAACCAACAATAAGCATCAACAGCCGTCACCCTAAGGACCTTGACGAGGCGTTGCCACACTTTGGGATGGATTCATTAGACAAATAAATGCCTACATTCATGGGAAGTTAGCTAGCGGTTGTTTGTTAGCATCGTAATAAAGTAGCATATCTGCGACTTTTTCCCCAGAATATCGCCCCCCTCTCTCTCGGCTCCGTTTTTTTTTCATACAGTGGCCCTGATACAGAATATCTGCTACGAGCACGGAGGCCGCCGTTGTTGTTCAACAACTTCAACAAACCTTCGAGAGAAGCACGAGTTTCCTCTTGTTTGGCTTTTTCCCCTCTTGCTCGCGCCTACTCGTAGGTTGTTTTCAAAGCCATCACGTCTTCACCTGCAGCGGCTTGACAAGTGCCTGCAGCGTATGTGCATCTGACCAGTGATTGGTCAGATCGATTGCTGTCAATCATTGCAGTGACGGAGCGTGCGGCGTCAGATTTATAAATTAAAAAAAAAGTTCTCTTCTTCTCTCTCTTCTCCAGCCTCGCGCTGACAGCTGATCTAGTAGCGAGCCCACGGCTGTGCATATGCGCATCCTTTGTGCAAAACGGGGCCCCTATTGGATCGCGGGGCCCTACGCACTGTGCATGTTCTGCGTGTAGGCAGGGGCGGCCCTGGGAGAACTCATCAGGATTTAGGAAAAGATGGCCGCGGTGCTCAGAGAATCTGACTGGACTTTCACTAAGCTACATTATTATAATGCTGCTGATGATTGACAGCTGATGATCTGATGTAAAACTACAATAATGGACGACAAAAAGCGTGTCGTCCACTTCTCCCCATGTTGTTGGATTTATAAACAGCTGGTTCACTGACCGGTTTCAGTTCCAGCAGCTCCTCCTTCCTGCTGCTGTTACAATCAACTGCTCTGTAAACCAACAGACCAACACGGTGTAATAATGTGGATCTAACCGGTCAGGTGATCTTAAATATGGACAGTCAGGTCACAAATACGATTAAACTTCCAGGTCAGAACTGACATTAAAGGAGCTCTGAAAGGAAGCATTGGAGCACCTTTTCCTTATTAGGAATGATGGTTAGTAAAGGAATGCTGTGATTGCAACAAGCATGTCTTCTGACTTCTTATCTGTTTATTACAATTAAATTACAGCTTAATAGTTTATTTTGGATTCATCCAGCTGTAGTAAACCAGCTGACGTGTGTCTTGCTGGATCCAGTGAATCCAGCTTGGCACCTCTGTGTGCTGTCATGAACCCAGACAGGACGGGGTTGGTTTCCCGGCATATCTGGGACTTCACATATAGAAAAATGGTGAACATTTGCTTCTGCGTTTGGTGTGAACGCGCCATTACTGCACCTGTGATCGTTCCTGAACTAATCCTAGATCGGATTTGGAACATGCATTGCTGTTTTTATTGCTCCTTGATGTCCATTTTGCGCATCCAAAGTTAGAGTAAAGGTACTTTTAAATCAAATGTGGTGATATAAGTATGCAGCAAATGATGAGAGATCTATTGAATTAAATTTAAAACGGCTGATTGCTCATTGAAAGACCAGAAGAGAGCAGGGAGACAGCAAGTCCACTACTTTGGTTTATTACTAATTAAGTTGATACATGATCTGGTCATTATTTGAGTTTGCTATAATAGATGTGAAATTATTTTTTTTCTAGGGTTTGATACAGTTAATTGAGGTAATGCTACATGGATGTAAAGCAAAGCAGTCTTTCATTCTGTGACTGTGGGACTAATGTAGCGTTGATGTATGGCACCGGACAAGTTCAAGAAGAGTTTTATTGTGTTATGGTTTGTTTCTTGGAATCCATTTTCCTCCAAATTCTGTCTATTAATAGAAATGTTTGCCACTCTTTTACCCTCCAGGAACAAATGGGGGAGTCACAACAGTCGGATTGATCGCCAGCTTCCTCGGCGGGATCGCGGTGGGTGCCGCTTACTATGTAGCACAGATCCTATTGGTCAGCGACCTGCACCTGGCGGACCCCCAGTGGCCAATCATGGTTTATGGGGGCGTGGCTGGCCTGGCGGGATCGGTGCTGGACTCGTACCTGGGAGCGTACATGCAATACTCAGGTAGGAACAGTCGATGGTGATCACAGTGTTGTGATGAGAAGGAGCGCTAATCAGTCTTGGTATCAATTTTGCATTTTTCTGAATAATTTGCTGATTTCTCTTTCTGACTAAATTATAAATGAGAGCTCTAATGTAACAATTCCTCTCTTGACCGGTTTACTGTGGAGCGATATCACCTCCCTGCTCTTTCCATGTGCTGGATCTACTACATAGTAACGGCTGCAGGTGATCAATCACACATGATCACTTCTTCTGTTTCACTGTTGCTATGGTAGTACTGCTGTGATAGACTGGTTACCTGTCTGTCTCTACATGTCAGCCCTGTAATAGACTGGTTACCTGTCTGTCTCTACATGTCAGCCCTGTGATAGACTGGTTACCTGTCTGTCTCTACATGTCAGTCCTGTGATAGACTGGTTACCTGTCTGTCTCTACATGTCTCCCTGTGATAGACTGGTTACCTGTCTGTCTCTACATGTCTCCCTGTGATAGACTGGTTACCTGTCTGTCTCTACATGTCAGTCCTGTGATAGACTGGTTACCTGTCTGTCTCTACATGTCAGTCCTGTGATAGACTGGTTACCTGTCTGTCTCTACATGTCTCCCTGTGATAGACTGGTTACCTGTCTGTCTCTACATGTCTCCCTGTGATAGACTGGTTACCTGTCTGTCTCTACATGTCTCCCTGTGATAGACTGGTTACCTGTCTGTCTCTACATGTCTCCCTGTGATAGACTGGTTACCTGTCTGTCTCTACATGTCAGCCCTGTGATAGACTGGTTACCTGTCTGTCTCTACATGTCTCCCTGTGATAGACTGGTTACCTGTCTGTCTCTACATGTCAGCCCTGTGATAGACTGGTTACCTGTCTGTCTCTACATGTCAGCCCTGTGATAGACTGGTTACCTGTCTGTCTCTACATGTCAGCCCTGTAATAGACTGGTTACCTGTCTGTCTCTACATGTCTCCCTGTGATAGACTGGTTACCTGTCTGTCTCTACATGTCAGCCCTGTAATAGACTGGTTACCTGTCTGTCTCTACATGTCTCCCTGTGATAGACTGGTTACCTGTCTGTCTCTACATGTCAGCCCTGTGATAGACTGGTTACCTGTCTGTCTCTACATGTCTCCCTGTGATAGACTGGTTACCTGTCTGTCTCTACATGTCAGCCCTGTAATAGACTGGTTACCTGTCTGTCTCTACATGTCTCCCTGTGATAGACTGGTTACCTGTCTGTCTCTACATGTCTGCCCTGTGATAGACTGGTTACCTGTCTGTCTCTACATGTCTCCCTGTGATAGACTGGTTACCTGTCTGTCTCTACATGTCAGCCCTGTGATAGACTGGTTACCTGTCTGTCTCTACATGTCTGCCCTGTGATAGACTGGTTACCTGTCTGTCTCTACATGTCGCCCTGTGATAGACTGGTTACCTGTCTGTCTCTACATGTCGGCCCTGTGATAGACTGGTTACCTGTCTGTCTCTACATGTCGGCCCTGTGATAGACTGGTTACCTGTCTGTCTCTACATGTCAGCCCTGTGATAGACTGGTTACCTGTCTGTCTCTACATGTCAGCCCTGTGATAGACTGGTTACCTGTCTGTCTCTACATGTCAGCCCTGTGATAGACTGGTTACCTGTCTGTCTCTACATGTCTCCCTGTGATAGACTGGTTACCTGTCTGTCTCTACATGTCAGCCCTGTGATAGACTGGTTACCTGTCTGTCTCTACATGTCAGCCCTGTGATAGACTGGTTACCTGTCTTTCTCTATGACAGCTGGGATCGGCTCCAGCCCCCCCTGCGAATGAATACAGGATAAGCGTTAGACGATGGATGGAGTTACTTACCAGACTTTCCCTTCTTCTTCTGTCATTAGGCTTCGACTCAAGAATCGGGAAAGTGGTGAGTTACGAGTCTGCCACGACCAGTCGGATTTCTGGCAAACCGATATTGGACAACAACGCGGTCAACCTGTTCTCCTCCCTCATCGTGGCTCTCGTCCTGCCCGGACTGGCCTGGGGGATGTGGCCACGATAAGACGGATAAACAACTTGGACTTAGCGAAGACCAACGATTATTTAAAAAAAACATTTGCGTTACACTGAGGACACTCTTTAAATGTGTTTTTAAATACTGGACATGCTTCAGAGGCTCTGAATCTGATGAAAAGGAAAATAAATCCTGCACATGCATCTATTGGCAGATATCATGAACTGAAGATATGTACGCAGACTTGTGATTGAGAGCTAAGCTAATGTATCGACTTAACATATCAATGAGTATTTGTGCTTTGAACACCATTAATACAGCTGATCCAGATGAGATGCATTAAACCAACGTCGCGGTTGTAACGTGGCCACAGATGGACATGGACGTATGTCACGACCTCCCTGGATGTCCTTTGTTCTCTCACTAAATACACCGCTCCAAAAAATGAAGGGAGCACTTGATGATCACAGTATCACAGACTGAAGGCCAAACAGCCAACTGAGGTGGAGCAGCCTGTGGTTTTCATTTTTTACTTTGATTTTTTATTTGGATTTTGAATCCAGCCCTCAATTATGTCATGTCATACAACAGACATCAGTAACGATATTCAACTTGAATAGTGATGTGTTCCCTTTAAGCGTTTATACAGTTTAAGTAATTAAGCAACAATGTCCTTTTTCCTGTGTATTGTATAGTATCCTACATTGTGCTCATTCACTATTTAAGACAGATTTCTATTATCGACACAACACTAATTTATGTAGCGTTCACATGAGCTTCAGTCCGCACCATATGAAATCTCAATCAATAAATATCTATTTCCTGACTGACGGGTTAAAAATGGGTCCTTCTTTTAAAGTAACGGTTTGTTTGTTTGTGAAACTGAATCCATCAGGGGAAGATTAAAGAAGTGCAAAGCCTTAAAGTCAGGATGGCATGAACGAAAAAGTCCTCAGATGGTGGCATCAAAGGCATAAAAAGTTCTTATGTTGGGGAAAGGAAGGAAATTAGCCCGATCAGGTTCACGGGTAGTCCAGCTTCTCCAGGATCCACATCTATACGTGAGGTCACAAGAAGGTTTGCTGTGTCTACCTGCACAGTCTCAAGAGCCTGGAGAAGGACCAGGAGACCGGAGGTTAGACCAGGACGACCAGGACCGTAGAAGGGCATCAACCCAGCACCAGGACCGGTAATTACAACATGGTATGGTATCTAGAACATGACCTCGGGTCACGGTGTCAGACTCCATGATGGTGGCATGAGGGCCTGACGTCCTCTAGTGGGACACCAGAGCTGCGTTTCAATAACGGTTTGAGTCGCCCTCGCTCACTTGCCCTAAGCACTTGCCCTCGGGGGAATCCCCGCCGCCATCTTAAGGGCTGTTCCATTTCCCTGAACAGCTGAAGTGAACTCTGTGAGATCGACCCTTGAGGGCTGAGTGATCGAGTGAACAACGATAGTCACTTCAGAGCTGTATATCACCCACAATGCATTGCAGTGGTGCACGAAAAATATGTCCATGCGGTGGCGATAAAGAACCTCAAACACCATTGTCTGCTGTCTATTCACCACCAAGGAAGAAGAAGAAAGAAGAAAGTAGAAAATGAATTAAATTTAATTCATTTTCTTAAGTTGTGCAGTTAGACTGTCTGTTGCAGAGTTATGGCAGAGCCCGCCGTTTACAAGTGTAAGTATATAAGCCGAAGTATTGCCATCAAGCGCAGAATACGTCTTCATCTCAATGAAATGAGTCTCTGCATATTCTGTGTAATTTGGAATAGGCAGTATAGCGCTACTCCAACAACGTGTGGTTGATCCATGATTGTCTGGGCTGTTAGTGAACGAGGGCAGGTGTGTTCCATTTACCTCTTTCACTCCCCCTCCGCCAACTTTCCCTCCGCCCTCCAAGTGGCCTCCGTGTGACGTCATAGCAAGGGCTGAAGGCGAGTGAGCGAGGGCGACTCAAACCGTTCTTGAAACGCAGCTCAAAACTAGCAGGTCCCCCATCGGTGCCTCGTCATTACAGATGAGATCAGGTTCACACTGAACTCGGGACGGGAGTGAAAGAGTCTGGAGAATCCATGGTGAATGTTCTGTTGCATCATGATGGTTTGGCGGCAGGGCAGTGATGGTCTGGGGAGGCGTGTCCTTACCTCTCCTTACAGATACCCACGTCGGTGCCATCAGCAGAAGAGGATGTGAGTTACGGGTTGGTACCACAACACCAAAATACAGATCTGTAAAATACACGTAATGTTCAGCATCAATGAGGTCACAGAGTTTGTCATCAAGACTGAATCTGAGGCGTAGCCGGAAGTTCCCACCTGAGACGACCCAAACTCCTCCACCTGAATGCTGCTTACATTTACATTGTTTCCTTATTGACCTTAAACACCTTCATATTATATACGAAAATCCAATTATGTGACGATCACATGCTATTTAAGAAATAATATTAAATCCTGGGAGTAAAAGGAAATCCCGTTTTTCTCCTTGATGTCTCAAATAAATAAATACATAATTGAGTAAATGTGTCCAACAAATCCATGAACCTCCTCCAGCTCAATGCAGAAAAGACCAAGATGTGAGGTCGGAGGTCAGTGCTCAACTGACTATATCACCCCTGTCCTTAAATCACTGCACTGGCTTCCCATGGGAAAAAGGATTATTTTAAAATCCTAATTCTGGTCTACAAGGCACTGACTGTTCCCGGGCCTCTATACATCTCAGTTAACTGTCCATTATGAAGCATGCAGAGGCCTCAGGTCATCTGGGACAGGATTAATGATTTCTCAGGGTTCCCAGGATCAGGACCAAGCAAGGAAAAGTTTCTATGCTCCCCCCTATTATTTAAATGTATTCCTCTGCCTCTGTAAAGCATTTTGTACTGCCTTGTGTATGAGCGGTGCTGTACAAATAAACGTGCCTTAAGCCCTTCCAGACGATGCGTGGTGAAATAATGCTGCTTAAAGCTCCACATTAGCTCCCCCAACCCAACTCGCTGCAACTCTGGCAAATGAATCAGCAAGTTGTCTACGTTCTCAAGAGCTTCAGTGTTCTTCCTACGTCTACATGACGACGCCTGATCAACTGCGGACCAGCCTCAACCACCGCACCCTGGCTGAGAGGACTAAACCGCCACAACAGACAACAGAACCAGTCTGTTTGCTTGACATGCCATACAAGGAATTTTTATTACTTTTTAATCCTTTTTTACACCAATTTCTGTTTTTTTTTTGGTGACTGAATCTTTTGTGAGGTTTCGACATGCTATAGTATGACTTTTTTAATGTATATGACTCACTCACTCAACTCAGGCCTCCACACTCACCAGACCAAGACATGAGCTACTGCAGATCGAGCTGAAAATCCGTTCCTGGCTCTTCAATGTAAACTGAGGTCACGTGTCATGCTGGGGGAGTATATATGGATTTTATCCCCCCCCCCCCCCATTTGTTTTTCTTGTGTGCACACGTCCTATTTTCTTTCAACAGAACAGGTTAAGTAGTAAATTAAAAGTAAGTTAAATGGGATACACTATAACAGCTTCTCTCCATGAACTGCAGGAGTTTCATGCATAAAAAGTTAAAGAGATCACATTCCCAAGTTAGAGTATGGCGGACTTGTACAGGCCCTGTCGCAACCTAAAATGTAATAATTTCCTGAAATATATGGGCCTCTCCGGGAACCATCACCTTACCGCGGTGGAGAGGTTTGTGTGTCCCTATGACCCTGAGGGCTGTGTTGTCTGGAGCTCCTGGGTTTCATGGCAAATTGGTCTCAGGTGAGGGGCCAGACTAAGAATGGTTCAAAACACCCCATGAAAAATATAGGAAGAAGAGGAGTCACAGGTGAGCGTTGCATCCTTAGGCAAGGCAAGGCAACTTTATTTGTATAGCACATTTCATAGACAGGCAGACTCAAAGTGCTTCACATCATAAAACAAAGTGAGAAGAAAAAAAGAAAAGAAAAATAGAAGAATTAAAAGAAAATAATAAACATTTTAAAAATGCATTACAGAAAGAAAATAGAATAAAAACATATTTGCAATAATTAAAAACAGTGCAGACATTAAAAGATTTAGCAGAAAGCTATGGTGAACATAAAAGTTTTCAGTCTAGTTTTAAAAGTGGTCAGAGTTGGGGCAAGTCTTACATCTTCAGGAAGTTTATTCCAGCCATTTGTTGCATAGTGACTAAATGATGCTCTCCCGTGATTGTTGTTTACTCTGGGAATCACTAACAGATTGGTCTCAGAAGATCTTAGTGGTCTAGAAGGCTTATGTAGTGGGAGCATATCAGTGATATACGTCGGTCCTAGACCATGTAGTGATTTATATGTGAGCAGGAGGATTTTGAAATCAATCCTCTGACATACAGGGAGCCAATGTAAGGATTTAAGAATTGGTGTAATGTGCTCACATTTGTTGGTCTTTGTAAGAACTCTAGCAGCAGCGTTCTGAACAAGCTGTAGCTGCCTGACAGTTTTTTTCAGAAGACCTGCAAGGAGACCATTACAGTAGTCTAGCCTACTAGTAATAAAGGCATGTACAAGTTTTTCTAAGTCTTGAGCTGACATGAGCCCTCTAAGTCTTGCTACATTTTTTAGGTGATAGTAGGCTGATTTTGTTACTGATTTAACGTGACTGTCGAAATGTAAATCAGAATCCATAATAACCCCAAGATTTCTGGCTTTGTTTGAGGTTTTCAGGGACAGAGAGTGAAGGTGTTGAATTACTTTAAACCTTTCTTTTTTAGCACCAAAAACAATTATCTCAGTTTTGTCCTCATTTAGTTGTAGGAAGTTTTGGCACATCCAGTCTTTGACTTGCTCAATGCACTGGCACAGAAGATCTATGGGGCGATATTCGTTTGGTGATAGTGCTACATAGATTTGGGTGTCATCGGCATAGCAATGGTGGTCAATGTTATTATTTTGCATGATTTGTCCTAGTGGGAGCATGTAGATGTTGAATAAAGTTGGCCCCAAGATTGAACCTTGGGGGACTCCACACGTTACATTGGTAGGTACTGATACAAAGTCGCCAATGGAAACAAAATAGTTCCTATCTTGTAGATATGACTTGAACCAGCTAAAGACTGTGCCTGAGAGCCCCACCCAGTTTTCCAACCTGTCCAAGAGTATTGAGTGGTCGACAGTGTCAAATGCAGCACTGAGGTCTAATAGCATTAATATTGAAGTTTTGCCAGAGTCTGTGTTAAGACGGATGTCATTTACAACTTTAATAAGGGCCGTCTCGGTGCTATGAAAAGGTCGAAATCCTGACTGGAAGTTGTTGTGGCAGCCAGTTGAAGCCAGGAAGTGATTTAGTTGTTGGAGGACAACTTTCTCAATTGTTTTACTTATGAAGGGTAGATTTAAAATTGGTCTGTAGTTGTTGATAATAGAGGCATCTAGGCTCCGCTTTTTTAGAAGAGGTTTAATGACTGCAGTTTTGAAGGCCTTTGGGAAATTGCCTGATTGAATGGAGTTATTAACTATTTGCAATATGTCTATTGATACGCAGTCAAAAACATTCTTAAAAAAGTTGGTAGGTAAAGCATCAAGGCAGCAGGTGGATGATTTTAGATTTGTCACCGTTTCCACTAGAGTTTTAGAGTCTATGGCATTAAAGCTTGCCATCATTGCTGTGTTACTTTTGCCTGAACAGGGTGGTGATCCAACTTTTTTGTTTGAGATATTGATGGCGCGTCTGATGCCTTCAATTTTATTAGTATAAAAGAATGCAAACTCATTGCATTTCTGCGTGGAATGGAGTTTAGCTGGTATTTGTGTTGGGGGGTTGGTCAGTCTGTCAACAGTTGCAAATAGGGTTTTCGCCTTATTAGTGTTTTTGTTTATGATATTGGAGAAGTATGTTTCTCTCGCACTTTTTAAGACTAAATTGTAGGCCCGGAGGCTCTCTTTGTAGATGTCACGGTGAATATGAAGTTTAGTACTCCGCCAGATTCGTTCAGCCTTCCTGCACTCTCTTCTCTGGGCTGTCACAACAGCAGCTTTTCTCCAGGGTGCCTTTTGCTTACCAGAAATTGTTTTAACTGTAGCAGGTGCAATGACATCTATGACATTCAGAATTTTGGAATTAAAGATGTTTACAAGATCATCAGCATGACATGGGTTTAGAGGTGGTAACGAGGAAATGGCATTTTTAAAGAGTACATTGGCATGTTCATTGATGTACCGCTTTTTCACCTTATTTGATTCTGTTTGTGTGTCAGGAATGAAAGAAATATTAAAGAAAACACAGAAGTGATCAGACAATGAAGGATCAGTCACAAAAACATCAGAAACATTGAGACCTTTTGTGATAATCAGGTCCAGGGTGTGTCCCTTACAATGAGTAGCCTCTTTCACATGTTGCGAAAGGTCAAATGTGTCTAGAATATTAAAAAGTTCTTTTGCACCCTTGTCATTCAAATCATCAATATGAAAATTAAAGTCACCAGTTATAACTAGGCAGTCAAAATCAGTGGGGATGCTAGACAATAATTCAGTAAAATCATCGAAAAAATTCGACAAATATTTAGGTGGCCTGTAAATAATTAACAGGAGAACTCTGGGAGAGCATTTCAACACAGCACAAGATATTCGAATGATGGAAAAACACCAAGTGACATCTGTTTCCCCTGAAATGTATTTTTAAATATAGCAGCAACACCTCCACCTCTTTTCCCAGATCTACAAACATCAATAAAATTATAGTTGGGGGGTGCTGTCTCGATCAGAATGCTTGCACTGTTATTTTGTTCTAGCCATGTTTCAGTTAAAAACATAAAATCAAGTTTAGAAGTAGTAATAAAATCATTGACTAAAAATGATTTGTTATTAAGAGACCTAACATTTAGCAGACCCATCCTGATGGTGTTATTGACAGGCTTTGAGGTTGACTTTGATTTTGAGAGAACAGGAATGAGATTGTTTAGGTTAGCAGTGTGTTCAAGTTTCCCAATGTTTACTCTCTTAGTAGTCACAACAGGAATGCAGAAGGTGCCATGTTTTGATGTAGGCGACCTTGGGTCCAGCTGATAATGCGGTCTACTTCTGAACCCTTTTCTGTCTCAGTAATATTCAGGGCTGCTGTCAGGGTGGGGAGGGGTGGCCAAAAGGGAAGAGGTGGCCATAAGGGAAGAGTCTTGGAGGTCTTGGATTTTAGTGACTTAGTTGCAGCTTTGAGAGAGGGGATCTTGAGTTTTGGTGACTTCGTTGCAGCCTTGGGACAGGGGGTCTGAGTAGGGCAGGGGGTAGGTGGGGGTAGCTCCTGGAATTCCAAGGGGGAGGAGGGGAGAGAAAGGTTTATTGGAGGGAGGGAGAATGACGAAGACCTGGATTGGGATTTGGGAGGGGTGGGGGAGGGATCCACATTCAGTCCTCCTTCGACGTTGTTGATAATCTGAGAAGGGCGGGGGGTAGGTGGGGGTAGCTCTTGGAACTTCAAGGGGGAGGAGGGGAGAGAAAGGTTTATTGGAGGGAGGGAGAATGATGAAGACCTGGATGGAGATTTGGGGGGGGTGGGGGAGGGATCCACATTCAGTCCCTCTTCGACGTTTCTGATAATCTGTGTTTCGTCTTCCCTCTTTGTTGGTTCCTCTCGTCTCTCGTCCTTGGCGACAGATGGATGACGCAGGCAGTAAGACATGTTGGTGATGAATAGCTTTGCCCCTAGCTTATTTAGGCAAAGTCCGTTTGTCTTAAAAAGATGCCTGCGGTCCCAGAAAAAGCAGAAATTGTCAATAAAATGCATTGGGCGGGCAAGAGATGCAGTTGAGAGCCATTTGTTGAGCCAAAACAGTCTACTGAATGTCTCCGCTCCTCTCCCGGTCGGGGGCAGAGGGCCACTGATGAAAACCTCAGCATTCACAGAGCTGACTGTTTCAAAGAGTTTGTTGAAGTCCTCTCTCAACTCTGTTGATCGTTGTTTTTCAATGTCATTAAATCCAATGTGCAGAATGATATTTTTCACAGTTGGGTGTGCAGCCACAATTTCCAAGATTCTTTTTTCCAAATCAGACACCGTATCCTTCGGAAAGCAGAGTACTTTGATGTTATTACTGCTTTTCATATCTTTTACAGAAAAGTCACCCACAATCAGATTTTCCGGCCCTGTCGTTTGCTTTCTCTGGCTTTAAGTTAGCAGGTCTTACCCTACTGCGTGGTGGTGGGGGGTTATCCAGGCAGTCAGAGGGGGATCCATGGTCCTGCAGCAGTGGAGCAAACCTGTTCTTTAGTTGAACAGTTGTTTGCTGGGGAGGTTTCTTGGTAGCTCTCCTCTCCCCAGCTGTCCGCTGCTGTGTCCTACGAGGCAGTGGGGTTGAGGAGACGCTGTGCCTGGATGGAGATGGTAATGCAGGCCAGCCGGTCAGATCACAGATATCGGGGCGCTGGGTCCTGCCAGATATCCGTTCTCCCATGTCACGGGGAAATGGTCTTCTCTTTGGCTTCGCACCAAGTGTGTTCCAGGGAGGATTATCGCTGGTAGATTTATTACCGTGTACAGGATCCTCCCGTTTCTTCATAGCTTCATTATTGCTACTTAGCTGGGTTCTAGCATGCTCCTGTCCACTGTTTTGAGTCAGTGCTAGAGTGGTGTTGTTCCCACAAAGTCCATTCACTTCTACATTTACTTCTAACCGATTCATTTTTGTTTCCAGCAGTAAAATCTTCTGTAGGAGTTTATGGTAATCTTCCGTAGAGAAGGGAGGCATCTTCTGCTAATTACCTTTAGCAGGCTCAGGCTTATCTTGTTTGGTAGGCCTCCTCGCGTAGCGTTGAGGAAGTCGTAAAAATATTGAAAAATGCCCGTTTTATCTCAAAGAAAATATAATCCCACTGGTTTTGTAAATATCCAGGAGCTGCTGCTCTTTGTTTCTTATTGAGGAGAAGCAGATAGCAAAAAATAGCAGAAAATCGCAGGCAGGGGTGAGAGCAAAGAGGAAAAGCGTCTGCACTGTAGCAAAGCCGGAAGCTTACAGTAAATAAAAAACATTACATTAACTGATTTACTGTATGTATTGCAATTATAGAATATTTACACAGATATATACTCACAGTTTTTACTGTAAAATATATGTTAACAATATGACACAAAGGCCCAACAGGAGGAAGAGGAAGGATATGTTCAGATGAGCAGGAAAATGCTGTTGACATGGTTGTTGTCAATAATAGTAAAAGACTACAGACACAAATATATATCTATCCTGCTGAGGCCAAGGAAAAAATGTTTTTTAATTACTATTTTTTTGACATGTTCCTGAGATGCTTAATTTCTTGAATCAATAAAATATAATATTAAAACATGTTTTATTTATGTATATCATATACCTTTCTTATTTCCATAAATGTTCTTGTTTGGACTGC
The DNA here is from genome assembly GCA_029853015.1 of Chelidonichthys spinosus. Classification (NCBI taxonomy): domain Eukaryota; kingdom Metazoa; phylum Chordata; class Actinopteri; order Perciformes; family Triglidae; genus Chelidonichthys; species Chelidonichthys spinosus. The sequence continues at coordinate 6,284,408 of CM056841.1, read as the reverse complement.
AGCCATTTTAAAAAGACAGGCACATGCTCGTTGGAAAGACCTCACCCCCAACATGGTGTCCTGAGATAACTGTCCTCTTTAAGGAACAACAGGACTTATTTGAGGGACATGTATAATATGAGAGAAAACAATGTCCACTAGAGTGGATAAAAAGGGATTGCTGGGTCTCGCTATTGAAGCAAACTTCTGATTTTCATTCCTCCCTGTTTAACTAAAAACAAACAAACTGGTATGTTATAAAATATACATTTCCATGTGAACGATGTTCACTCTTTTCTTTCAAGAAAATATTGATGATTGATGTGGTGTGTTATGTTTAGATCTATGAGAATATAATACTCAATGTATTGAATAATTTATAATCTCATTATAAATGACTCAGCTGCTCATAAAGTAACAAAGGAAGAAAATGAGTGCACTTCTTTAAACGTACCTCTACTGCCCCCTACTGGAGACAGATCTCTACACAGCTCAGTGCTGGTCTTTCATATTGTTAATATAAGTTTATAGTGAAACGGGCATAAAGCCCACAATTCACATTATTTCCGAATGTAATTAAGATGTGTAAACGTGGAACAATGTGCAGATCCAGGCCTGTCAGTGGCTCAAAATATAAAACATGATCGTGTTTCCCTGTTGTGTTTTACTGAATTATCTGTTTAAGCTCTTAAAGCTGCATTTTACGATTTGAAAGGTTGAAAAAAGCATCTCACCACCTCACACACCCCTCCCCTCTGTGCTCCTCCGAGCTCGTATCGTTCTCCCCTCGCAGACTCCCACCTCCCTCTCATTTTACGAAAATAGTTCAGCGAAATGTGTTTCTGAAACCCCCCCCCCCCCACTGACTCTGCAGTCTCAGCCAAAATCACGTGAGAGCCCTGCTCTGACCCTGAACTGCTCAGGGCAACAAGCGTCTTGTCCGCTTGTAGTTTCAAACGCGGAAGTGAGTCGGGACAAGACGTAAGCAGGAGCAGGAGAGTGAGCAAGGATTGGATCGGAACATTTAGCCAATAGTAGCCATGCAGACCGGATGGCTACTATTGGCTTAAGTTTGACAAGTGAAAAATCGTAGACTACAGCTTTAAACTTGCTGTTTAAAACACACGAGACACACAGACGACGGTGCCCTGAAACACTGATGAACACTTTGAAATGTTCTGAGGCTTCTTTTGACTTTTCTTATTTTGAATTCAAAGCGCATTCTTTTATTTGCGACAAGTATAATGACGTCACGCGTAAGTCCCACCGAATCTAAAACATAAGAATCATGTCTAGTTGAATGCTGCTGTTAAAAAGTGCATTAAGAACACAGAGGCAGTGTTGTCACATATTTCTACATTATTATTATTATTTTGATTAATAGTCATGATAATAATATTAACTGTCTGATCAACAGATATATCAGATTTGTTTTTACTGGCAAGATTAAAGTGAGTAAAAAACTGAGGCTGTTCTGTCACTCATATCAGCAGTTTGTGCTCGGTGGTTCTCGAATAAATAATACTTCCAGTCAGAGTAGTATAATTAGGAATAAATGTAGAAGTAATACTTACCAAACTGTACACGGAGGTTTGTTGAAACATTTTCACTTTCTAACAGAGTAAATCAGTGATAAACATGTTTTTTTTAAGTTTTAATAATTTCCATAAAGCTTTAAACTCTCTTCCTCGTAAATTAATTCCACAGACCTCTAATCACCTCTAAGCAATACAAAGACAAGGTAATTGAGATTCAACGCAAAGAAATATTCATGAATTATATATCATTTATGAATATTTCTTTACAAATGACCAGCCATGAATTTGAATCCAGTGTTTTGGTGACTCTGTGAGGAGGTGAATGTGTGAGCAGATCTCCTCTGAATGATAAACAGGAGGCCGGTGGCTGCTGTGTGTCTTTGCCTCAGTCAAACGAAAGCATGAATAATAAAAGTGGAATGTGATGAATCCAACGATGCTCCTTAGTCTCAGTGTCTGTTCTGGTGAATTTGAAGACAGAATTTCAAGGTTTTGTTTGTGCAGAAAACTTTCAGGCCTCAGATTGAAGATCATTTGTGATTTTCACAGATTTTAAATGTTATTGTATGTTATTAAACGATATTATATATACCGTGTTTAGAAAGTTAAATGGGTTAATTGGCTGCTGAGAAATCATGATGTATTATTTTAATCAAGGTCTGGAAGTTTTACAGGAAAAAAATAACAACAGCTATAATTCAATATTTTGGAGCTTAAACAGTCCACGATGTGACAGGAGAAAGACAATAAAAGACACCAAAACAACAGAAGACTTTTCATTTGTATAAACTTCTTTTATTGGATATTTGGACTTCCTAGAACTGGATTTCTGCCCACTTCTCCACTTCCTCAGAAGAGTCACCGAGTTGGGCTCCAGACCAGTAAACACCAGTTGGTTCCTGGTTACTGGAAGTGCTGTTTCTGTCTGTTTCAAAAGGTCCAGTCCATCCAAAACCATTCGTCTCTGACAATGATGTTACAAGAATAAACAATGGGAGAGTTGTATTTGATGTACAAACTGTAATACAGTGGTATAAACACATTTAACCGTTGTGATGTCGGTAACAACATCAGTACCAGTGGGATGATTTTCTGTTAAACACTCAAAAACCTCTCAAAACTGGTTCACGCTGTGCCTCATATAACAATATTTTTCAAATACACTTCAGTTTTACATCATTAAAACACAGATACTCAAAGAGCAGACATAAATCTACTTACATTGAAGGCTCAGTTCCCTGTGCTGATCCCTCATCCAATCATTACACGTGAACGTTTTCCTGTACCTCTCTGGACATCAGTCAATTAAACATCATGTATGCAGCTCACATCCTTCGAATATTCACCAAAACTGTTCTGGAGCATTGGGAGTATATCCAGTATATGCAAGGGCAATAGTTTGTAAATGATTCTGTAAAATCTCAACATTTCCTCAAAAAGATGATGAAAAAAGCATTGCTCTATTTTTCCTTTTCCTACTATTTTCTTTTGTTATGTGCAGTTTGTAGGATCTGGCAGCATCTAGGTGATGTTGAACATTACAACCAACTGAAATTGCTCTGGTGTGCCAAGCATGTGGGAATACTACATTGCCCGATGCAAACACGTGATGATGCAAACTTTTCTAGAGCCAATGTTTGTTTGTTCTGGGCTACATGGCAGATATAAATGGCTAATTCTATGCTAAAGTAAACCTAACGACACACCAAAACATACCTATAAATGTTACATTCCATTTCTGCCAATAGATCCCACTTCACTGCTACACACATAGCAACATGAATTACATATAATGCAGCTTTTGGGGTTTTAAGTTTAGCTGTCGAAAACCAAGACACCAAAGTCATATTCCACTAGCATCTGTAACTCAGTTTTTCAAAAAAGTTGCCTGAAAAGCTAAAATGTTCCGTAATGGTTAGAAAAAGATAGATATCAAAAGATTAAGATAATCTGTTAGTAGTCAACAGTTCCAGATCCTTTGGGGCCCAACAGCTAATGGCTAATGTTGACGTCCTATGGTAAAGTAGCAAAGTGTTCACAACATGCTAGCAACCAAAAAAAAAAAACACCAGTCAACTGAGGATGAGCGTTAACTGACTCAATAACGTCAAACAAACCTGTGCAGAATGAATTAATGAGCTCTGAAATCAGCTGCTTCCCATCTCCCATCAGCTCTGCACTTTCACGGAAATGGACAGAAAACAAATTTTATGAACATGTTTTGGCTTTTCAGATACACCAAGAGAAGAAGTGTGATTAAATCATAGACGCTAGCACAGACGTTAGCTGGGAGAATCCTGGAATGGGTTGCACCAGCTGTTCATGAATCCATTACTAAAAACGTAGAGTAATTATCAGTAACTCAAACAAGCCATTTACTGAATTGGGGTGCAACATTAAAACTAAGTTAATGTCTTAACAATTTAAGACTTAAGAAATGTGTCAGTCAGTTGTAAAAAAAAAGGATCTATAGCACTGCGCTGAAGAGCTAGCACCTCAACAGTGAGTCCTAGCATTAGAAGCTAGCATAAATTCCAAAAACAATTACAGTTTTAGAGGCGTTAACGGTATATCTTTTCTAAATGCATTTGTTTACATCTACATATATCGATAAATGTTTCAGAATAGCATTCAGAATTTGCTAGCCTAGCTGATGTTATTGACTTATTTGAGGTATGCTGACTTATTTTGCAAATGTCGTTTAAATCAAATATTAAAGAAAACAGCATGTATCAAAGTCGACCATATGTCCTTTTTTTACTAGAGGTCATGAACCACGTCATATCAGCGAGCTAACGTTAGCTTTGGCAGTTGGTTCAGTTACCTACACCTGACAGTTAGTTGTTTAGTAACAACATTTATTCAGTGGTGTTAAACTCCACTTTACCATCTAAGCCTACATTAGAACTGACTATAGTTTGAATTTGTGAACAGTTGTTGCAACCGGGTTTTAGATGTAACCTGCAATTAATCTGTATTGGTCATGTTTTTATTTTAATAAACATGCTTGACACTAAAGTAACTTCCTGAATGTCATTTCAATATAAATCTAGTAGGTGTTGATTTTCAAATTGCCTGACTTTTGGGAATTTAATTCCACAACAGCAATGATAGAATTGTCTAAATTAGTTGTACATGCTTTAAAAAACATGTTTTTAAAGCGACAGTACCAACTCTTTCGTAGAATTCATTGTAACAGCCTGTTTTCCATCGTGATCTTCCATTGAAGAAGCACAAACATGCAGCAAACCTGCAATAAACACACATGGCTGATAGACACCGTATGTTTGGATTTCACTTCCAAATCAACTTCTAGTCACTTCTACTCTTTAAGGCACTCACTGGTGGCAAAAAGAAGGCAGAAAGAAGCAAATGTTGGTAGAGGAATACAGATATATTGTTCTCTATATTACATTTTAACAGTTCTAATTTGAATAGAGTATGTCAGACGGATTTAAAGATCTAAACATCAAAAGGAAAATGTGGCACCTGGTGAAACATTGCAGGAGGTTTTCCTCCGGCACTGAAAGCAACCTCCCAAAAAAATGTCAGATATCAACTTTTTTTTCTTTTCCATTTTTTTTTTTTTTTTTACAAAATTACCATCAGATTACTTATTACATTCCGCTTATTTGTAGCTACACTCATCAAACACAGAACTGGAATAAATGTCCAAACCTTGGAAATCAGGCACACTACAAGAACACACGGGTTTAAAGTTATTTGGCACCAAAGTGGTTTTCATAAAGACATTTCTGTGAGAGAGAAATGCCCAGAAGAAAGTATTAAAACAAATAAACTAAGACGTGTTTATTTTCGTCTCTGCTCAGCGAGGAAGAAATTTGAGACATGAATACAAAGCTAAAGCACCAGCCTTAAGGCCTTACAGCTTCCGAATTTAAAGATGCAGTTTGTAAATAATCAATCAATGAATTTAAATTCAGAACAAAAAGCAAAGCGGAGGTCCTTCTCTCCCAGAAGGCCACAGGGTTCATCGTTCAGCTTACAAACTGCATATTTAATCTTTGATAGTAACTCAAGCTATACATAAAAGCATGTCATCTGAGCTCACAAGGCAAAGAATGATGCAGATATATAATGATTTTATGGTGACGATGATTAATATGCATCATCGGAGAGGATAAATGAGTTCATTTACAAATAAGAGACTTCAGAAGTGCTCAAATCTAAAGACTGCAGCGGATCTTCTCATAATTCACTCACCTACGAATCATGTTTGCATTTTCTCCCATATTTCTGTCATGAACAGTTGACATAAAAATATTTCCTCACTCTGCTTTGGATATTTAAAGAATAATTCTTGAAAATGTTGACTTTTTGTACGTTTTTCGCAGGTTTCAAATCAGAAATAAAACTAAACCAGCTTCTTTCTGATCAACCGAAGCTCATTAGGAGACATTTAATGGGCAGAATAAGGACGAGGCACATGAAAGTCTTTGAAATAACAATGATTTGCACAAATCTTCTTGTCACGTCTGTATAGAACGGTACTTGGGAACATGGAAGATTTAAAATTCCTAAATAAAACAAATCAAGCAAAGAAATAAGTAAGATGTATTTCAATCTTTATGTATGCGAATACTGGCGTCAAAGTGACATTTGAAAAACGGCATGTTCAAAGTTGTGACATAAAGTTTCTACACTGAAACGTTAAAATCAAATCCCAACACAGACGACTGATTGAAACTAATGTATTGTATTTCAGAGTTATCATTAGTGTGATTTGATTTCAATGTGGTGTGGAAAATTCACATCAAAATAAACCAAAAACAATGCAGGTATTAGGCAAAAAGCAGAATTATTGTTCTTTTTAAGTATGTTTTTCATTAAATGACTACACAGTAAAGGCATACCTGTGGATAATAAATCACAATGTACATAGTATTTTACTGTATTCCTTTGTTTTATGCATTTTAAATTTTCTGCAGAGTGAAGTGGAGGAGAATTTCTTGTTTTTGACTGTGTGTTTTAAATGTTCGTACCTCAGACTACCAGGGAAGCAGTTCTGATACCGACTGCATCACCCCGGTGAAATCAAGTAAATTAATGTCATGTCTTCACTGACGATGCACGATGGAGGAATGGGACCTATAATAACTGCCTGGATTTAAGACATTTGTCTACCTTCATTTTTGATTTATTTGAAGCCTTTTTGAAGGAGCGGTGGAAACCCTGTCTTCACAAGACACTTTAGTCAGGTCCTCCTTATGTGTGCAGAAAATAAATGCAGCATTACATATGAAGAGAGTATTGCAAAAAGAAGTCAACTTACACAGATTATGAAAACAAATCAACAATACAAGTGTTTTGCTGTTGGAACCGCATGATTAGGCAGTCATAATTTTTTCACAAAGTAAAAACAAGCTGACGTAACTATTGGACACACAGGATGTGATCATGGACCACCCTGGCTCATAGTACAAAAGAAAAAAAAATAAGTGGCACTGTATCAGTCCATCAAAAGGGTTGTGTACATGATTTATATGGAGATGCAAAGCCTCTTCTTAAAGGGATAGTTTGGATGTTTTAAAATGGGGTTGCATGAGGCCCTTCTCCTGAGACAGTGTACTAGCTTCAGTAGATGGGGTTGCTAGAAAGAGACAGGAGTAATGCTGCTGTACTGCTGTCGACATATCCGAGACTCCAAAAAAGTCTGGTGTCTTTGAAGGGAGCCTAGATAAGCTTCAGTTCCCCATCAGAAAGGTCCGTCTCTGTGAAATAATTCTCAATATAGCGTGCACTTAAAGTGATATTGATTTCTTAGGTGTCTAATTTGCTGATGCGCTCGTCCACAGTAAATTTCTTTGCTCCCATACAGATTGTCATCTACTGTAGATACACTAACTATGGAGAAGCACCTCACACAACCCCACTTCAAATACGATCCCTTTACAGCTCGCATACAAAGAATATTACAAAAGGAACGAAACAGAATTAATTTATTCTGCTGTGATCTGAGTCTCCAGCACAGTGTCGTCAGCATAGAAACACATCATCTGATATGCAAAAACATTTGGCCACGATATAAGAAAGGTTAAAATGTTGTGGTTGGATTTTTGGACTTCGTACCCTGAATTCATTCTCCTCAACTGTGCCATCAAGACAAACTAGACCCCCGATTGGCCAGTGGTGTGTACCGTAGTGGGTTGTCATTGGTCAATTATTTTTATTTGAGCTCACTTGAAAGTAAAAGAATGTTCTTCAGAGCATTTTCACACTATAGGAGGAAACAATTGTCTGTTGCTGACATGAGATCAGATTTCCTGGTTACATTTAGCGTGGAGAAAAATGTACCTCCGATCAGGTGTTAGAGGCTAATTCACCTCACGTAAACAGTTCATAGACTTCACTGTAATTCAGGGACAAAGTGGTCACAAAGCACCCTGAAGCAGCTGTTCTTCCATTCCAAACTTCCAAAAATGGGCTGAGTAGCAAAAAGAAAAAAATAGTTGGTAATGTTGCATCACTTCACTAATATTCTTCAATTATCCAAAAATCTTCATTCCTTATGTGGCACTTTTATCTTCTGTAGTCCTTATATGGAAAAATCAAAATATGTGTCGAGAAGCCAAACAGAAAAAAACTAGGTCTGAAGATCACATTTACCCAACGCCTTTGTTACCATTACAAAAATAACCCTTTGATATCACAGAGCTCACATCTGCAGCCATATTACAGTCTCCATTTTGCATCCCTCCTTGTTATTAGTCTCAGGATGCCAAATGTAAGTACCCCATACAACTGTAGTAGATATCAGCGCTTCTGTTTCCACCACTTTGGGCATATTTTAACTCTTCATTTGTCCAAAATATCCATTCCTCATCCTTCCAGGAGTCCTTCGGCTTTCAGTCCTTATATGGTCAACAGTTTTCTGTGGCTTCACAAGCCCCACCCACTTCAGTCCTTACATGGTCAAACATTCGGTAGAGTTCACACGCTCGTCCTCCTTTGAGTCCTAAATGGAAAACCACATCCTGTGTTTTAGTAACCGTTAGCTCCTCCCCCTGACCCCTCTGTGAGGTCAGAGGTCAAAGGTCAGTGACCTTGTTCTCCAGGGCGGCAGCGATCTGTTGGAGACGGAGGGTGAGCTGTTTATTCTGGGCTGCTGGGTCCTCGTCCAGCGACTGGATGATCTGAAAAAGACGATAATGCAACATTAGATATATTTTTCATTATATATACTGTATCTATATGCTGATATTTTTGCAAATGGATATTTTCCCATAATACTTGAGGTTGAACAACAGTTTACTACAGAAAAAACACCAAGGCCAGCCTAATAAAACAGCAAAGACAATGCAATTACATTTGTGTAACCTCGTTTGTCTCTCATTCTTGCACTGATTTTTCTTGTGTCTCAAGGATTCATCACCACGAACAGAAGAGGAACTTAAACTGTATGTGATCACATATAAACTGACGGCAAGACATTCCTCACCACATCGTAGTACTTGCTGGCGTACTGGTACAGCTGATGTAAGGCCAACTGGGTGTTCAGCTTCTCTGTGTGTTCCTACAAAGTGGAAACAAATGCTAAATGTTAAAACAGCCCAAAATCAAGTGTGAACACTAGATATGTTTGTATTCAAATTAAAAATGGAGATTTCATGGAAACGTTTCAAATACTGAGACAAAAAGCTCCATAAATACCCATAACTTCAGTATTCATTTAAATTTGTGATGACCCCTCTTGTTCATATGGAGGTGAAATGCATTTATTTGAATTTGTTTTGGGAAAAAGCTTCAGGCAAATGAATACAATGTAAAATATACAGTATGATAGTCAGGTCAATAATCATCAGGTAGAAACATAAAAATCTTCTTCTAAGGATTAAAACTCTTAATTCTCTCTCCTGGGTTTGTTATTGTAGATCTGGCTCTGGCAATAATCCTGTCCTGTACATCAGTGGACTCATCGACGGTCAGTGGCTGGTAGGATTATTGTCTGTTTTATACATGCATTTCATTAACTATGAAAAGACACTTGTGTATAATAAATCTAAAAAATGGCCCCTGTAAAATGATTAATAATAACTATTATTATTACCAATGCAATGACGAGTAAGTACCATTTTCTAGTTCGAAGTTGGAAAATATTGTATCTATGCTTTACACTGCCAGGTAGTTTAACTGTGCCTCATGTTTTATAACATAATCATGTGTTTATATCTGTAATATACATTTATAATAATGATATTACTAATAATATTAATAATAATACTAATAAAATAATTCTAATACATTTTATTTATGGTGCACTTTTCAAAGTAAAAGTTATAAAGGGCTGTACAAGAAGAAAAAAATCAAAACAATCACAAAAACAATCAAAAATATAAAAGTTATACAACATTGACTTAATTTTTCATATATTTAAAAATCAAATCAAAATATAAAATATAAAATAAAATATAAGAGTGTGGGTTTTGTATATGAAAAGGTTACATGAATCCTACATTTAAAAAATAAAAATATGTTTTTGCACAAGTACTTAATATGAATGTTAATAAATGTAGTGGAGTTAAAAGTACAATTGTTGATGGGCAATGAGGCATAAAATGGAAATACTCAAGTGAAACTCAAATGTCTATTAAAGTGCAACATCTGAAACTGTTGATTATTTTCATCTCATACCCTGGACACCTCAGCGAGGTGTGTGTTCATGTCCTGGTCGCTGACTGGAACCATCTGTCTGATGCCCTTGTAGTAACTGAACACACACACACACACACACACACACACACACACACACACACACACACACACACACACACAGAAATGAGAATGCCATTCGTGTCTGAAACCTATTAAGATGCTTTGATTCATTTTCAGTCGTAACTGTTGGCATTACAGGAACTAGTGTAAGAGATTTAGTGCAGCAAACTCACTCGTCCACCATCTTCTTGTACGTGGAAATCTCCTTTGCATAGAGCAGCTTGTTGCTGGGAGACTCCTGCAGGAAACAAAACCGATAAAAAGGTCATTTTCAAAGCTTTTGACAATCATCAGAAATCTGTGTTCGGCGTGGAGAGAAGAAGTCTCACAGAGAGAATCCTCTCTCAGACGCTCGTGCACTGTTCATGATCATCAGTCTGTGATGTTAGAGCAGTCTGGCTTTCTTTTGTGATTAAGTGTTTTAATTAAGTCTTGTGCTGCAGTAGGTTTCAGAACTTACTTCAGAACTTGGCTGAGAATTATCACGTTTGAACTTTTCTTGGGTATGAATGTAATCCGGTGATAGTTGTGTAGGTGCACAGCCAACATGAGCTGCTGACAGCTAAGTCATATGTTAAATGTACACGCATGGACCTGCCTATTTGATGAGCGTCCTCTGCTGATGGCTTTGATATTTTCTGTCCTCATTTTGGTTCCCAAACACACAGATATGTTGGTGTCAACATGTTTCAATCTATCAGATAAACTTCATACAAACATGAAATACTTTGAAATGCAAACATTTAATCTAGTGTGAATGTGTGTGAATGAACTGACCCGGCTGAGTTTGTGCTCCGTTTTGGTGCAGGCATCCATGAAGGTCTGAGAGATGACGTGCAGCGATGCGTCCACCACCTCCGTCACGTGGACGTCGAAGATGAAGTGGGGGTTCCTCAGGATGTTCACCCAAAACCGCATAGGCAAGCTGAGGACACAGATGAAAAAAAACAATAATACAAATTTAAATTTGACTCAAATTTGTCTGAAACTAAGAGTGGACATTGTCACTGTTAAAATACCTAGAATGTACTTAACTGACCTTTTGGTCAAACAAAGGTTTACGAAATAAAATAAACATTGTGTCTAAGCTGCAAAGAACAATACCTCACAGATCAACTAGCTTTACTCCAGCATTATGTTTGTAGTCCTCTTCCTAAAAACTGTCCAATACAGTGATTCACCGGAATATAGAAATAGTGGAGTCCTAAAAGTATTTGGGAAGTCTAGTAGGCACATAGACCCGAAGTGGACGTAGTCATGCTTTGTGAAGCCTTGAGTTACCAGAAACCAGAAACAGAAGTGACCATATTTGGACAGCAGAGGAGCGACGGGTGGATCTGATGAACACAAGCTGCTAACAAAGTTAGCTTCATAGGTGTTAAAGTCATTTTAGTAGCTAACTGCATTGGTAGCGTGGTAGCAACCTGTCAATCACAAGGTAGCCCCACCAATAAAGCATCCCCTGCTTTCTGGTCTGGTGGACTCTAAATGGACCATAATGTACTAAATGAACATCATGCTGGATTGAAGAAGACTTGAAACTAGAGATTGAGACCATAAACTCATGTTTACAAGTGAGAAGTAGAGTCATTTTCTCATAGACTTTCATGCAATCAGACTTCTTAGCAACCAGAAGAGTCGCACTCTGATGGCCAGTAGAAAGTTTACGGCACATCAGCTTTGGCTTCACTTTCCAGAACAGGAGGTTGTCTCCTGTCTAGACAACAAACTGACACTGGTGAGTATAACAGACATGGTGTACAAGAAAAGCCGGCAGCATCTCTTTTGTCTCAGGAAACTAAGTCTCAGGTTGACGGGACTCTGGTGTCAATATTTGAACGATCTCATATTGAGTCACTTTCTCTTTTATCTGCTGGTATCACTCTCTCAATGTTAAACACACAAACAATACTCAATAAACGCGGTGAGTGTCAGCAGGATCTTGACAGCAAACAGTGATAGATGAAAGCCGATCCGTGCTTTACATCAAAAATCTTTCAGGCCCTGCCATCTGGAAACCTCCGCAGACTCACGTTAAAACCAATGACTTCAAAGGACATCTCCCTCCTAAACTCCAGGCGGAAAATGTCTTTTTAGTCATTGTTTCTCTTTTTAATTGACCAAGTATTTTTACTGTCTATTTATTGCATTTATGTGCCCTGTGTTTTATGAGTGCATCCCACTGCTGCGTAACCAATTACCTCACTAGTCATTGTTTAAACTTGAACATTTTTTTAACATTAAAAGTGAAGACCATACTATTTGAAAAAAGCAACGTGATGTGATCTAAGCAGCTAAACAGGTAAGTTATTTGATACACGACAGGAGAGTTATTTGATACACGATCTAACCATTTCTACATGGTTCATCAACTAATGGATGCTAGCTTGCTAGCTTAAGCTTCAGCCTTTTAGCACTACACTCGTCCATCAAATGTCACTCTCAACAAGTTTGAAACATTGAAATGTCAGACGAAGATGGTGCTACTCATGAAGCTAAAGTTAGCTCATGAAGCTAGCTTAATTCGGGGTGTATTTTCTGTTTCCAGGGCCCTACATTCCCCAGCTTGACATTATTTACAGTGCTAGTTGATATCAAAAGACTTTCCTGGGAACAAAGGGATGAGACCTTAAGGAGCCAGCTAGCTACAGGAACATCATACATACAACAACATGCATCATTTTTGGAGCTTAAAGCCTACTGATGTTTTATGTCCTCAAATTTACTGGTTTTCTTGATTGCAACCATTTGAAAGCCCCTCCCTTTCCAAGTGTGTCAGAGCACTACGGCGGCCTTCAGGTTGCCTAATGTAAAAATGTGAAAAGCTCTCTCTGGAAACTCTGTTGGTTTTGTCCGTTCTGTGTTAATGTAGAAATGTGGCGGTGCAACATGGCCAACTCTGCAGAGGACCCGCTCATTACGAAGAGCTCGTTCTACACTAACAAAGACACAATCCAATAAATCCACCTTAATCCATGACACTGCTCCTTCAAAGCTATAAAATGTGCGATGCAAGAACGGGAAGCTCGAGGTGTAGTAACAGTAACCAAGGACGACGAGATATTTCCGGACTTTTTAAGGACCTGCTGACACACTTGTTTCCCCTTCCCTCCTTCATTCATCATTTCATCTCACCCTCCACAGACCATAACCCTCGTCAATAATTCAGCACAACTGATGAATATTTCATAGTCCAACTTGAACGTGTGCATGATGATTGACAGGCTGAGCTCAAGGCCAGTTGAGAAGAAGTGAAGTTTTGACTTGTTTCTCCATTTCCTGTCTCCTTCATCATCATCATTTATCTTAATAGACCAGGCTTTAATGTCGATGACAAGGACATAATTACCCTCTAGTTAAGCTGATGAGGTATGACACAGACACAGACACAGACACAGACACACACACACACACACACACACACACAGACTGTGAAGCAGGTTTCCATCGCAGGTCGTATCTCCAGCTGAGATTCAGGGAAGCTGGCAGATGTCGATCAGTTAAATATGGAGTTACATGACTGGGATACAAAATAAGTTAACTGTATTAAGTTAAAGTTGCAGAACAATGTAATCCCATTACTGCTGCATTGAGTTATTATTGAGCTTATAAACAGAAACAAATGTTGTCATTTTCTTAACAGTGATATAATTCCCTGTTTCCTGCCCAGGAACCACAGACAAGTAGAACTACAGAAAGTGAAAACAATTTTCCATTATTTTGTATTTGAAGCAGAACACATTGCAGTAATGGTTCTCACAAAGTAGGAACTTCCCAATTCATAAACATGGTTATTTTTGCAGGAGGCATCCCAGTGTGAAAAGATGGTTCGTAGGAAACTAGAGAACCAGCTCACATTTCTGGTCCAGCAAACGTAGGACCGGGTTGATTCATTTATATGGGTGCTGCTGCTGCTGCAAGGTCAAACACTAATGTGCCACCTGATTCGAGTTCTTGGATGATGATGCATGATGGAGGGCATATTCATTCATAATTACCAATAACAACAACAATAATAGTAATGTAATGTGGTAATGTACAGGATCACATTGTCCCCTTTAAGAGTGAATATTTAAGAGTATTATTTTGCTTCATCAAAACGTAATCACTTCCTTTTCCTGTAAAACCTTAATAATATAGTTTACTGTCAAAAAAACTATAATATAAACAAGAAGAAAGCATGTCTCAGTGACTGAAACATGTCTGTGTTGTCCCACAACTCTGAACACACAGGACATAACAAACAGTACTGTGTACAGCACATGGACACGCTCTGTGCTTCGTGTACCTGTTGGTCTTCCAGATGTGCAGCGTCTCCTCGTCCACATTGTCGTGTCTCAGTGCCTGTTCGTCCAAGAAGTCAAAGAAGTACTTGACGGCAGGAGGGACGATGGAGCTCGAACATAAAACACTGCGGAAGAAATCGTCCACAAACTGCTGCAATGTGCCCTGTAACACACATATGTATGTTAAAGATAAATAACACGATTTTTACATCAACACAAATGTATAAGGAACACAAACAATGAATACTTTATCCTGCATTTTACACTCACATCAATCTAGCAGCTACCAATGTATAGTGAAGCACTATCAATATATTAATGCTTTAAGGTTTTTATTAATTTCAGAACCCACACTAAAAATCCTAATCTGTCACGTAAGCAGCATCTGTTAGATAAACGTAGTGGAGTAGAAGTATGTAAGTACTCTAGTAAAGTATGGAGGAGTTGAGAGAATGTACTACTAGTATGTAAGTACTCTAGTAAAGTATGGAGGATTTGAGAGAATGTAGTGGAGTACTAGTATGTAAGTACTCTAGTAAAGTATGGAGGAGTTGAGAGAATATAGTGGAGTACTCGTATGTAGGTACTCTAGTAAAGTATAGAGGAGTTGAGAGCATATAGTGGAGTACTTGTATGTAAGTACTCTAGTAAAGTATGGAGGAGTTGAGAGAATATAGTGGAGTACTAGTATGTAGGTACTCTAGTAAAGTATAGAGGAGTTGAGAGCATATAGTGGAGTACTAGTATGTAGGTACTCTAGTAAAGTATAGAGGAGTTGAGAGCATATAGTGGAGTACTAGTATGTAAGTACTCTAGTAAAGTATGGAGGAGTTGAGAGAATATAGTGGAGTACTAGTATGTAGGTACTCTAGTAAAGTATAGAGGAGTTGAGAGCATATAGTGGAGTACTAGTATGTAGGTACTCTAGTAAAGTATAGAGGAGTTGAGAGAATATAGTGGAGTACTTGTATGTAGGTACTCTAGTAAAGTATAGAGGAGTTGAGAGAATATAGTGGAGTACTAGTATGTAAGTACTCTAGTAAAGTCTGGAGGATTTGAGAGAGTGTAGTAGAATACTAGTATGTAAGTACTCCAGTAAAGTATTGAAGAGTTGAGAGAATGTAGTGTTTGTATATAAGTACTCTAGTAAAGTATGGAGGAGTTGAGAGAATGTAGTGAAGTAGAAGCATGTAAGTAGTCTTCTAAAGTATGGAGGAGTTGAGAGAATGCAGTACTAGTAAGTACTCTAGTAAAGTCTGGAGGAGTCGAGAGAATGTAGTACTAGTATGTAAGTACTCTAGTAAAGTCTGGAGGAGTTGAGAGAATGTAGTACTAGTATGTAAGTACTCTAGTAAAGTATGGAGGAGAGAACGTAGAGACCTTGACGGACAGCAGCCTGGTCAGGTAGATCTCGGTGATGGCTTTGGTCATGGCCTTGTCCTTCATGCTGCCTCTCTTTGACTTCCCCTCATCAAGCTCGTCTGCTGGCCTCACCAGGTGGAAGGTGTTGTCGTCCTCCAGCAGGGCGTTCTCTGCGAGAGAGACACACGGAGAGACAGACAGGCAGAGAGAGAGAGAGACGCTTGGTTACCACTGCCTCTCATTCTGTTTGTAAAGCGGTTTGTGGGATATTAATTTATGAATACAGGCAGCTGCCTGCATGAAAATGAAAACAGACATAATTCAGGGAACCCTCAGGATTCAACCTTCAGACCTCAACAAAAGGGAATATTTAGAAACCAAAGCAGGTTTCAGCTTTGTTCTGTGTCTCCTGTATTCTGACAACCTTTAACCAATTCTGAAAATAATAATAAGTACACACTTTTTTTTATGTTAAATACTTTTAATTCTCAAGACATGGACTTTAAATTATAATTTATGTTCATATATCAGGTCCATTGCTATGCCCCTTAGAGTTGGTGCAAGCCATCTTCAAATGCTTACTGTAGTAAAACTACTTTTATTACTTTTGTATGTATACTTTTGTTTATATGTTTTGTTTATGTTTTTATTGATCCTATTTCAACCCTTCAAACTGAATGGTTCTTTCATCTTAATTATTCAGATAAGTTTAGTTTAGTTACTTGTTTTTACCCTGAAGCACCTTAAGATTTAGTAAGTTGTTGTTCTCCGTCTTATTAAATGCTTTAAAATGATTCTAAATCAAGTTTCCTGTAACTTTAAACTGACATTTTTGGAGATTTTCTTAAAATCTGATGTAATATTTTATGATTTATGTTCATTCTGAAGTGATAAACTTGATACATGACAACATGACACACCAACACGTGTGAGTGTGTGTGTGTGTGTGTGAGTGTGTGTGTGACTGTGTCTGTGTGTGACTGTGTGTGTGTGTGTGTGTGTGTGACTGTGTCTGTGTGTGACTGTGTGTGTGTGTGACTGTGTCTATGTGTGACTGTGTGTGTGTATTTGTGTGTGTGAGAGTGTGTGTGTGTGTGCGTGTGTGCGTGTGTGTGACTGTGTGTGAGTGTGTGTGAGAGTGTGTGTGTGTGTGCGTGTGTGCGTGTGTGTGACTGTGTGTGAGTGTGTGTGTGTGTGTATACGTACTCTCCTCGTAGCTGTCTTGGTGCTGATGGAAGGACTGTGTGCGTGTGACTGTGTGAGTGTGTGTGTGTGTGTGTGTGACTGTGTCTGTGTGTGTGTGAGTGTGTGTGTGTGTGTGTGTGTGTGTGTGTGTGTGTGTGTATACGTACTCTCCTCGTAGCTGTCTTGGTGCTGATGGAAGGACTGTGTGATTGTGTGTGTGTGTGTGTGTGTGTGTGTGTGTGTGTGTGTGCGTGTGTGTGACTGTGTGTGAGTGTGTGTGTGTGTGTGTATACGTACTCTCCTCGTAGCTGTCTTGGTGCTGATGGAAGGACTGTGTGTGTGTGACTGTGTGAGTGTGTGTGTGTGTGTGTGTGTGACTGTGTCTGTGTGTGTGTGAGTGTGTGTGTGTGTGTGTGTGTGTGTGTATACGTACTCTCCTCGTAGCTGTCTTGGTGCTGATGGAAGGACTGTGTGTGCAGAACTCTGGACAGAACCAGTGTGGCGTTATCTCGGACCTGGAAGACAAGAAATCGTTGGGAATAAATCCTGATTCTCAGTTATTAGGTTGCACTTAGTCTCACGGCAGCTCGCTCTATAAAACGATTTCTTTAAATGTCAGAGAGCAAACTGTTGGATGGTTTCACATTCTGTTGGTTTTCCTGCCGCATGAGACTCATCCTCATGCGGCTCGACATTTCTCTGCATGTCAGGTTTTAGTTGTTTCAGCGCAGAAAAACAAAGAAACTGGACACAGAAGGAGAGCTCATAGTAACCAGAATCTGAAGAACAAACTGGAACCTACAAGTCCTGAAAAAACCACACATGTGGAAACACACAGGACCCACTGGTCAGCAACAGCTGGATCTCTGGAGGGAGGCGGTCTTTGAGATCCTGGACCAGAACAAACATGGACGACGGCTCCAGCTTGTACTGTTTCTATGCAGCGATATTTGTGCTCAGAGAAAGACTTGGTTGAGATGGAGACGCATGTAGAGCACATCAGCTGTTTACTTCCTGTCTACTTATTAATAACAAAGTGTTTTTGGGCCAACATCTAATAGAAATAGAAATATTCAGTTTACTATGATATGACAAAGAGAAGCAGCGGCAACCAGATAGATTTAGCTGCTTGGAAGACGCCCGCATTGATTCCCTGATTAAAATGGTTCATAGCAGCTCACAGAGAAACTTTGTGCATTCATGAGCACAATAAGATATTTTCTGCGATGCCAAATACAGTAAGTTCTAAAGCATCGTGCATGAAAGCAGCCTCCTGCTGCAGCGTGAGCTCACATTGTAATGAGCCAAAGTGTTGAGTCTCTTCCAGCGGCCCTCTTTCTGGGAGGTGAGGTCGAGGTCAGACAGGATCTGACCCGTGGAGCCGGGACGCCACTCTGCGGACGGATGAGAAAACAAATGTCATGTGTGTTTTTCATGATGGCTGTCCTTCTCAATCTCAGTTACATTATTGGATTAAATAAAAGGCTGGATGTCAATCATGCTACCCAACTTATAAACAGTACCCTATTATACGTTATTATTTTGTCATTTGTCTGCTTTAACAGTGGATGTGGGTTTGATAACGTCATCTATCATTTTAATTATTAAGAGTAAATAAGTAGTGTCATTGTTTAACACTTATACTGTGTAAGGGCTTGTAACAGCATCTAAGTGCAGTCTTTAAATATGAATTAATCTGATAACACTGCTTTCTTATTTATTTTGTTGCCACTGTAAGCCTGCAGCTCCAACACAAACTCTGACAAACTCTTAGTTTATGACAGCAACATGAATGTTTCGTATAACTATCAATATAATCGTTGTTGAATTTTGATTGGTGTCTCGTTACCGAGGGCAACGCTGTCCACATCTGGTCTCTGGGAGTACGGCAGATTCCTGTACACCTGATCGATGATCTTCTCTTTCACCTGGAGGGCAGAAAAATCAAGAAGTTACCCTCGAAAACATCTATGAAACTAATTTCATTCAATCATATTTATGAACACTGAACAAAACTAAAAGACAACAGAGAAATATCACAGAAGACTAATGCCACAACCGTCCCTCATTTCTAAACCAGTACAGGTCATTTAAGGTATCTGGTGTCAAGTTTGTGGAATCACTTTAATGCCTGACATATAACATACTGTATCGTAACACATCATATCTTTTTGTGTCAAAGCTTAATGTATCATAAAGTAACATATCTTAATGTATTGTATTGTAAAGCATCAAATCCTTTCCAGTCAAAATAAAATGGTGGCAACTAAAGACACACTAGAGAAATGTCCTTAGTTAAGATCACGTTCAGCTGCCGAAGCCTCTGCATAAAGAAATGTGCACCCCAGGGACGGGATCTAATCCAATATTCCAGTGCTGTTATCCGGAGACAGAAAACAAACCCACCTGGGAGATGCTGTCACAGTTCAACACCTTCACTGGAGTCACATCTGGTCCCTCCCCGTGCACCAACACCTGTAGAGTCTGACATCACACACACCGATCAAACACCTTTAAGTGACAACAAAGTCACTTCTGTTGGAGAACATACATGTACAAGTATTGCTGGATTTAAATGTGGACGTCTTCAAATGTCTTGATTAGTCCAATGGGCCAAAACCCAAAGATATTCACTTCACATGGACAGGAAACAGAGAGAAGCAACACATCTTCACATTTGAGAAGCTGCACCCTGATTTGGTATTAAAAACACTGACTAACACTGAAAGACTAAACATACTTTAAATGCACATGGGTCCCTCTGTGTGTGTTCTGAGTACTAACCAGCACTGAGTACTCCACGTCGTCCCCGAGCAGCCCCGTGTCGTTCAGAGTGTATTTGGCTTTCTTCATCTTGGCGTCCACCGGCCCCTTCTCCACCTGGTGTTTCAAGGCCTTGAACAGTTTGTATAAAGGCTCTCCTGCTGTGTCCTACACACACACACACACACACACACACACACACACACACACACACACACACACACACACACACACACACACACACGGTTTAATATCAGATTTTTCTAAACACCTGGTGTCCTAGAAACAACTCATATCTCCACAGGTTATAGTGTATTCTGCTTTATCAGCACGACTGGATATAAAAAACAACCAATCTGTTCTCATTACTGCAGTGTGTTTTATTCTCATCTTAGTTTGATGAATGCATTTTATCAGTTTTTATCTTCATTCTCTGTCTTTTTTTCCTGTAAAGCTTTCCTTTGTGCTGCATTTCTTTATGGAAGGTGCAATACAAATAAAATGACTATTATCATTTACTACAATATATATATTTTACTATCATTATTACCTCTGTACCACAGTATTATATTGTATTATTATATCTGGTTGCTGCACAATTTTATATTACATAGATAATGTTATTATATTTTATATAATCACAGTTTTTTTTTTTTTTTTACACATTGTTGGAGGGAGCCTGATATAAGAATCACATTAGCAAGGTAATTATTGTCCATTTGACAATAAAGAACTTGACCGACCTCTAGTGCAACAAATCAAACGCACCCAAATTACCGATTAATTGACCAAAGTGCACAAGAACAGCCAGGCAACCTGCAAATGTAAAAGTTTCCCAACTACTAATATAGAATCCAATGAATCCTTCTATTAGAGCAAAAACAACTACATACAGCACTGAACACTGAACAGCCTTCAAATAGAGAAAGTAGAAGTGGGAGAGTGTGTGTTACCCTGAGGAACTGGTAGATACAGATGGACATCCAGTTACAAAGCATCCTCTCCACCACCGTCTCCGACCTGCACACACAGATGAAAACACGTTTCTATCATCTCATTACTTAAAGGAACATTATAGCCAACATAAATACAAACACATTATTAAACATCTTAAATAAACATGCTGTTGAGCTGTCGCAGACTTCCTCTGGGTGTTGTCATGGTAACACGCATGTTCCTCACCTCCTCAGCATCAGCTTGGGGTTTTTGTTCTGCACGTGTTCGTCCATCAGCTCCAGCAGCAGCGTCCTCATGATGTCCGTGTAATACTCCAGTTTGCCGTGCAGCGCCACCGTCAGCAGCGAGGCGAAGTCACCGCGAGACCGGGCGTTGAAGTCCGGGCGACTCTCCAACGTACGGATGAACTACAGGCGGAGAGGACGCGGATATTAGAATACAAACAGGAGCTTCTAATAATGACCACAAAAGACTAGAGGTAATACTTCTAAAAGTCTTCAAACTCACATTGATGAGGAAGGTTTTACTGTTCAGCAGGTTGGAGAACTGGTTCAGCGCCTGAGCCACGATGGCCCTGCG
Organism: Chelidonichthys spinosus; assembly: GCA_029853015.1. Taxonomy (NCBI): domain Eukaryota; kingdom Metazoa; phylum Chordata; class Actinopteri; order Perciformes; family Triglidae; genus Chelidonichthys; species Chelidonichthys spinosus. The sequence goes on along the minus strand of CM056841.1, from coordinate 6,263,026 downwards.
GGCTTCTGGGATTTGTATTTTGCCTGTGGTCATGGTGTCGTTGGCCCCGTCCTTGGAGGGGAGGAAGAAGTTCCGATCGGTGTAGGTTTTGTAGTCCAGGAAGGGGATCCGGGCTTCGCTCATGTCACTGGTGTGGTCCTCCATTTCAATCATCAGATCTGGAATCAGATCAGAAATATATATATATATTGTATATATATGACTGACTACAGATAAGCCCCTATAGTCTTTGGGAACACCTGACATGTGAAGAGAGCGCTGACTTCCCTTCAAGCTCAATAACAAAGCTGTCAGCTTTGGCTGAAACGGCTCCACGGCGTTCGCCAAGAAGACCTGAAGGGACGCTTTTCTTCTGATGTTGGAGCCAAGGCCCGTTCTGCTGAATCGCGTTGGCAGGAGTTCACATTATGGAGATAAAACCGTCAAAGTGGCAACGTCCTCTAATCTGTGCAAACCCCAACGTGCGACACGATGCTGACAGAATTCAGCTCGGTGGACGAGTCTGTGCTGCGTCTGTCGGACCACAGAGACCTTCGGCTGGGTCTGGGCAGATTCAGTGACTTTACTGGCCGAACCTATGGATGTCTAAATACTAAAATATGAAATTTGATTATGGTTTGGTAGTTGCTTTGAAGGCAACCATTACCGAACGGTAGAAATGTTGCTGATATGCAACGTTGGAGTGGAACTTTTTGTTATATAATAACGGTTATTGTTCTTATTGTTACTGTTTTGAATATTAGGTGTTCTTTGGTTGTGACATAATAGCCTCTATAAATCCACATTAATGCTTTCTAATGAGATACCATTAAAAATACAGGTGCTGATTTTTTTTTTATGATTTCATAAACTCTGTTTCAAAACATCGTCTGCTGCAACGGAATCTTAAATGCAGCTTTAAAGGGCATTTTACTTGATTACAGCACTTACTTTAACATTTTAACATCAACTAAATTATTAATTACAGACACATTTTGAGTGGAATTGGAGATTTGATGAGGTTGTGATGCCTTCAGGTGAGATCTGGATCAGTCTGGTCCGGTGTGTGTTTGTACCTGTGAACTCTTTCTTGCAGCGATCTCTGACACTTTCCTCCAGGTTCTCCAGCTGGTGTTTCACCTTCTCGTATTCCCGTTCCGCCTGCTGACTCTTCCTCCTGTCGACATGCCGTCATAGACGGGAAGATATTTAAAACACTGAACGCAGAGAAGACGGGTGTGTTCCGTGGTTGGACTGTTCTAACCTGTAGCAGTAGACGGACACGGCGATGAAGAGCAGCATGGGGAGGAGAACCGCAGGGATGATGATAGCCAGGGGGATGTCGTCCTTTCTGGCGTAGTACACTGAACCCACCAACCACTCAGCCGTGACCGAACTTCACCTGGAAGGAGACGCACATGTCAGAAGGTTCAAATGAAACCAGGAGAAATGTTGCTGTAATGCTACAGGAAGGTGCTGTTCTATTTTGAGCCTCATGTTTAAGTTGGCGCCATTAAAGGTATGCTGAATCTACTAGCAGATCCTGTTTACAGCCAACCCACGGATGCACATCACTACCACTGGATTACTTTTCTACAGAGGAAAACAGAGGAAAGTTCTGCAGCATCGTAGTCTCTATTGTTTCTAACCAGATAGAAAAGATGAAAGATAATGATTGTCTTTGGCTTGGACAGACCATAATATCCTGTCATGTCCTGGTGGTTAAAGGTAGCATGGAATAGACTTCAAGAAGAGGGAACAGGAAGTGCAACATCTGCTTTCTCACTTCTGGGTTTTAGGTCTCATTCGTCTATAAAGCCTGAGGAACTGTTCTTTCAGTCTGTATTAAGCATCTCCCATGTGAGAGGATCTAACGGGGGATTTCTGGTTACCACGAGCTCCAGCAGGTCGTTGGTCGTGTCTCTGCGCTGGCGCTTGGATCTGGATCTGGGCTGCGACGAAGGAGCCTCCAGGATCAACTTATCATCCTGTAATAAAGAGAAGAGTCACCCAGCCGAACCAAACATACAATACACTGCTGCTATGACTTCATAAGTGATATTAATATATCAAGGTAAGCTTTTTCCGACTCATCAACCATCTCTGGTATAAAACAGTTTTTCCAAACCTTTTTGGCTTTTGTCTCCTTAAATGCAGATGACATAAGTTTCCTTCTCAGAGTTTTTATTTTAATATGGAATCATATAAACATTTTGAAATACAACTACACCTAAGTTATATATTTTATTGAATTGTGTACGTATATTATATAAACCTGTGTTTCATATTAAGGAATTGGTGCATTTCATCTGCTGGTTATCAGTCAGAAGCTCTCATGTATCAACGTTTTATCCAGTTTTAGCCACATACGATATGATACACTTTTTAGATCTTGATGTTTTTAAACTTTTAAGCAAGCGAAATGTTGCTGCCCCTCCAAGACATCTTGCATCTGCCGAACCGCGTCAGAGAAACAGATTCTTTCTTCAGTGTTTTTACCGGTTTAGTCAGAAAATTATTTTGTGTTGCAGAATCATTTCTCTTTACTTCATTGGAATGTTGCAATCTCATCGAAAAACCATGGCCACTTTAGTTTGAATTGGAAATTTTGTCTGGGCTTTGCTGGTATTAATGGAGAGGACGGCGTGACAGTGAAAGGGTCACACTCGCCCTCGGGGCCGATGCAGGGAGGACTTTAGCCTCAGTACACTACCAGGGAAGTCTCTCTTGGTTCTGCCGATTGTTTTTAAAACATAAAAATATTTTGGGTTCTGGGGACCAACGACTTAAAAAAACTAAATTATTTTTGAGGAATCAGAATTAACAGTGTAGAAGGTTTCTGTTGATCCCTGCATCCCAGTGGTTTATCAGGTATAGTGAATAGTTTGCCTGCTAATCACCTGCCAGACTCAAGACATGGATGATGTGACTCTCTGATCCCCTCTGCTTAATAAAATGCATATATCAGGTCCATCTTTACCGTGTCAGTCTACTACAGGGACGGTAAAGTGAGCAGAGAAGAGAGTTTGTTTACCTGCAGGATGTTAACGTGACAGGAGGCGTCGCCAACAAACGCCTGAGCCTCTTTGGCCGACATGGCCTTGGAGAACCCTCGACCCTGACGGCAGCAGACAGAGTGTGAAAACGAGACACGACAACAAAGGGTGATGGTCAGGGTTAAAATAATCGCCTGTAGTCACCGTGACGATGATGATGCTGGTCTCGGTGATGACGTTCTTGCCGAGCTTGTTGAAGGTGGGGTCGGGGTGGTAGTCGAAGCCCTTCAGCTCCTCCTTCATGTTGTCCAGGTGGATGACCGTCCGGAACGACTGGCTGTTGACGCAGCAGTTGACGGCCGGCGAGTGAAACTGGAGGACGGTGTCGTTCTTACTCAGAGCCTCCTGGACAAACTTAACAAAGGAGTGAAGAAGAAGTTAATATGGCGAGCCATGTCACCACGTCTCCAACCTGTCGACCGTGTCACCAAAAAGGACCACATTGCACTGTTTGGTTTCTTCAAATGCAGACAATTACATTTAATGAAATAACACACTAACGACAGAAAACTTTACTCTCACATTCCTTGTTTCCTTGTGTTTGCTGTTCATCACAATCAGCTTTATTGGCCGAGTACGTGAACACATGGAAGGCTTTTATTGACACAGAAATAGATTGCAGGACAACAAAGTAGGACAAATAAAGGTAAAACAAAAACACAGGATTATATACAGCACACAATCAAAATGTGGCTTTAGGCTGTTTGAAGTGAATTGCTGTTGATTACTTGAAGTAGTTAAAAGTACGGAAGCCCTGAGAGGCAAGTGAGGGAGAAAAACCAGGATTAGTGTTTTGTTGTTTAATCATCATTTGGCCACAAGAGGCTGAAGTACACCAAACATGAATATTTTCGGTCCTTTTTAGAATCAGGTGGCAACTTCCAGTTGAAAAGTGAAGCCATGGCTGAAGTGTCTTAAACTTGCATTATCTCTGCTGGCCCCCAGGGGGCGACTCCTCTCTGTTTGTATAGAAGTCTGTGAGACAATGAGTCTATTATAAATCAATCAATCAATCTCTAGTTTCAAGTTTTCTTCAATCCAGCATGATGTTCATTTAGTACATTATGGTCCATTTAGAGTCCAACAGACCAGAAAGCAGGGGATGCTTTAGGGGCGGGCTACCTGCTGATTGACAGGTTGCTACCATGCCGACATTGCAACTAGCTATTAAGAATGCTTTAAACACTTAACTGTAAAGTTAACCTCCTCCACAGTCCAGATATCGTCACTTCCTTGACTGGTCGCAAAAAATCCAAGATGCCAAAACCTCATAATTTGAGACAAGAAAACCGTCGTCCACAAACCAATAGGTGACGTGACAATGACTACATCCACTCCTTTTATACAGTCTAAGTTTGAAGATGAGGTAGTCATGCACCTCAGCCACTTGAGGCCAAAATGAGTATTACAACATCAAACACCTTTTGAATTTCACGGATGAATAGAAAAAAAAACTAACCAAGAAAATGAGTTGTGGGTCTGCTCTTGCTGAAAATAAGCAGTTATGATTGCGTGTTTAAATATGTAAAAGTGTTTAGTTTGTTGTTCATTTGAAGGTGGACCTTTAACTCCCCCCGTGTCTCTCCCCCTTTCTCCCGCCTCAGACAGCGTTAGATATCGCGACCCTGAAACGACTTCAGCAGTGAATCTTTCCAAAGAGACTCTGTCACTCAAAGCCATTCAGCAGTGAAATAGAGGCACGGTCCTGTTCTCTCCGTTTCAGGTTCCTGACTCAAGTGTCAGCTGCAGACCGATACACATCCACACGATACTGGGCTTTTAGCAGGAAATAAGTTTGCTCCCGTCAGTGTTGCGCCCCTCGGATATTCTATGGTTTGATTGACTAACCTGTCAAAACTAATGTACAACTCCATCAATCTGGGTTGATCTCACAATCTCAAAAATACATTTTGAATGCAGCAAAAGTATTGCACACATCCTGTGGTAAGATGACGACAACCAAAAACCAAGGCGTCTTAAAGGGAGGACGCAGGAGTCTCTGATTCTACTGTTTGTGCATTATTATATTAACTGTTGCTTAGTTTTCTGTTAAAGAACTATTTCGTAACAGTTCTTGTTTTCAAGGGTTACTTTTGGTTTAGATTGAGACTTTATAGTGAAAATAGTCAAGGAAACACTCCGACACACTTACCTCCACCGATGAAGTGTTCTGGGAGAACTCGTCGGGGAAGGGCAGGACTCTCATCGTGGCTCTCTGGATCAGATCAAAACCGCTTCCCACCACCACAATCCTTCGCCCACCGCTGCACACACATACAGGGGAGGGGAGGAATTCATTTACCAGTACATTTACCCAGAAATGATGCAGTTCTTTTTAAATATGATTTACGTTTTTTTGCTCCCACATTTCTTTATTATTAGGTTTTTATAAGATTTGATTTGTATGAAAAACATTCAACAAGATCATCAAGTCCTGATCAAACCTAGTAAAGCTGCAAATGTAACAGCCTGAGATCCTCTGACTGAGCTCTGCGACGTCTCGCTCAGCTGATTACAGAGCCGTCTCGTCGCCCTGAGAGACGAGACGGATGCACGTCGGTCCCCAACCAATCGCTGCTGGTCCTCTTACACCCTGCGAGTGATGTCATCCCTACTGGAGCTGTTGCTGAAGTACCTCTGCTGTTTCTCTCCAGCTTTTTTTCTGAACTTAACTAAGTGGCCATTGTTGCCATAGTAACATGAATGTTTCCTCCATTTCACAATTCCATCACACATTGTTTAGGGTTTACAGATCGATCCGACTGGTTAAAGTGACGACAAAAATAGATCAACACGTTCGACTTTGTGTCGGGAGGTGGAGATGTGTCTAGACGCAGGGTCGGTATCAAACCATCACCTGCGACACTCATTTCATGCTGCTCTGAGCCGAGGCCGCCAAGGCTCTCCTGCCTTCACTCACTGTGACTGTGTTGTAGTAGTTCATACCTCTCTTTATTATTACGGCATCAATTCCATGATTTCTGTTATTATTTCCAGCTTTGAGAAGTACTTGTTTGTAAAAAGTGTTCTTTGCTGACGATAATTAGTGTTCGAGCGTTCCCAGGAAACGTACTCACCATAAGAAGCTTCCCTTGGGGTTGTAATCTGTGATCTTGGGGTTCTCGGCGTACTGGAATGCACCGGGGATGTCTTTGGTGGTGTTCCTGCCGTATTTCACCGTCACCGTTAAGCGCTCAGCGGGCAGCTTCTGCCCCCGGTGGCCGGTTTTACAGGTGATCTGTGAGCCGAACGTCAGGCTGAGGAGAACACAGAAGAAACGTTTAATGTCTCTGCAGACAGGACGCATAAATAAGTCCCGGACGTGGCCGGCGGCTTACACTTCACAGGGCACGCCCCCCACGCTGACGGAGACGTCCTCCTTCGTGGCCGTGTCCAGGTCTTTCCCGTGGATGGTGATGACGGTTCCTCCGGCGGCGGGACCCTTCGCCGGGAGGACAGAGGTCGGGTTGGGATCCTGGACAGAGAGGAGACTGAGCTGAGTACATGTACTCAAGCACTGTACTTAAGTACCATTGTGAGGTACTTGCACTTGAGGATTTCTGTTTCCTTCTACTTCTAAAACAAAAACTACACTTTTGACATTTACTTGATAACTTAACTTGCATATTTCCATTTTAAGCACAAAATCTAAATCAACTCATAAATTATGTATTATGTAGAACTCCACCTTTACCAACGGCAACATGAATGAATGCATCAATAATGCATCATAATACAATAACAGCATAGTGATATAATAATATGTATTATTCTGCATAAGGAGTACTTACTTTTGGTACTTTTAGTAGATTTAATGTTAACGTGTTTGTACTCAGGCTTTAAGAGATTTAAATCTCTTAAAGGACAATTGTAAACTTATTTATTCAACTGTCACTCTTCCTTTGTTTATTCTTATCTTTTATTGTTCTTAGTAAAGCTGTTCTTGCTATTAACTGTCTCCGTTTATTCATGTGATTGCTTGATTTTATCGTATTTGCACTTGTTTAATTGATTTATTCTCTTATTGAACACTAAGCACTTTGAACTACACACCCTGTATGAAAGGTGCTATTTAAAAAAGACGTTTATTATGCCGTTTTTCTACTTTTACTTCAGTAAACAACTGGAGACATAAATCATAAAATTACTTTAAATATTTCTATGTTATGCAAATAAGAAAATTGGTCTTTTTCTTTAAGGCGACACCCGAAGGCGCGATCACGCTGAATTATTCCAACAGGTAGCTCGTTGTGTGTTGTGTGTGTGTAACGTATGCACAACACAAACACCAGCATGGGACTCGCTGGAATGTTATTTACTTGTTTTATACGAGAGTTGTTCCGTTCTGGCCTGAGGGAAGAGAGGAAGAGACTTAATTATGACATCTAATTACTTTTTATACCGTCTATTAAAGCCTGCCGTCGTTGCTTGAGAGGGTTTTCCTCCCAGTTACTTTCAGCAGGAAACACATGAGAATAATCAAATCCCAGGAACAAAAAAACAAAGTCTCAGACGTGTTAAAGCGAACGGCAAAGACAGACGACACACAAAAAAGAGAAAAATGAAGTCAACTTTAAGAGTAGAGTTCACAATGTTCTCGCTGCAGGTGTGAACGCTCGATCGAATCAAACGCAAAACAGCTTTTAAAGCTCAATAACCCCGGTGGTATATATTTAAGCAGCGAGTTATGACTAAACACAAACTGTACAAGTTCAACTCCAGGGACTTTTATCAACACGTGCGTTTGAAGCGTATTGTTTCAAGCCGGTGGAGGTTGGCGTCCTGTTTGTTCTGGAAGGTTCTGTGTGGCGCCGACAGCGTGACAAAACAAAAGAAATGAGAGCGGATGTTAATTCTTCGCCTCGCGCCGGAGGATGAGGAGGCTTCCATAATCTGTCTGGAGAATTAGGACACAGCGGTTGTGCACGGCGTGCGAGAGAATATTTGTGGGAATAATAATAGAAATACAGGTGTGAATATGAAAAACAGTGAGAGGTGCTGCTCTGGTGTTTGGTTTGTTGCTGTTAGACTTCGGCTCTCGCTGTTCTGGCAGACGAAGCTGCAAACCTAAGAATACACATCCACAAAGAGAGACATAGTCATAACAGCAGCTCCGCCTGGTTGCAGGTGAGACACAAACACCACAGCAGCTACTGAAATACATCAGAGTCAATAGAAAGACACACTTCCAAGGTGGGGCTTCAGTTGCGGATATAAACACGGATGGAGGCTTGTTTCACACCTTCTTCTGCTGCATCGACCAATATTTGTACAACAACAATGCATGTGATGACTAAAGTGAAACATGTTGATGTTAGTGTTAAACCAACAGTCTCTCACCAACACAGCAAATCCTTTTCTGCTTCTTGCTTCTATGAATGTGCTGTTGCCAGCATGGCAACCTCCACAAAGCATTTTAGCTTCTTTCAGCTCACTGTTTTGTTCGTTTGATAGCAAAACGCAGCGCTCTCTTCAATCTCCAGCGTTTTAATTCATCTTTTAGTTAAATCACTAAGGCAGGAAATGTTTTTTTGTCCTTAGACTTATTTAAAGTGGCAGTCCGTAAGATTTGAGACTCTTTGGAGGTAGATGTAAAAGCAGGCGAGGCTCTGGGACCTCATCTCCCAGAGTTCCTTTGGAAACCGAGCAGTGTTGACTCTATGACATCAATGGTGATCTTCACTATTAGTTTGTTGTTTCTTTTTCTTCAGACTGGAAGTTGAATAGTCTTATTTCTCTGCCTGGAGTCCTCCATTGTGAGCAGTAATGAAATGTACCTGGTCAAACACTTGAGACTAGAGGGAGCTCCACCTGCAGACCAACATCTGCTGACTGACGGAAAAAGATAAAACTCATTTAGAATTTAGCGGGAATGTGGCCACAGACACGGAGATCCTATTTCTGGACAAAGCAGCAACAAGCACTTTCATTAGTGGTCACATGATCAACCATTGTTTGAACTCACTCTTTGATAGATAGGAACTTAAAAGGCAATTAAATAGATGAAAATGTTACGGACTGCCACTTTAAATACATTATTCAAACAGTAAAACACGTAGCACCGGTTTAATATTCTGTTTCAACTGTAGGAAAAACAATCTCAGAGGAAAGTTTAACGTTGGAGAGTTTACCGACAGACAGAGACAAACTGCTGCTGAAGTAAATTAGTCATTTTGGTCCCAGCAGTTTGCTTTAATTGGCTTTTTGTCAACTCAACAGAAAAACAACAAAGAAATATGAAAGTGAAATCAAACAACTGAGCACAGTTAGAGAAACACAACGGAGCAGCAGGTGATTATTTATCAGGATCAGATTTGTTTCTCTGTGCTGGAAGTTAAACACAGTTTTGTGCCGCTGTATGGGAATTTGTATGCGAGGGATATTTTTACGCTTTGCTGCTTCTTTAGGCAGCACCACAGCAGAGGAAGGCAGCGTGTGTGCTTTACTTTGTGATACAGCTCTGAGTGTTTCTGGGATGTGAGATCTCCTGGGGTTTGAAGTGTCACACTATATTCTCTATCGCCTTGGAAACGTCGAAGGTGTGTGTACACAGCGTCTGCAGGTTTCTGGTTTGCAGACTTTTCAAAGCTTCCTGCAGGTGAATCAGGAGGTTTGGAGCACGGAAATCAAGAAACAGTGAATGTTATCAAACTACTGTAGGAATGTTAATCTATGTTTAGGGAAGCAGACAGAATGCATACATTACTACTAAATGTGTGCTGTATGAAACGCCCTGTGGAGTTTTCACAGCATGAAACCGGCACCAAGCAGTATCAAACATTTTCCAGCCACATGATACCTGCAATATATCTGTTTTGTGGCCAGATCTCCCAAAACAATAACAACTATTTCTATGTATTGGTATGCATGTGGTTCTGCTCGCTGCGGGAGTTCTTCAATTTAATGCAAAGCGTGATCGACCCGCTACAGCAGCAGCTACAAACCATACAGCCTGCACACCGCTCTGGACCTGCAGATGTCTGAGTCAGCAGCTAGCAGCTAACAGCGCTAACAAGCCAACAGTGCTGACACAGTTAGCCGCTGTATTAGGGCTGTGCAGCAACTCTGGTAGAGAGAAAATTGTTCCTACGTGAAACGGCTCACAACGAAGTCTGTGATTTCTGGAAAGAGACGATGCTGTTGAGTTTTTCAAATGTCGTTTTTTTTGGCTCCATTAGTTCCATTACAGTGGAGAGAAGGCAGACATCTCTACGGCCGATATCTCCAAGACCAATGTGATACACTTAGGAGGACAGAACACAGGAGAGTTCACTAAAGAAAGATTTGATCTTCTCTGTTTTAGCCGCTACTGATCCATTTAAATAAACCCGGATGGGTCTGATACCCATCCTTAAACACATCTACAGATGATCGATGGCAGTCATCAAGTCATAAACGTTGTTCTCTGTCTGATTCAAAACATGTGCAGTCTACAGCTCCAACATGAAATCATCTCTTACATGCTGAGAAATCATGGAACATTGATGGTAGAATGAAAGAACAAAAAAACACCCACAGTTAACAGCCAGCAGTGACCAATATTAACATTAAGACTTATTTAGAGTTTCGGCCTTAATCGTAACCTGCATGTGCTGTAATGTAACTGGACTACTGTTGGATGAGGACAGACCGTCTGAGATGACATACTGTACATGTATCTGTTTACCAGATAGTCTAGAATGTAGAAATATTCTGGACGTACCCGGTAGGTGAAAATGACCTGCGACGTCCCTCTTCTTCCTCCCTCCACTTCTATCTCCACCGCTCCGCTGTTGGACGGTTCAAACGGGAAGTCGGATGGTGGCGCTCGCCTCGCTGGGCCGATCTCACACACCACACTGTGGACAGACAGGAGACGTTAAAGAGGACCCGGTGGGTTTTTCTGCTGTGTGTTTATAGTTAAGTATTCATGTAAAAGTGCTCCAGAGCTTAAGGAGTTCCTCTCCCTCCCAGAAACTCTGCTCCTTAACGGCTTCATATCTTCCGTAAAGTGGTGATGTCACCAAGTAACTCATTTGCATAACATCTGGCCAGCTGCTGGTTTGACACGCCCTCAATCACAGCAAGTAAGAGTGAAGCGTAGCTTATGTTGAGAAGACGTCATTCATCACTCTTCCTCAGCAGCGCAACTCCTCTTATGGGATTATGGTAAGAGGCGGGACATTTATGACAAACACACTAAGCAGTCGACCAATCACAGCAGTCATTTGGGAGGAGGGGCGTTTCAGAGAAAGGCTGAGGAGAACGCTGATGGGAGAACATTACAGGGTTTAAAAATGTTCTAGAAGGAACCAGAAAAGGAGAATAAAAGGTCACCTTTAAATAATAATAAGGCGATGAATCTAACTATCTACACTTGTTCAAGTGCTTCTCAAGTGTTTCCATTTTATTATTTTGTGTTTCCACTACAGCTTGAGTTCTTTTCAGGTGACAGTTCTTCATCCCTTCCTGTCAGTGACAAACTCGGATTTTCCAGATGTATTGATGTTGAATGTTTGAGACTAACTGAAGGATGAAGTGTTTCTTTATGTGTATTGAAGGTAACTCTTTAAAAAGTCTCTTGGATCAGCTGGAAAAAAAACATTGTCACAAAGCTGAAAACAGGGTTTTTCTTTTTGGAGATACTTGGTTCTCACAGGACTCCGATGATCTTATAGAATATGATGTAGAAAAATGCCGCATACATATAAATACAGCAGTAATATAATAATAGTAAAAGTAAAAATGTAAATAAAAATAGTTAAATGCAGGACTTTTACTTGAGCTGAGTATTTAAGGTGTGGTATTAGTACTCAATACTTCTTTTGCCAGCTCCTGCCTGCCTATGAGACTACCTGGTGGAGACGGAGTATCTGTCCTTCAGGTGGCGACAGTCCACCCCGGCCACGGTGATCTTCTTGATGTCTTCCTTCTTGATTCCCATGTTGGAGCCTTTAATGGTCACCGAGATCTGACCGTTCAGAGGGCCGAAGCGAGGGATGATCTGGAAGACAACAACACATGCAGCTACTTTAATACAGTGAACATTTCTCATATTTAACATTGGATATACTTTATTTAATGTGTTTCTGTTCCTGTGTGTCTATCTGAATGCCCAAAGTAACTAAAGGTATGAAAGAAATATAGTAGAAGTAAATATTTTAGTAGAAGTAGTAATTAGCATACAATTACTCTAGTCAAGTACATGTACCTCCAATAGAATACTTGAGTAAATATTTCAATATATATTTCAGTGTCATCATTTCTTCTGATACATCCAGTGAGGACGAACCTTAAAAGGACTTCAAATATAAAATAAATCTTAAAGTGTGACATGCATGTAATGCCGGTCACATCATGGCTACATTGTTATTTAGGTATCAGAAATGGCTGGAAGTAAGTACTGATCCTGTTCTTCTGCATCATGAATATAATTTGTCAGGAAGGTTGCTCATATCTGCCACCATCTGATGACCACATGACAAATTTCACCGCTGTGGCTCGAACGCATCTCCTCTCCTAAAGAGCTCCACGAAAAACTCAAAAAACGTTGAAGTAATACTCTTGACCTAATCAGCCTTCGAAGGCAATCGAGAGGAAACCAACGAGTGGCGTTCGGGAGGAAATGGGAAACAAATTGAAAAAGTAAAAAAAAAAAAAAAGTAAGGGAGAAGAATTAACTGTCCCGCCGAAGAGAAGAGGCGACTGATTGATAAATTGTGTTTGGATCCCCAAAATGTAGAATTTGATCAAACAAAGAAGATAAATGTGTTGAAATGAATGTGGAAAGACGGAAAATGAGAGAACAAATGGAGACGATTATCCTAACAGATGGAGGGCTGGTGTTCGTCTCTGGAGGACGGCTCTTCTTCTTCAGAGGTACAATCATCACACTGTGTGCTAGTTAATGGCATTTTATAGGCACATTTCTCAGGAGTTCAATCAACTTTTCGATTGGTAGTAGTTTAAAATCACATGACATTATTATTCATGGGGCTATAATGTTTGTAAAACTACAGGAGAGGCTACACGGAAGGGAAAGGAATGTTCAACTGAGATGTTATTCTGATCGTGTTATTCTAACCTATTATAAATAATAAACAAAAATGTAAAGTTAATTTAGAAAGCTTCAGGCGTTTCTCTGGTGGTTAACGTTAAGTTTTCATGAAGTCCGAATGGTCACAGATTCATCCTCTAAGGATGAAGATCATCTCAAGATCATTTCATGTCATGGAAACGTCATGTTACTCGACGTGGGCATTGATTCATCCCCTGGGGAGCACGACCATTGATCAGCAGCTGAGAAAACCAAGTGTTGGTCCCTGCAGCTGAGAGTGAGAACCCAGCAGCCACAGCAAGCCATTATAGGTTCCTCTGTTTGTTGGAATCTTGTCATCTAACACGATGGGGTTTCCTCACACACACATTTAAACTCAGCCTCGTCCCCACTCATCCAGATGATTACTTCTTTGTGTTTTTCTTCTGTGACGGCAGCACATATCAGACAGTTCCTCTTCACTTATTCCTTTGAAATCGCAGGATGCAGTCTGCTGCCGCTATTCTCTCCCACACAAGATACGTTTCAGTTCTGCTTCACGTCAAAGAGGCTGGCTGTTGCCACGGCAACGACGGAGGCAAAATGCAATATGGTGGATGTGTAAAAGGTTCCAGTGGCGGAGGTTCCTCTACCTCGTGACGACGCTGCCGTCTTTGAAATTGACGCGACCAGATCACGCGCTTTCCGCTACAATGCAGATCAGAAGAACCTCGTATGTGATGGAGACATTTTCTGTGGAGTTTGCAAAAGTTGGTAGCTGCAGAAATATAAGACCATGTACTCCAGTTATATAATGAGAGTATTTGTCATTTTTAATGGTGTTTTATTTGTGCCTGGAGACTTGATCTGTACGTTTGGATAGTCATTAAGAAGCGGATGTTTTCTGCATCTATACAATACTTCTATAATAAATTATTATTATAGAAATTAATATCTATAAAAGTTCTGTATGGTTGGAATTTTGTATATAATTTTTTTTCTTTTTAGTGTACATTTCAAGATAAAAATGTTCTACCAAAAATATGCCTAATGATCAAACATACCGTATGAAAGATTACTATCAGGAAGAGGATTTGGTTGTTTATGTACTGCACTCGAAGTAGCAGTATCACAATGTGTAAATACTATTAAAATTGAATTACAAGCAGAAGTCACCCTCTCAACATTTGACTAGAGTGAAAAGCCATTTCAGAATGTTTAGAACATATTATACCATGATTATTGATGCATTCATTTGCTAAGAACCTGAATGTTGCAGCTGGTAGGGGGAGCTCATTTGAATTACTTTCTTATTTTACCATATCTTATCTATATGACATCCTAATTGTCTGAAAAGTGAAACGTGTTGACTAAATTTTGTATTATTTAGCCCTCTGCTCCACTAGGTGTCTTTGTGTCCCCGAATCCTGAACCAAATAAATTTAACAGATTCAAAGTGTAAAGTAGAAAACAAAAAGGTAATCCTTAAATGAAGTTCAAGCAAATACAAATTTAACAGTACAGTAATTGACACCACTGACGACATGTACAATATGCAGTAAAATATAATAACCCAGGTGGCTTGAAAAACACCTTCTTTTCTGATTGACCCTCAAAATCACTTTGTCTGTGCAAACACTCATTTTGACACGTTTCTCTCCTCAACGACCTTGTGACCCCGCCAGGCTCTCAGAGTCTGTCTCAGCACAAAGACTCCCATCAGCGTGACAGTGACATGTAGTGCGTGCTGCGTTGTCAGGACTCACGTCTGTGATCTCCGGGTTGGGGCACGCTGCCGGCTGTGGCGACGGGCACAGCTCCCGGTAAACACAGCTGTGTGCCGCGGCGCACCAGACACACTGGTACCTGGATTCAGCATGTTTACACAGACTGCAGTCTTCTCTTCCCACGGAGCAGTTATACAGCACCACTGAAGAAGAAGAAGGGGACGAAGAAGGAGAAGAAGAAGACAGAGAAGGTTAAAAAGATGAATGAAAGAAGAAGAGGAAGAAGGAGACAATAGAGGAGAAGAAGGAGAAGAATTAGAAGAAAATCAAGAAGAAGCAGACGAAGAGCGTAGAGAAGATGAATACAAGAAGAAGACCACGATGAAGAAGAAATATTAGAGAAAAATTAGGAGAAGAAGAACAACAAAGAGTAGAGCTAATTAGCATAATTCAGCTGGAACTGAATTGGAAATAAGAGAGGAAGTCAAACAGCGTAAGCACTTACACATTTCCTCTTGATTTGTGTGTGTAAGGGAGTATATGTGTTAGCGAGTGTGTGTTACTGTGAGCATGTGTGTGTTTGTGTTAGTGACACACTAACCTGTCAGCGTGCTGTCAATCTTCCTCTCAGTGACTCTGTCTTTGATATGGAAAGATACGTTCACCTCCTGCTGCTTGTCATAGGCAAACTACACACACACACACACACACACACACACACACATCAGGCTTGCATTAACACACAGTCACAAAACAGTCCTCCCTATTTGGAGGACAACACTAAATTACTTCACATCTATCTAACTGTGAAACACACACAGCAGCCATAAATCCAGGATGTGTGTGTGTGTGTGTGTGTTTGTAGACAGACAGCGAGGAAACACACACCTTTTAACTACATATTGGCAATCTCTCAGACTCAGCATGAGACGAGAATCAATGGAGGCAGAAAAGTGGAAAAGCCGAAGCTGGCGACTCTGGGAAAATAATTACATCGTTTTGTGGCCCATTAGGGGGCGCCACCACACACACTAGCAGTGGAGAACCAGTGTGAGCTTCTGCGTGAATAAAACTCAAACCCAAATAAACTTTTTAATCATTAAAATATAAATACAACACACCAAAGGAAAGTGAAACAATCGAGCTTGAAACCTTTTCTGACTCGCACAATTTAGTCACAAATTAACCGCTAATGATTCACTAATTGTTCTAATCGTCGTTAATGACACACTCCGTGATTTTGCTCAACACGCCTGGTAGCCTTCACAGCCGAGCTTCAAAACATAAACAGAGAGCTGCTAATGGGCACAATAAAAGAATCGGAGTGTTTCTTTAAGTGGACTAAATGGGTTTAATTTAGGTGCGGAGGCAGAAAAACAACCAACATGTCACTGCACAGACAGACAGTGACGGCTTCGGAGACAGGCAAAAACATTGTTTTCATTCCCTGGGTAATGTAAAGATATTGGTCTATTTAGCTTCCAGATCATGTCTTCCTTCAGACTAGAGCAAAGAAAACAGTTATTTTACTACTTTGTCAATTTCCGTCTCCTAAATAGCCCCCAAAATTACCATTAAATAATTTGCTTTTAAATAAATTATATTTTAGAAAAAAAAAAAAATTGCCTCAATGCCAGTGCCAAGCAAATTATTCTGCGGCACACTCACCTCATAACCTGCGAATTTGAACTTTGACCCCTCCTCCTGTGTCACCGTCACCTCCGTGTCCTTCATGAGCTCCGTCCCAACAGAAAACCTCTGTCCCTGGAGACAGAGAGGGCCATGACTTACAGACACGACATACACTAGAGGATAACATGATGCGGTTCATGGTTGTGGCTGGTCTCACCAGGTAATTGCCCAGGTTTCTCCCCTGGAAGCTGATGGGGATTTGAAAGCCCACAGGGATCAACAGCGGCTGTGGAGACTCAAACTGAGGACACCTGCCAGGCTTCACCACAGGGAGGACACGCAGAAAATATGAGTTCAATCATTTACATTTATATTTACATTTAGGTCATTTAGCAGACGCTTTTGTCCAAAGCCACTTACAATAAGTACATTTGTCAAAAGAAGGAAACAAAGAAACCACGAACGTATCATTGCCGATAAAGTAAGAGCTAAAAATACAACAATCATAACACATAGAAGTAGAGTCCAGCCCTAATGATCGAACATATTTCAGGCAATACACTGAAAAATATGTGTTCAGATCCTGTAATTCAAATAATCAAATTTACTTCTATTGGATTGTTAATGTAAAATAATTTAAGCGTACTATAAATAATCCAAGGACATTACATTTACAATGATATCAAAGAGCAGTCAAATCTTTAACATCAGTAACTCGTGACTTCACTCGGACTTAAGATTTTTGACTTTTAAAAGACTTGGAATTCAACAAAAAAACATATTAGCATCAAGTTTTTTTATGCTCTTCTTCAGGATCATACTTCATTCTTTAGGTTTATACTGGAACATGTTTACATCCTTTAATGTTTTTATCATACTGTCTGCCTGAATAAAGCTGGATTCACCGTCAGTCTGAAACACTTGCCTGTGCCTGTCACTTTAAGACCAGCTCCCAGAAAGCCCATCTGCTCTGACGTTATCGCCGATATATATTCATCGTATGTCATACATGTAAACTGAGTTCGTGTTAAAAGCAGTAAACACAAAAAGTCTACAAATCCACTTAGCAGGCTGGGCAGACCATCTGTTAGTGCACGATTACCATAGTGACCGTTGTAGCGGGCTAAATGATGTATAAACCATCCTACGGCACGTCGCAAACTCACAGAGGGAAGGACTAAAAGGAGCAGTGGAGTAGTAACACACACTCTTGTCATAGTGTAGGACATAACATCGCTATCCCCCCGGATGGCTCATTTTCTGTGTAGCATGAAAGCATGGGGGAATTAGCACGCACGCTAGCTAGGAGCTGCATCCACGCTTGTCACGGCAACTCGAGAAAACACTCAACGACCCCGCCGTCGTGTGTTGTCACCCTAACAACTAATATAACAACAGTTGCCATTTTCTTTCGTACTAGTTTGATGACAATGGACGATACACCAAAACACTGAAACACACACACACACACACACCTACCATTTGTGGTTTAACTATGTGGTCTTCATCTGCAGCATCGTTGTTGTCACTGCAGCTGTGGTCCTTAGCGTTCCACTGACAGCCCCATTCGCTGGTCACACACGTTATACACCTGAAAACACACACCACATACTTACACATGTGTGATTCAAGTGAGTGTGTGTGTGTGTGTGTGCCGTCCATCTTACGGTGTGTTTTGGTTCTTCCTGACTGTAGCAGCACAGTTGTAGAAGCGATACTCTCCTGACGTCACCTTGATGTTATTGTTCACCACGACCTTGACTGGGACGGACACGTAATCTGGAAACACAAACACTTCATGTGTTATTGTTGTAAATGAATCAATGAAGCTTCAGCCCGTTAGCTTAGCACAGCATGAAGACTAGAAACTGGGCAAACTGCTAGCCTGGCTCGGTCCAAAAGTAATAAAAATCCTTCTATTAACACCTCTGACGCTCACAAATGAACATTAAAAATGTGATTAGTTTTGGACAGAGCTAGCCTCAGCTAACAAATTTAAGCTAAGCTAAGCTAATCTTACCTACTCCTGGTTGTAGCTTTATATTTAGCATAAGAGTGATATCAGACCTCTCCTTTTACCTTCTCCTTTTTAAAGAAAGAAAATAAGCTCATAACAGTATTTGTTTTTTATGCATTTTAAACCCCCCCCCCCCCCCCCCCACACACACACACACACACACACTTTTTGAACACAATTAACAGTGAAAAAGGCGGTTGAATAGACCTGATAAGAAGTTAGGTTATCATAATCTTTTTTTAACAGAAAATAACAAGTGAGCCTTGCAAATAAGTTTTCAATCTTACTGAAGGTAACGTTACATGAAGTACATTTCTAGAGCACCTTTCAACAAAGCAATTCAAAGTGTTTTATATAAGAATAAAAACGCAGACAAACTATAAAAGGAATTCAAGGCAATACAAAAGGAAAGAACACATTAGCATTTATCAAAGTGAAAAAAGATGGAAAGATTAGACACAGACAAGGCCGATACTGTACAATGCAGTGCAAGAAATGAATGAAATTGAATTAAATAAAAAGGACAGAGAAGTCTCGATTTGAAAGAACTGAGGCTTTTTGGGAGCAGAAAGGTACTTTGGCGTCTTTTAAGTATTTTATATTCAGTTCTTCCTCACACAGGATGCCGGGGAATAAAGTGGAAATGTCGTGTTACATATTAAGAAGCTGCTGCCTACCCTGCAGGTCCGGAGCGGGTGGGATTACCACGGGGTCGGGCAGAGAGCATGTGACCTGCACCCGGCCGTTGGTGATACCGACAGCGGCTCCGGTGACGAAAGTGCCGAACTCGCACTGTAGCCGATCAGAGCTTCTCAGTGGGGGCAGGGCCGGGATGTCGATGTCGACCTGGAGAAGAAGTGGGATTAAAGGAGGAGGGAAGTGTCACAGAGAGGGAGACGCACCAGAGAAAGTCATTACTTTCCTTGTCACTTATACTGGCTGCACAGAGATAAAAGAAGATGGGAGTCAGACAGAGAAAGAGAAACTGTCTCCGGGTGACACAATAAGGCTGGATGTGACAGAGGAATAAGATAGAAAAGAGGATTGGATTATTTAATCTTTTTTTTATTACAATCAAAAAATCCCAAGTCAAAGACGGATTCATCCTGCTACCAATTACCGTTTGTGTTGCATCCATAATTCTTTTTATCACACTTTATGTAACCTCGTATTGTAGTGCCAATATATCTTTCGCATTTTCTGGAAAATGATCTAGATCCCCCCCCAAAAAATAAGATGGGAACATTTTTGGCTTCTTTTGGCCAATCGATGAAATACTTGACAATGTACTTCATCACATTGATGCAAATATCTTGTAAATCCAATATTGCTACAAAGCACTACTACTTATTGAACATACGAATGAAGACAATGAGGTGCGGTTGAAAGCTCCAAAAGCAAGTAAGTAGACCTTTACATCTTTACAAATACATCTTAGAATCTTACTGTACTTACTGTACTTGTACTTGTATACTAGTACATTTCTTGTTAATACTTTTATTTAAGTAACATTTTGAATGCAGGCGTTTTACTTAGCCTAACAGTATTTTTAAGCGATGGTATTGTTACTTTTACTTCATAGTAGGCCTACTATATAAATACAGTATATATATATATATATATATATATATATATATATATATATATAACACACACACACACACACACACACACACACACAATGCCTTGTATTGCCAATGTGTGTCTTAGAGAGTATTTGCTCGCAAAACACTATCTGAGTAGCTATGATAGTAAGCTAGCTTGCTAAAATACTTATGAAGCAACAAATGGCAGAAACATCCAGTTTAGCTAAATTACATCTAGCTTGCTTGCTCGCTAATATAATCACAAGCAAATTACGATCTGTGAGGTTGTGTTAGTCGGCTAATTTTCCAAATTACCTCGCCAGTTAGCCTGATTCCTGATACTAACTTGTTTATTATGACATTCAGTGTTGACTTTAGCCAACAAAACTTTATTTAGCAATAAAAGCAAACATTACAAGCTTTCTACAAGCCGAGTGTGATGCCTGAGGAGTCAATACAAATATCAAATTCTAAAAGTTCCACGTTGTAATTATGTATTGTTTTGCTTTTGGTTTCTCTGTGATTTGAGGTATGCTTGAGTATATTATTATGTTGTTTATGCTACCTATGTTCTTCAGTTTATGCTTGTATAGTATTCGTCTTTATATTTAACCACTAGTATTTAATCTCTTCTGAATAGATCTTATATGAGATATACATACAGTATATTCAATTGGAGGGGGAGGGGTCAGTGGGAGTGTGAATGTGCGTGTATTACTCATGTTGTAAGGACATGTGTGTGTGTGTGTGTGTGTGTGTGTGTGTGTGAGTGTTAATGAGCAACAAAGAGATGTGTGTAAGTGAGAGAAGTAAAAATGCACCTGTCTGACCTTGATAAATTGAGCAAACGTCTGTATGTATGTGTGTGTATGCATGCAATCATGTGTGTCATTTGTCTGTCTGTGTGTGTGTGTGATACACTCATAATTATTATTCATCTGTGCTGTTCAGATATCAGCTGCCTCATTAGTCCTCACTGACCTCAACCATTTTAATTTCACAGCTAAAGTTTTAATTTCAAACTTTTGGATCCTGTGTAACAGAGAGAAGCCCCTCAATGAATTCACCGGAGACGTTCTCCTCTTTTTAAGAATGTAAAGCTGCAGGAAGCAAAGGTTTTCGTTAAAGCTAAAATCCAACCGTCTTATCAGATTAAAATCACAAACTATGGGCTGCAGCGCAGACGATAGTCCCAAACTCCCTAATTAAGATGCAGCAGATTCATCTATCTGGGCCCAAAAGACATGCTCTTGTTTGCTGAGGTCAAACTGAGAGTCGTCTGCTGCTGGACTCCGTCCCACAAACCGGCAGCATTCTCCAAGGATTAGCATGCAATCAAGTCCAAATTAAAACACTCAGGACTGCCAATGTAGTTTATGTATTTGTGCCTTGACAAGATTATCTAAAATCTCATTTAAATCAGCGGCGCTGCAGACTTGAGAGTTGATTCCAGTTACAAACTGATGACTTGACTGCAAACCTGACTCCCAAAAGACTTGACTTCAAAACTTTCAAGGCTTGGAGTTGGTCAAAGTCAAAGTCTTACATTGAAATGCTTTCCCAGGAAAACAAATTATTAGGAAATCAACACATTATAATTTACCTGCAAACCTGAATACAGGATAAGCATATTGCATAATTATTATTTTTGTTTATGATTGTGGGCGTCATACAAACAGTCATTAAGTAGAGAAACTTCTCCAATTATCTAATCTTAGTGTTTTAGCAGCCTTTGTACATGCAGCTCCTCATCCTGACGTCCTCCCTTCGGCTTCTTTTCTAAAAGACATCACACTTCCTTGCTTCCAAAACAACTGCTGAGTCGGTGATAACTCCCAGAGGGACTGTCACTGCAAGCGACACCTTTCACATTACACACTTGATTTATTGTAAATGTGATAAAACGTGGTGACAAGTTGCTGAAAAACTCCAGGAAGCGCAGTAAGAACTTTTTGTCAGACTATTATCTCCACGCTTCATAAAAAAAAGACCCATTTAATCACCAGGCTTCCTCGTGAAAGAAGAAGAAAACACAATTAACGCAGCTTTAAAAGGAAAGTTCACGTGTGTCATTGAAACGATCGGCACCAGAAGATGTTTGATTTTAAATTTGCATATAAAGACTAGTGACCTGGATGATGTTTGACTTTGTGCTTTAAAAGGACTTAAAAACTACACAAACATCTTCACTTTAAAACGGACTCACTTCTATTTGCATAGTGTTTATTCATGATTGTAATTAACGTGCAGCCATAACGTTGTTCTGTGCTGTTTATCTGTGTGATGAGGACGACTGTGGGAATTCAATTGTTTGTATCTAAATACAGAACTCATTTTTTATTCCATTTGTCCCTGTTGACATTTGATGCTTTTAAAGCAACAATTCTAGCAAATTACATGATGAATGAGCATCATGTATTCAGTATATGCTTTCTACAGAAGCTGAAATCACATGAAGAGCAGTGAAGTTATTCCAGCAGCAGAAAGGCATGATGGGAGGGAAGGTCAGCTGACAGCGTGCTGCTGTACACCCTGAAGGACGCAGCGTCTTTCTGGCTAATCAGCTCTTTGATCAATTCCTCATTAATGCAGAAAGATCAGCTGTCAGGTTCAGATAGAGCGATGCAGCACACTATCCTCTGATTCTGTAGAAAATGGCTGCCACAGCATTTTCATTTTAAATTTTCTAGCGATATAGAATTCAGTTTGCTCAACCATACTTCTATGCTGCTGGCTATAATCATCTTCTCTCCTAGAAATGATAAAAAAAAAACAGAGTTTTATTCTTCTTTTAAGGGAGAGATAAATCATGAAACTCTTATCAGTTCATTCTGGTCTTGTTAGGTCTGTAGGTCACATGACTTCCTGAATACACATGTGATAGTGATAGTGGTGGAACCAGATAATCACATTGAGAAGTTGGATTTGAATGGATGCGAAATGTTTTCACCAAAAACACATAAGCTGTGTCCCAATTCAGCCCCGTGTCCTCCCGAGACCTCTGAAGACCGCCGGGCCCAACGATCTGGTCTACAGAGGAACTTTACATTTACGTCGCCTAGCAACAAGTTGACATGAAAGAGCATCGAAGAAGTAACTAATGTTATCTGACTAAAATGGAGCAGGAGATCATATTTTATTCTTTTTATTTTACATTATGATGGAGGAAGTGAATTCTGCTGCATCTCCCGCTGCTGATCAGCTTGTAGACGCCATGTTGATTAAAAGCTGATTGTTACCGGCGCTCAATGAATCTTGGGATAAGTTTGGCCATGAAGGATCCATCATCTGGATCCTCTGAATCAGAAAAACAAGGCCACAGTTCTGGGCTGCATCATAAGGAGACTTGGAAATGTCTCAGTCGCTGTATTCAGTCTGCAAACGCCGCCTCCAAAGGATGGACGCTGAATTGGGACACAGCTATGGACTAGTCCTTCATAACACACTGTCCAAACCTATAAACCTACTTCTTTTATTGAAAATATCTTTCATTAGAAGAAGCAGCACGCCTGGGGGCCACGAAACCGGCTCGCTCCGAACAGCGGCGTCCCACAACGACGCTGCAAAACGGGTTCTCAAGCCCGGCAGGTCCTCAGGTTTAAACTCTGACTGTGCAGGTTCCCCTCTAGCATCCTTTATGGGCGTGGCAGGGTAAGTTCATGCATGAGGTCTTTTTCAAAATAATCTTCCATATTGGATAGTGTCATTTCAAAATTAACTTCTGTTTTCACAGGGAACACACAGTCATGTCTTTATAAACTAAATGTGCAATACCTTCTTCCTATTTCGGTTTACTTATGCATGAAAACAATTTGATGTCAAGTCGATGAAAAATGTGTGGTTTGGCTGATTTTTGTTACATTGACTTGGTTTCACAGAGGACGTGAACCATGGTCTCCTGGGTCAAAGTCCTGGTGCACCTCAGATGCTAAGGAGGCCGAGGGCACCTGAGTGAACTGACCACTGCTATCAATCCTTGTGTATTTAAATCTAACATTTGTCCAATGTGTATATTTAGATGTGCTGAAACATTATGCGCAAGCGTGCACGGCAAGCAGTGTTGTTGTTCCTTTAAGCACTGTTGGTCTGTTGCTCATGTGTGATTCACCCAAACCAGGTGTCATCAGCAGTTTCTGGGTGTCACGCCATTTCTGAGGGGAACATCATTTCACTTTATGAGCTGAATCAGCTCGAGTTGTTTTCCAAAGCAACTGTCAGCACAAACAATACAGATACTATGCAATATACATCTGGCACATCTCCAAATATTGTGAATCAGAATGTCATCGGGCATTAAAAAAGTCGTTATTTCTCCGCAACTCTGCCGAGGGGCCCCAGGAGGGTCCACTCACCAGAGGTTGAGAACCAGTTTGAAATGCTGCTGACAACAGAGAGAACTCTGAGTGTTTCAGCAGGTTGGACTGGTTTCAGTTCAGCAGAGCTCAGCATTGCTCCTACCTGCTGGGTCTTCTTGCAGCTGAGGTTGGGCGGGTCGAAGGCCTGGATCTGAACACACTGCTGATTGGGCGACCACAGCCAGGTCTTGTCCTCCATCCACCTGCTACACTCCTTCCTCCTGGTGCACCTGAGCGTCAAGCAGAGTGCCACACTTTCAGACTTCACCACTGATTCAATCTCAAGTGTGTTACCTGTATATTAAAATTAACGCAGCAGTTGCACTAAAATTGATTTATTTTGCCAAATTAAATATTGACGTAACAAGGCTTTAGAAATGGGAGATATAAGAAACTGAGTTATAAATTCAGAGAAAAATAGGAAATTTATTTCATTTTTTTTTTTTTACTTTTTCTATTATTTGGTGTTTGTGTGCAAAATAGGACACAAAGAACATTAAGGAATTAAATGCATAAAAGTATCTTTCAGGAACTTGGCCTTACTGAGAGCTCGTCTTTACCGTAATAACCCTACTAGAGGAGCAAAGCCTTTCAAACAAGGGCATGCAGTGACTCACGGGTCATGAGGTTGATTGAACCAAAGTAAAGTGATGACAAAATGTACGTCTTTAATCTCAGATAACATTACCCTCCTCCACACATTTGTTTTTACCTACGACAGCTTTAAAGCTCCATTGTGCTTTTCCTTCCTCTACTTCTCTGGACACATTTTCTGTCTTTGTGCTGCTCCAACAACTGAATTTCCCCACTGGGTATCAATAAAAGCTTTATTTTATCTGATAAAGTGGATTGAAATGGTTCTGTTTAAGTGCACTGAAGCATCAACACAACATCTACATCACTTCAACACCATAATAAAACTAATTTGAATCATATATTCATGACTAATTCTTTAACAGTCCACAAATATCAACCACGACTAAACAATAGTCGGGTTCTCATTGGAACGTAGCACTTATTTCAACCAAATGTCCAGAAAACCGGAAAAATAAGATGCACATGAATGTGTGTTTCCATCAACTACTGTCATGTGAATATTAGGAGCATCAACATGAAAAGCTGGTGGTGTGAATTCTCCAGTTGGTGCAGAAGACTGAACAAAATCAGGTAAGTGACAGAGTGCCTGTCAAAGCCCAGACAAACAAAAACGCAGATGATGGAACTCATGATTGAAATATGGCTTTTATGTTCGTTTCATGTTTGAATGCGAGGAAGGGAAGAGTCTCCTCATCACACACACACACACACACACACACACACACAGTGACTCACTTTCCCTCCAGGACACACCAGCCACAGTACGGATCCTTCATGGAGACGCAGGACTGGCAGTCCGTCTTCAGGTGGCAGGCCTGGACCGGAACCTTGGTGATCTGCACACACATGGCAGGCTTTTATTGTGAAGGAGCTGCTACAACGTGCAGGAGCACAAGGGCAAAATGTAATCCTTAGATTGGGGAAAAAAAATGACAACGAACAGAAAGAGAAAGCTCACACTGAGACAAAAAAGTGAAACTGATATGTTCTGTTGAGCCTGTTTGTAGCATATATTTTATTTTTGCAAATTAGCCATTAAAAGTTTGCAGCGTACCCATGGATGACCAGACTATTCTCTCTGGGATCAGTTGGCACGCAAGAAAATTCAAAATGTAAAGATTCTGAGATGAAGAAGTTCTGTCTTTTTTCTATACTTTCTAAGTCAACTTATGGCCGTTTATTCTTGATGCACATTAAAGATAATTATATCAGCAGGAAGTGTGCGTCACACTGAATTATATTATTATTTATGTGTTGAGATTAGACAGTTATGACAACACAGAGCTGAGATCTGAAATGGACCCTGTACAGAGGAGAATATGATTTAAATATGATTATTCCTGATTTGCCCTTGAAAAGAAAAGGTGATGAATCAGGACGTGTTTTAATTTGTCAGTCATGACGCCTCAATGATGAATCATTTTTAATTTAACTCTTATATGTAAACATGTTGTAATTGTAAAGATTCTATACAGTATTATTTAAAAACTGATCACTTCTCCCAACCAGCTGTGGACATAATTTAAACCCCTGACAATAAGAAGAGGCCGATCTAATACATTTAAATGAGCAGCTGAAACAAAGCTGACTGTTGTCACTTGACTTGATGTAAGTGAGCTGCCCTCTCGAAGCGCGTTGTAATTAATTCGTTTCTAAATCAATAACATCAATTTCACTTTCGGCGTGGCGGCAGAGAATGATGGCGACAAAAAAAAAAGATGAAAGGACAGAGGAGCAGAGAGACGGATGAAGAGGAGACGCAGAGGAGAAAACAAAGAGAGAGCGAGTGAATAAATCAATGGCTGACTTCTGTGTGGTAATGTAGACGGATGTATGGGTGCGAATGAATAAATGATCAAATAAGACAGAGGGAATACATGAAAGACTCATTAATTACCT
Source organism: Chelidonichthys spinosus (assembly GCA_029853015.1). Lineage (NCBI taxonomy): Eukaryota > Metazoa > Chordata > Actinopteri > Perciformes > Triglidae > Chelidonichthys > Chelidonichthys spinosus. The sequence continues at coordinate 6,236,163 of CM056841.1, read as the reverse complement.
GACCTAATGGATGAAATGAAAAAGGAGAAGTGAGAGCACGACTGAGTCCGTGACCTTCTTTATGAGCCCACACAGAGGTGTTGGATGGATGAGAGGCCACAGAAATGGATTTGGTGAAAAAGCATAATCAATCCGTCCAGAGTGAGTGAGTTTGACCTTTTTCTCCGTGGTGATGTACAGGTGTTGGAGTCTGGAATCCAGAAGCAGGTTCTTGTTGACCTTGTCTCCCGTGACCTCGCCCGGCGCTCGCCCGTACACCTCAGGGTGGGCCGACAGATGCACCTTCAGCACCTGCAGAACACACAAACACTGCATGAACACACTTTAAGGTGAAGAGTTTTCTCCTTTTCCTCAATAAACGCTGCTCGTTCACAACCAAACATGACATCACATGACACGCTCTTCCCAATATTTCCTGATGATTAACATATAAGTGATGTTGGTCATTAATGTTGAGATGATCGATGAGTGTAATTCAAATATCCAAAACTGCAACTTTAAACCAAAGGTCTCAAATTAAACATTTTATGTCCCTGTGAATATTTCCTGGTATTTATTGAAACTGGACACAAAGTTCTAAGACATTTTTATGACACTAATTGTTTATTAATTTCTTAAATATGAACAAAATATTTCCACATATTTGAAATTCTTCCTGCCAGTTGGGCTGAATTATTATTATAATTTGCTAGGAATTCCTAGGATTGGATTAATTTATTGGAGATCGACCATCACATTCACATACAACAGTGTATTTGGGCCATTGCTGTTAAAAATAATAATAACACGGGGAGAGTATAACTCCTCTCCCCGGCTAATTAGCAAAAACAAGGTTAATGTCATTTTTTCAGATACTGATATTCACACATTAAGCCGCCGTCTGAATTTCATTGCTCTTAAAGTCGTGTTGTCATGGTAATGACGGCTCGGAGCGAGGCGAGGTCCTGAAATATACGCATATGTGCTTTCTTTCATGTTCTTTCTTACATTATGAACATAATTATACGTTACATAAAACTGAATATGTCACCCCTCCCCAGCTCTGTAACAAATGTATTCAAACTGTTTTAACCCACATTGGCCCTAATACGCCATGATGAATGACAAACCATTAACAGCATTAGAACACATGAATGTCTAAATCATTTAAAAGTAAGTGTTTACTCATCTGGACTGAACGTTATACATATTTAAACAGACTGTAAGGGGAAGTCCCTGTAGAGAAAAACCATAACATAACTCACAGAAACATAAATCAGAAAAGTCTTTACCTCTCCGGTGGCGGTTCCCACGAACGCCACAGCATGCCCCATTTCCACCGCCACGGCCACCGCCGTCATGTGACACTTCCGGGCCAATGGGGGCTCAGACGTCAAGGCGAAGTCGGCCTTGCTGGCTAGCGGGGAGGGCAGGAACTCAGCTCCACACTTGTATCTGTCGGCCATGTTGTTCTGACGGAGCGGGATAGAAATCCTCGGTAAACATGTATTATTTATAGAGTGATTTGCTCATTATGAATTGTTTGGGTGTTCCTTTATCTCGGACACCCAGGCCGGTTCACTCACCTGATTATTGCTGCTGCACAGCTCTTCAGACTTGGAGGAGTAAGGCGAGTAGACGGCTGGCTTCTCGTTAATGATGCCGCTGTGGCTGTAACAAGCTCCTATTATCTGCACCAGCCTCGCGTTAATGGAGCGAAGGGGGTACATGCCTACACGGAGCAGAAACACTGTTTGTAGCCGCTTCCTTCACTTACACTCACTCTCACTTGTTTCACAATAAACACGTATCCGAGGCCTTGTTTTCTGCTAAACCCAACAATATATATATTTTAAATGACAATGCAGTGGAGAATCTTATTGGCACAGTTGAGAAAAAAAAGCTTCTATTTAGCTGTTTCAGGAGCTTCACCAGAAGCAGTTTGCCCAGTTGTTTTACTTACAAACTGAGGTTAAAGGTCAAGAATGCACTTTGAACCTGAGCTCCATCCTTTCGATGAAGATCATGTGATCTGATCAAAAGCCCCAGGACAGCTACCGTACGAAGCGAACCTTGTTTGCATCTTAGATCCAAATGAAGAGCCGATGGCTGAGTGTTTCACAACTGGCCTCATGGTGGCGCCAGTATGTTAAATCTGCACCAAAACCACCACTTTCTCTTTGTCCAAACCTTCTGCCTTATTTCACTGAAATGTTCTGACAGGTTTTTGGTCATTCTGCCAACGTAGAATGTAGGGAACATCTGCCAGCAATAAGACGACACCTACACATGGCTGAAGTAGATGGGTCTTCATCCGAAGTGAAGGTGACAAACAGCACCTTGTCGGAGCCTGAAACCCGTCCGTACTGGCCCGATTCGGTCATAGTCTGGGCCAAAACTTCCCCCGGCGACGCTACATAGGCAGCCTGGGGACGAGGAGGAGGTTACACAGCTGAATGTTAGATATTCACACTAAAACTACGTATTAAGCCAATGGAACAGAGGCACGCTAAGAGTGGAGACCCCATAAATTGAAGCAACTTCAGGTTCAGGAGCATTTTAAATCCAATTTATAAGGTTTTTCAGGGGTCAAAACCGAGGCGTTCTCAAAAAGGTTGCAATTTAAGACAAAGCCATCCAAACGTAAAACGCCCTAATGTGTTTTTCTGACTCACTGATGCTCTTTCAATGAAAATGCTGACAGACTATCGGCTGGCGAGGCGGACTGCGCCGTCATTACCTGAGCTTTGTTGTACTTGTTGGTCCGGCTGCAGTTGAGCTGCAGCTCGGTGTAGGAGTAATAACCCTGGTCGTCCTCGCACATCCTGGAGATGAAGGTGAAGTTCTTGTTGTCCTGAACCCCGAGCGTCCGCGAGAACAGGAAGTACACGAAGCCGCTGTCCTTGAAGGCAAAGCGGAAGTCGTGGAGGTAGCGCAGGACGAAGGGGTTGGCCTGCACCGCCGACGCCTCGATGATGCTGTCGAAGACCACCCAGTCGCCGTAGTCCTGGAGGATGCGGGTGGAGATGAGCTTGGTGCTGTCGTGGCTGCCGTAGCCTTTACCCACCTGTGGAGGTAAAGAGGAGAACGGCAGGTAATTACTGTACAGTACGTTCAACATGCTGAGTGTTTCCATGGCTCCCTCATGTGTTACGTCCTCGCTGTAAACCTGAGACCGGCGACCTGGACCAGAGTGAGACCTACTGGAAACTTGAGTCCTTCTAGACTCGACTTGACTGAACAGTGGAAATATTAAGGCTTTGGAGGCGTGCCTCAGGGTATCACCTGGTAACACGCCAGAACAATGAGACATTTCACATTTCACTCTGACACCAGTTTGTCAAATATTTTTTATATGTTTAATTATTTTTTTCGTGTCACTCAGCAAAACGTTCAATCCAAGTATCGTTTGTGCCTGCACCACCTTTATTTCTTCTGTCTGTTGGTCACGTCGATTATGCTACAAAAGAAAAGTTATACTAATACAGTTAGTCGCCATGAACGCATCACTTCACAACAACACTGTGTGCTGTCAAACACCGGTCTCATGGTTGAAATGTTGTTGGACCCATAAACCCCCCAACCCCCTACATAACTAGCCTCTCTCCGTATTTAAGACTTCGTCACCAGCTCTGATCGTATCTTCATCACGTGGATGATTCATTTATGCGTCCACCATGGAAAAGGATCCTAATTAACTTTCCATGAGCATTGTTTCCGTGCTGAGCAACACAAATCAAATTGACAATTTGAGTCCCTGAACACGAAAGCAATAGTTTACTTTTGGTGACACGCTGTGAGACGGAGCTTCACATTCAATCAGCCGCCTTTCAAAGGTCTTGGTCTCAGTTGTGTAACTTCCAACTTTCCAAATGTTATTTCCATCTAAAAAGGTCAACATTCAGAGCTGAACTTGCACCTTGACGTAGTTTGGTTCTTACATCACTGATCATTATTGATCCAAGACCAATCAGATCGAGGGACTAGTTTGTGAAGAGATTGGAGCATTGAGCAGCGTCTTTGGTGATGGAAACCTAAAAGTGCGAAAATCAGACTAACGCTGATCACTACCACTTAAAAGTAAATATGTAGACAATGCTAAGCCATTAAAAATAATAATATATCATATATTTATAGAACATTGAATTCTCTATTAAAATTTCACAACATGACATTTAACAAATGGAAATATTTATATGTTCTGTATTATAGGTTGTATTCATGTTAATGTGTATTTTGGGCAGATGTTTATATTTTTTATAATTTCTGCAGTAACTCTGCCGACCCCCTAGAGGTCACGGACCACCTGTTGAAGAACTCTGTTATAATGGAAAGAATCACCTTTTTGACGAGGCTACGAGAAAAACGCATTTTAAAAAATCCGATATGAAACTTAAGGTCCTTTTTTTTGGTGTCAATTAAATTGAATTTCATTAGCGACGCCATCCAAAGCTCCTCCATGGAAAAGGAGAAGACAAAACATCCTGAAACGTCGGCGATACTGTGTGGAGAAATAAAACACATAAACATTTCAAGATAACTGACAATAGTGCTAATTTCCCATATGGCTGCCAGTTTTATTCCTTCGTTCTCCACAAAATTGCGATTTAATTATATTTGCTCACACAATGTCACAGATGGAGGTGATCATTTCTATTCATTTTTTTCTATTCTCCCCTGTGCCGCTGGTAGTTTTATATATATATATATATATATATATATATGTAACTATATATATGTGTGTGTGTGTGTGTGTTGAGGCCTCACCAGGAAGACGGTGAAGTTGTCTCTTTCCTTGGTGAAGTATGACATCACTCCCACCACCGAGACGCTCTCCTCCACGCTGGCCACGTACGACTTCTCTCCCTTGGTGTCGCTGAAGTAGAGCCTCTGGTCCACGTTGCTCAGGTTCCTCAGCGAGCAGATCCCCCTGAAGACGCTGCCGCACACCACCAGCACGTCCTTGGCCTCCTGGACCAGCAGCAGCTTGTTGTGGTTGTCGGTGTCCACGGCCTCCTCGCAGGTGTCGGTGACCGGCGGCGTGCACTGCCGGTTGTCCCGCTTGGGGCCGGTCTCGGTGCGGGACTCCTCCACCAGGTCCTGGTTCAGCTGGTAGAGGTAGTTGACGGCGCCGACGTACAGCCGGCCCGAACGTGGATCGGCCACCACGTTGTTGATCAGAGTGTCAGAGGGGAACTCTGCGATTTTGCCGTGGGAGGGGATGAGGTACATGGTTGCCAGGGCAACGAGGGCAAACTGCCACGCCCACCACCGCTCCATCGTGTCTGGTGGAAAAAAAGAGGAGAAAGAAGATTGAAGTGGATGTTTTTTAATGATTATTATAACTATCATCTTCAGCGTAAACAATGTCTTTGAAAGTAAAACAAGCAAGTAATTCAATGAATTTCATAAATATTGTAAATGTATCTCTGAGAAGATGGTAGGATATAAAATAAGTCAAAAATAAGACAGCTGTGTTTGTAGTAAAGACGCAACCATCCATCAGAGAAGAAGGAGGTGTCTTTCATCTAAACGTTGTTAATACTTTGTTATTCTACCATTATGGAAGATGAAATAACCCATTTTAGAATAATTTGTTGTTTGCTCAGTTATTCTCAAATGTGTTTTTCTGAAACCAAAAACAAGATGTCACATTGGCCTCTGGGATGGCCATTTGTGCTTTTTCTTTAGAAGACAACAAAGACGAAACAAAACTGGGAAAAACAAGTCAAAAAACTTCTAAAATCGAGAGTCAAAATATATCTGAAAGTATAGTCTATCATTGTTGATTAAAATACATTTAAAAGGCCTGATTCCAGGTTAATCTCTGTAAATTGAGGGCCCGTAGTTAACTCAGGAAAACATCGATCTACAATCACTCCAGAATGGTAAACTTCAGGCCTAAACTGTTTCATCAGCAGCGTCTCAGTCTTGACGACAAAGACGGCGAGCGGACGTCCTGGAAACAAAGAGGCGCTCATGACATCGTGCCGCTCAGCACCAGCAGCAACACGAGCTCAAGGACAAAGGAGAGAACGCTGAGAGCAAAGAGAGGCAGTAACGAGGAGCCGCTCATTAAAACAAGAACATCCTTTACTGGAGGAGAACAAGGAGGAGGAGGAGGTGGAGGTAACGGGCTCAAAAGTGAAGAGTTGCTGAGCCAGATTAGATTCACAAAGACAAAAGAATAAAGTGTGTGTGTGAGAGAGAGAGAGACTAAGTGTAGTAATTAGTTTTCTGACATACTGAGTTCCTCCTTCCATTCGTCTGGATGGGTGTGTTTAATTAGAGCTGTGGCCTGTGGCTGTTCGCTCACATCTCTGCACAAACATCATGTAGTGATGCAACTATCTGGATATTTTTGGTCGATTCACATAAACTCCATTCACATTATCTTTCCCTGGAAATGTTCAATGAGCGCGTCATAAAACTGCTTTAATTACAGCAGCCTCGTCTCTGCCTTCTGTGCTGTAAATCAAAACGCTTTAAACTCGCATCATGTTCATTTAGTTGCCCGATGAGGCGTTTTTTTTCCCCGGCCAATCGTTTGCTCTCCAGCGGCGGCTATCCGATGGCTCTGATTGGTGGTCGGTGCAGAGGATGTTGCCTTCCCTCTGTGCTCCTTCCAAATTGAATTCACTTCAGTTGCCTTCATTGCAAAAGGGATTTATTAGTGTGGAAAGACTTATCTCGGTGCCCACCTGCTCGCCCACATTACCCATCCACAGATATCACAGTCAGGTGGTCTAACGGCCGCAATGCAGCCTTTTACACTGGATGACACATTTCAATGAGTCAGTGTTTCCCACAGGTTTATATACTTCTACTTCCTGTTTTACCTCTTTACATCACCAGAGATATAGAGGATTTATTTTTGATGTGTTAGATTATATATATGAACTTTCTCATTTTGACTTACATGCTTTTTTATAAATATTTAATCAGCATTGTAGGAGGAATGACAGCTTTTCTGTAATTGTTGTGCATGTGACAGTAAATAAGGTCATATCAGCAGCACGTACACCAAAACGTTCAAACTTTGAAACTGTGCCTAATGGTGGTAACGCCAGCCGCCGTCTCAATTACTCAAGTCATTGTTGTTCTGCTGAGGCCTCTGAGCACAGATCGGATATAATAAGTTCTGTGAACTAAGTTCACAGACTAATTGCTGGATCTTGACTGTCACCAAACTTGGAATTTTTGCAAGCAATCACAAGCAGCATCCTTACTGGATCTGGATCCATGTGGATTCTGGTGTGAAGCTGCTAACAAAGTTAGCTTCATGATTCAACTTTACAGCTAAGTGTTAAAGTCATCTAAGTAGCTAACTGCATTAGTAGCGACCTGTCAATCAGCAGGTAGCCCCGCCCCTAAAGCATCCCCTGCTTTCTGGTCTCTTTGACTCTAAATGAATAATGTACGAAATGAACATCATGCTGGATTGAAGAAGACTTGAAACTAGAGATTGATGTTTACAATGTTTACTGAGATAAGACATAATAATAGAAGACATCTAGTGAGAAGTAGGGTCATTTTTCATAGACTTCTACACAAATAAACTTCTTGTTGACCACGTTGATCAGTTTTTTCCTTGTAGTTTTAACATTTCTAACCCCCTTCTTTCGTTTTCATTATTTTCTACAATGGCAACGACAAGAACAAGAAAATCTTGTTTTGTTTTATACTAATACCTTTGTCACTTTAATGTCAGTGAATATAGTTTTTCCTGGATTTTTTTTTTACTATTTCCTCCCCCGACATTATATTGTTTTTTCTTTTCTTTAACCTACAATGACCAAAATAAATTGCCTTGTTGCCTAAAAGTTGACCCCAATCATCAATAAGCCTGGCGATGATAAGTCTGGGGACAGGGAGTTTTACTCCTGGGGTTCGCAAGCCGATACCGTGGACTGTTTTGAGATGCCAGCTCAGGAGTCGGAGCTGAGAGACCACGTCTACCACCAGGATGTTTGACGAGTGGCCAGTTCAGGAGCTGGTTTTAAACCAGTAAAAAGCTAAATCATCAACATTAGCAGACGGGTTTCCCAGACTGCATTTCAGCCAGTGGGTTCCCCCCGGTTACCAGCATTCAATCAAGGCCTGCTGGACCGTAATTGCTCAACACAACAGCGACTACAAACAGAAACCTTGTCCCTCTCTGTTCATAGAGGTGATGTTGACCCGGTCTGTGTCCTCTCTCTTCACGTCATATCTGTCCTCCTCCCAGGAGTAGAGACAGCAGGTGTATTCACCCTCCGTCTCAGAAGGCCTGTTAGGGATGTCTGCCACATCAAACGAATCCCATCTTTGGGATCTGCTTTCTTTTCTCTCTCTGCCTTATTTTATTTCTTTCATCCCACTGCTTTAAGCCTTGACTGCTGTCAGCCTGGAATAAACCGGGTGTCAAAGGTGTGTGTTTTCTGTTATTCTTTCCAATCCTTGTGAGAAACAGTTTGACTTAATGATCTTCAGTTATGTAAGGTGACGACGTCAGACTCGTGTTCAGGGGGAAAACGTCAGTGCTAATTTTGTTTTGAGGCATGAGGCAAGGCAAGTTTGGTCATAAGGAACATTTCAGCAACAAGGCAATTTGTAGCGCTTTGCATAAAACATCAAAAGACAATTGAACCACATTATAAAGGACATTTGAATACAATTAAAAAGCCATTTTAGAGCCAAAATATAAACAAGCTTAAATAGAATAAAATACAAGAATAAAAAGTTACAGTGCAGCGAAGGAAGTGAATATTAATGGTTGATTAGAAGGTTTCATATTTCAACACGTGTTTGTCTATTAACCAACTGTTAAAGTGACAATTTCATTCTCCCACTCACTTTTCTAAGGACCTCTGATTTACTGTGATGTGGAAATAACAGCCCACTAGTAATTCATATTCATGAGCACAGAGCAACACACAACGCGGCCTGGGATCAGATTTTAGATCCGTACACATGGCTGCAGAAGGAATCGGGAAACTGAAGGATCAGAATCACATTCAGATGAAACCTCATTTTCACATTTGTTTTGTTCTGTTAGTTTTTTGTTGCAAATTTATAGAGTAAAGAAACTGAACACTGCGTATCCATGTTTAGGTTTGACTGTGTGGTTCAAAATGCAGCAGAAGATCAGAAATAAACCTACCTAGACCTATAACTGTACGGATGCAATCTCCTTTCTTGGTCTTTCTTGGACTCAAGCAGCGTTCTGAATCAACTGCAGCTGTCTAATAGATTTTTTGGGAGACCTGTGAAGGCACCGTTACAGTAGCCGAGTCTAATGAAGATAAATGTCTGGACAAGTTTTTCCAGCTCCTGCTGAGACATACGTCCTCTAATCCTTGATATAGTCTTCATGTGATCGTAGGTGACTTTGTAATTCTGGTAATGCGGCTGTTCCATGACTGAACCGAGATGTCTGACTTGGTGAGTTATGTTAAGCAAACAAGACCATGACTGAGAAGATCAGCAGCCTTTAATGCATGTATGTGTGCCACCACGTCAGGCTGCTAAACGATGGAAAAGACAAACAAAGATGTCTGACTATTTGGGAGGATTTGTGCCAACCTTTGCAGAATGAACTGTACAGACAGGATCGACAAGGCTACGAGGATTAGAGTGGAAACGTGTTCAATAATCTGCTGTTCAAATGTGTATTCTCATGTAAACCTGGTGATTGACTGATCGGCACAAAACGTGGCCTGCAATGTCAACAGCCTCCTGCTGTCCTCAAACCTGCATGAACAGAATGATTGTTGGCCACAACGAGCTGGAAACAAAAAAGTTATATATTTTAAGATAACGTGACCAATAAGATTACTAGTTAACATGGTGATTAATGATGAATATAACAGCTATTTTCTCTTTTAGCTCCATTTTTGGCCTCTACCAACACCTGACGGAACTATCAGTCACGATTATCCCGGCCCAAATAATTCCTGATATTACCCCGATTATTGTTTTGAATCTGTGTCTGTTGCGTGTGAATCTTGTGTCAGAATCTGTTGTTTTTGAATCTGTCTGTTTTATTGTCTACTTTTATGTGCTCAGTTTATTGTCTTGTCTTTGAATCCGTCTGGCTGCTTTCACATTGTTTTATTTCCCTCTGGGGATTAATGAAGTCATCCATTTAGCCATCCATAATCATAAAAAAACATGCTTAAAATGGCACTTAAACATACTGCTGTTACGTTACCATACAGTTTGTTAAGAAACAAACATTTTTTATTGCATAGCAGATGATTATCCCAAGGTCAACTTATTGTGAGGTTTTTTTTTTTAGCAATATAATTAATATACATCCAAGTAACACAATCATTCATTAGAAGCCTTATTATAGTTATTATTGTTATCATTTTTATTACTTAACTATTATTTTACCATTAATAAACTGTTATCATTATTCACCACACAGTACACATTACAACCATGATACAGATACCAGCCTCCAACATACCCGGATGACTACACACAGATGCTTCCGCCCCCTCTCATCCCCCAAAACAAAACAATGAGCTGAAAGGAACTAAAACGCTGCATTAAAGTTGGGATCGTCACTACGGGAGACTCCTTCCACATAGATGGAGTCATCTGATTCAATGTCAGTAAAGATACTGAGTAGAAGTCATTTCACAGGAAAAAAGAAAAGCTTCTTTGGTTTCAGCTTCTTAAATGAGCTGCTTTAATTTGCCTTACATCACAGTAAACTTATAATATTATTTATCACAATTTTGTGATGATTCAGAGACCACATGATTCATTGGTCATCTGTGAAAACAACCAGCAGTGTTATGGATGATGCAAATCAATTTAATTTCAAATAAGAAACAAACACAGGCCTTTGGTCCAGGAGACGCCCTGCAAAAGGAAATGTTGTCACGTTGTAAATTAGTGTTTCACAAACACGAAACACAGAGCATCTGGGAAATAAATGCATGTTACAATTCTAAAGCTACTGGGATGTCCGTCTAACATAAACTGAACTACCGGTGAAGATGCACGTATGTTTGGAAAAGACAGCATGTAAATAAAGTATGTTGATGCGTCTAAACCTGAAACCCTGGATGTCGAAGGTTCGGGGCACCGACCAAGCCGCCGTATTTGACATATCAGGGTGAGAATGTTTTCCACTCAGGTTTTCCAACCCGTCTGTATCTGTGTGGCAGGAGTTCAGGGTTAAAGGTTTCTCACATTCTGGTTTGGGTTTACAGAATGTAGAAAGTCTGAGTCTGGGAGATTACAATGGCGTCCACTAAAATGACATATTTAGTAGAAAACCGGAGCAATCAACAACGGCGATAAAATGCAAATGTGCTGGCGAAGCCAGTCACACACGTAGTGATATCCACAGGAGAGAGAACAGCAATCTGTGAGTCATTAAAATCCAGAGTACTTTGTGAAAGTCTCCAGCGCTGACCCCTCTGCGAAAAAGTTTGGACTGAAACTAAATCCAGGAATGTCTGCTGAAGCTCCAGCCAGGGGAATAAAGCCTGACTGATTTTCTAACCTCTCTAAGCTTTTCTCTGTCTAACTTCCCTTTGTAATTCACATCGTCTCCCCCCTTCTCTGTCTCTGACTTTACATCCTCACCCGCGGGAACCAGTTCAAACAAAACCCGTTTTCTGACACGCAACATCCCCCGGGACGAACCAGATCTGGAACTCCAGAACTCTGCTCATCTCCATCTGTCTGTCTGTCTGTCTGTCTGTCTGTCTGTTCAGATATTTGTCTCACTCTTTCACCCAAAGAATAATTTAAATAAACTAAGTATCACATTTCTTATCTTTTTGTCTCAAATAAAAATGTAAAATTATGCGATACTTCCAAAACTGCATGACTAGTGGGAAAAGATCACCAAGGCTCATTTTGTTAGAAATCTTCATCAAAAAGTACCAAAATGGTTGAGTGTGAAATTCCATTCTGAACTTTGAGGAAAAGTGAATTAAAATGAGAAATTTGGTCTAATTGATGTTTCTATGTCCAAACATTCTGTGTTTCCTGCTGCAAGAAAACACAGAACCATATATGAAATAATAAAAACATTCAACACATTAAAGTCAAAACGAAGATATGAGACTAAACTACAGAGCAGTTAAGTTGATGATTCTATTTCCAATCCACGATCAGAAACATGTTTTAACTAATTTTAAAAAACACTGAGTGGGTACTACATTTCCCATAATGCTATGCAAAATGTATATTAAGCCACTCTAGCACTGGACAAAAAACCTGCAAACACCTGGGTTGGTCTTCCTTGAGAAACATTACAATGGGCATTCTTTATCCTCCATGGCTTTGCTGTCATGCTACCATGCTACCATGCTACTAATACTACTAAGATCACTTAGCTGTAAAGTTGACCTTGAATTATGAAGCTAACTCTGCTAACAGGTTCACACCAGAAGCTCTTGTTGAAAAAATCCAAGATGGCATCGGCCAAAATGCAGAAGTCTAAACTGTAATCCACAACCAAAGGGTGACATCAAAATCACTCCGATCATGTGGATTTGGTCTATGTGAAACATTCTGCTGCAATGCATATAAATGAAGTGAGATGAACCAGGTTATCTCGTAAGATGAAACGGATGTTGAAGAACTATGGTGATGATATGATATGGTTGGGCCTCCGGTGACTCCCAGCCCCCCTGCTGTGCCGGTGAATCAGGCAGTGTAACATTCAGACTGAATGATTGGATGTCCAATAACTTCTTGTTTCTTCTCTCCAGTTCCTTTTTTTTTCTCCATTATTTTCTTGTTCCAAACTTTGACTTTTATTTATAAGCAAAAGGTTCTCCGAGGTAGAAAAGCCCTGATGTGGTCTCATTTGCATTCATGCCAACCACCAGGCGTCATTAGCCATTCATGACACCGGGCCAGAGGAGCATTGCAGCGGATTGGTCGGGCCTGGAGGGGATATGAGTGCTATGATTGGCGGAGCCCAGGGGAAATCGAGTTCTTATTGGTGGTAATGAAGAGGCCTGAAGGAGAGCATGGCTGAGACAAAGTAAGCATAACGCTAAAAGACCGAAGAGGATAGGAGACACACACACACACACACACACACATACACACACACACACACACACACGCTACGCCTCTATCTATACCCAACACACCCTACTACCAGCCAGAGAGTCCACAAAGAGACGAACAAAGACAGAAGAACCAAATGCATGTGTGCTGGAATAAAAACTAACTTCTAAAAAAACATCTTTGTTTGTTTCTTCAATCAATAGTGAAGTCTTTCAAATGTTTGACAGTTGTCTAAATGCCTATGACAATGATTAATTATGCAGTATTTAATATTTAATATGATCCTACTCTGGAAGCTACTCAGGGACATTAAAGCAACATGATTAACTTTGAGTTCAACCAAGTCCACCTACAAGTCCAAGGTGGTTTACAGACCCAAACATGAGCGTCCACGTCTTTTACAGAGTAGACGGCATGTCCTGTATTCTGATGCATTTTAACGTGGTTTGATACATGTATCTGGCAATAACATGAGAACAAAGGGTACATTTTGTAAAATGGTTGGCTCCTGTCAGACCACATATTAGAAAATACTAAAAAGCTATACGTATAGAAATTGATTCCATGACTAATTCAGAGGATCTATTCATGCTTGCATGCAATTGCAGATTAAATGAATTGCTGTTGATGTTATCAAATCGATGAGTTAAGAGGACAACTGTTGTAAGATGCACATTCTCCGATAAACCGTCATGGATTATTCCCTTCATATTATATTCTTTCCCATTGAAGTCCGACAACGTGAGCTGAGCTTCTATTGAGAGCTCATTTTCTCAAGTGACAGAAATCAACCCCCTGGTAATTAACTCAAATACATGTTGAGGACCAGTCACACTTACTAACAAACTAAAATAACAAATAATCATTAAATATAATTTATAAATATATATTTTTTATCTGAAATCAGATTCATTTCTTGATTAATCCATTTGGTTTGTGGAAAAAAGTAAAATAGTTGCTGTTATTATTCCCCGGAACTCAATGTACTAAAATATATTTTTGTACATTCCATTTTAAAAAATAGATTTTTTTTAATGTGATAAACATTTGAAGGCCGTTGATTAGTGGGCTTCTGGATGTTCGGAAGTTTTTGGAAATGTTTGGATCACATGTTCCATCAGAAACACAGATCCATCTTTTATTCAATGAAAGTTGATGGTTGGACTTTACTTTTGGAGATATTGGAAATGCTTGGATCACATGAGTCCGGAATCAAATACTAAATATAGTAGCCTATAATACTAATAGTTTTATGCAGCGTTATATTTATCGGCAACTATGCAGACATTAAGGGACATTACCCTAATTGATTATCAGAATTGTTAATTACTTTTTTTTATGTTGATCCACACTCATTTCATTTTGGACTAAATGAACAGGATCATACCGTTTCTCTCATTTCTAATGGGTTTGACCTTTGAAGCTGCATGCAATCTACTTCATAATTTAATTAAGAATCAATATAGAGCCATAAAAGAAAGAAAGACGTTTTATCAAAATCAGACAACTCCAATTTGGTGGAAGAAGCAAAAGGACAGCAGGCTGTATATTATTACACTACTAACCCTGTTCTGTATTAATCTCAGAGTGCACATTATTACACTGTGACAAAAAATAAAAGAGCCTCTAATAAGAAGACCTTTGAGAAGAGGATTAGTGTGATGATAGAAGGTCTGAGCGGGTAGTTATTAAGCAGACTGAGTGCTTTACACACACGTCTCTGTCTGGTCTGCATGGTACCACTTGGTGACATCTCAGCAGGGCAGTGACAGCAGAAACAAACAGACGACGGACTGAAAGAGACACAGAGGACTGAGTGTGTGGACAAAGATGCACTCAGCAGTAAATACAGGAACCTATTAACCAGTTCACCACACTGGTAGTGTTGGAAAGAAGGAATAGCTCATGTGGAACCATTTACATGCAGACAAATGCAAGTATATTTGTTTGTTTCTCTCATTAGTCTACTTTATAAAAGCCTTTAGGCCATCAGGGAAAAGCCTTCATTTAAAGAGGTGCCAGTGAAGCTAGCAGCGAAGCTAGCAGTGAAGCTAGCAGTGAAGCTAGCAGTGAAGCTTCAATCTACCCAATTTCTTTTCAATCTACCCAAATTCTCCCATGTGACCCCCCTCCTCCGTGACCTCCACTGGCTCCCTGTTGCAGCTTGCATCCAATTCAAGACGATGACACTGGCCTTCAGGGCCATCAATGGAACGGCACCCTTCTACCTTCAAACACTGGTCAAACCTCATGCCCCGAAGCGAGCACTTCGCTCTTCTACTTCAGCTGGCCGGCTGGTACCACCATCGCTGAAATCAAACAAATCTCGCTCAGCAAAGTCCACACTCTTCTCTGTTCTGGTCCTCAGTGGTGGAACGAACTCCAGACCAATGTCAGGACAGCAGAGTCATTTGCCATCTTCCGAAAAAGGCTCAAGACTCTTACTTTATCGGCAATAATATGTTGTGGTTTCTTTCTTTTGACAAATGTACTTATTGTAAGTTGCTTTGGACAAAAGCGTCTGCTAAATGCCCTAAATGTAAATGTAATTGTAAGCTAGCAGAGAAGCTAGGGTTGGCTATAGTCACCCCAGGCTAAAGTCTGGCGACCCAACTCTTTCAAACCCACCATTTCTCCACCGCTGGGGCCAGATAAACATAGGCAGGGCTGTGCTCAAGCCAATTTAATCAAGTCCAAGACCAGGTCCAGTCCCAGTCAAGACCAAGTTCAGAGCAAATCTCCTGTTTGAGACCATAACAGGCAGTAGCATCTTTCCCATACAAATAGAATAGGAGTAGAAAAGACATTGTTCAATTTCTGTAACTGTTAGCATTAGAGCATGGGGGAATAACTTGCCAAGTAGCCAGCTTTTCACTAGCCAGCTAGCCAGCGAGCTAATTCCACTGTGCTTTAATGCTGCACTGGTTGCAGAAAATAAGCCAAACAAAGTTTTCCCTCATCTGACGTTAGCCATGTGCTTTCCTAAACTGTAACAAGATCGTGTGGATGAATCATTGAGTTGATACGTTTCACTAATTGGCTCTCTTTGCATCATAACATTGCTTGCAATGTTGCCAGATTGACCGTTTCCAGCCCAATCACAACTTAAAACCAATAAAAACCAGCCCAAATCATATTCTTGCCAGAAACGAGTGTTAGACAGTAAAACCATTACATACGCATTAGAAAACACATCATAAGCATTCTGGGAAATGTGGTATGTTGTGGGGTTCTTGAATGCACCGTCACAAAAATCTGCATTATCACATATCATTGTTATAGTAAACAAGCAAAAATAAAACGTATCAGATGTTTTCTGTTATCTCAAACACATTTCATGTCTATGGCATTTTTTGATCAATCAGTTACTCGTTTGATCTGGAAGCTGCTGGCTTGACTGCCTGAAAACAATCCCAAAACCCAAGGATATTTGGTTTCATAACAGTTCATTTTGGGCATTTATGCTTGACTTCATGTATTGGTGATTATCAGAGTCGCCAATTCATCTTCTGTCATCCGACTAATTTGATTCATCGGCTCATTTCAACTTTAAATTAATGGAAACCACCGGCCACATGGGAAATTGGTTACAAAGCTAAAACGCTGGAGAGATAAGATGGTTGGCAGTAATGTGAAATATACTGTAGCCAGTTTGTAACAGACGTGCGTAAACAATCATTATGGTCCCTGATGATCCTAATCACCCTAAAATGAAAAACCACGCTAATGCTTCATATCATAATCAAATAACCAAAGATCAAACAATATCAAGTCTATCATAACCAAGAGTGCAGCCAGTCAGACAAACAAATACCGGTAATGCACTTCCGGCGTCGTAGCATAACCACAACAAAGTGATCAAACACGGCCATGAAATGTTAGACACAAAAATACACCAAAATCCAACCTGTGTCTGTCTTCTGGGATTCAATTTGATTGTTATGTGGTTGCTCTCTGAACAAATTGGGTCTTTGAATGCACCATTGTGCCCACAACTGTGAAAAACCACAAACACATACGTTTGACAAAAACTAATGCAAGGAAATGTTCCGTGTGATGGATTACCAATCTAAAGCAAGTGCAAATTTATTTTCACAGCACTCTGAAATAAAGTGAAATCCGCCGACTGCCTGAGAGGAGGGAAATCAATCTTCTTAAATAAATATGACTACATCGACGCGTGGAAACTTTTCCAGCGAAGGTAAAGAGGGAAGTAAAGAGGAGCAGACATGATCCTCTTTCCTGGCAGTAAACGTGCGTGTAGATTAATTCTGTGTTATGCAAATGTAATTTAGTGGCTGTGTCCTGCGTCGGAGTGAGCGATTAACAACCACTTCCTATCCTGGTACACCGCTCATTAACCTGACAATGACACACAGTGATGAGGCCGTGTGTGTGTGTGTGTGTGTGTGTGTGTGTCCTTGTGTGTTTGCATCATCCTGCATATCAACAGAAACCGGCTCCTGCCTTAATTATCTCTCATACCTAAGTGACTTTAAAAACCCAAACGCCGCCGCACCTTGTCAGTTTCTGCTGAAGCAATTAAAGGATGTCGGTGTTGAACGTTGCCGAGGACTGGTTCAGTCGGCACACCGCTTCCTGTTTGCCGTGTTCGGCTCACGGGGGGATAACTGTCGGAGCATCCTGACAGCTCACAGCGACTCATTTGGAAGTCCTTCACATGTCATGATTGACGTTTTTTCGTAGACTCTACCGGCTCCAGATCCTGTTGATGTTGTTTTAACGGTGAACTGAACATAAAAAAATATCAGCAACGGATCAAAAACCTGGCAGGTGTTCTGTCACTGCATTTAAAGGGTTATGGATCAAAAAAAGTGCTTGTTGGTTTGGGTTGGAATGAAAACAACTCCAAGATACAGGCACTGTTATGTAACCTATATATATATATATATATATGTCCCCATTTCTACAAAACATGGACTCGGAGAATGTGGAATGGTTGGAAAGCTACTAGATGAGCCAGATGACCCTGCTGAGAGGGGGCATCTGGAGAGGATGGATGGATGGATGGATGGATAGATGGATAGATAGATATATAGATGGATGGATGGATGGATAGATGGATGGATGGATGGGTGGATGGATCAGGCTTTGAGATGCACAATTAGGCCTGTCATGATAACAATCAAATTATTGTAAGACATATGGACATGACCTTATATAATACATAAATTCTTTGTATGATACAGACATGACCTCAAACATTTTTGCCTTATCAACTAATCATACAATACATGGACTTTTTTCCGTGTGTGTGAATGAGTTAGACTTGATCCTGATGGGCTGCTCTGTGAATGTGTTGGACTGTAGACTGAATGTAGTGTAAAGCACCTCGAGTGGTCGGAAAGACTAGATAAGCGCTATAGAAATGCAGGTCCATCTACAGGCTCTCAATAATAATATTCACAATGGTCCACTCACTTATGCTGCATATCAAGCAACTTCAATGCATGATGATGCTTTAAATGATTCTCCGTTAAAGCTGCCAATGGCAGATGCAGATGCAGATACCACGTTATGAGGTAATTCAAACAACACACTGCTAATTGCCATGTGAGGAAATTATCTTCTTGATAGTCTAAAAAAATCACTTGATACCATCTTTTGGAAGAAAACCAGGAGGTATTTTGGAGTGTATAAATCAGTCTGGAGGGCAGATTATGTATCAAGAAATAAATAAAAAAAAATGATATAAAGTTAAGTGAAAAAGTGCCATGTGTTGGTTGGGAGGGCTTTCTATTTATAGATCCATGCAATGTGATATGTTTTGAGGAAAAAGGTTCTTGACGCCGTCCTCTGCTGCTGTTTTGGTGGCTTAACACAGAGGTGGGCACGCAGCCACCATATCTGGACTCAATCCAGCAGATTCACAGCTTCTCCTCTCGCACTCTTTGATTATTATTATTATTAAACCTCCGTCTTGTTCATAGAGGGGGAAATCGAACGAGAACTCAATGTGAAAGCGCTTTATTAAAAAAAGATGCCTCTCTACAGTCATATCCAAAAATAATTAGCGGTGACACGCTGTGCACTAGGAGCTCTGATAAAATAACCCTCAGAATAAGTGCACTTCCACTCATGCGTGTGAGTCCTGTCCAAATGTTTGAACCTGACATGTACTATTAAAAAGTTTCCAAACTTTTTCAGTCCTTTGAACTTCGCTGAGAGGCTGCTGCTAACCTTTACGCACATACATATACATAAACAGAAGGAAAGAGCAGAGGAGAGGCAACTCTCCCAGCTCTCAATTAACAACAAGGCAGGCTGTGTTTCAGCACCGCGTGTGTGAAAATGTGTGTGTGAAGTAAAAAAAGACGATGAGAAAGAAGGAGAAATTGTTCTTTGCAGCAAGAAGACAGAGATATAGCCTTCATTCCTGCTCAGATTAAAGGATTTAGAGCAAGAAGCCTTATTAAAGAGCCAGAGAAAGAGAAAGAGGGAGAGTCTCCCCCCCCCCTCTGTTCAGGGCTGATTAAAGCACAGATAACTCTCCCTCCCAGGCTGAAAGCTGCTGGAAGCCAACACACACACACACACACACACACACTCATTAAAATCCAGACATAACAATGGTTTCTCTGAGTTTGGAGGATTCTGACCTGTTGGCGACCAGCCTTGTCATGCACAACACTTCATCTCACTCTGTTCGCAGTGTTTGAAGAAAAAAAAAAAAAAAACATGCCTGGCAAATGTCAGCACGCAAGTCACTAGGAGGCCATGTAGGATTTTATCACGGCAACATCCAGCTCTGAAAAGTGATGCCCAGCCTTGCATTCTGTCTGCTGGCCATCAGGGGGCGACTCTTCTGGTTGTCAAATAAGTCTCATTGTGTTGAAGTCTATGAGAAAATGACCCTACTTCTCTCTTGATGTTTTATCTCAGATAACATTGTAAACATAAGTTTATGGTCTCAATCTCTAGTTTCAAGTCTTCTTCAATCCAACATGATGTTCATTTAGTACATTATGGTCCATTCAGAGTCCACCAGACCAGAAAGCAGGGGATGCTTTAGGGGCTGAAAGGATCAGTCATTTCCAAAAACAGCTGGTCATTGTCGTTTTTAACAAACAAACAGGAGGAAACAGTGTATTTGTGGGCATTTTCAGCAGCGGATGAATCCACATTTGATGAGTTGAGTGTGTGTGTTATATATGCAATAAAATAGTCATGTTGTCTGCACACACTCTTACAGACGTTGTTCTATATAAGACACTGCTGTCAGCATGTTCTCCATCAGGTATCAGAGCTGCGTTCCACCAGTTGTTCAACAGCTTCCCAAGTGTTGCTTGTAAAAATGTGTGAGCCTTTCAAAGCAGCTTTCCCAACACACTGCAGCCTTTATACTCCCGTCCAAACAGCTGATCACATCCGCTTTTTTTCCTCTATTTTAGGCTGCAATCCATATCCAACACCTACATGAGCCGACAAGGGACGCCCTGCCGAGTTACAAGACGAGACGTCACATTTACATTCGTGTTTGCAGCTCACTCTGGTTACAGTTTGTACTTGTGGAAGTCGTGGCATCTCTCCAGATTTAAATTCCCTTTCTCTAGCTCCGTTTTAAAAAGTGACAACGGTGGAGAGGATCGTGCCACGCACATTTCTAGTGACATCTCTTTCCCTGCCATGAAAAGTTGTCGAACAGAAAGTCACGCTGACTACCGTTGTCTGCTGCTGTCAGTAAGGAGGCCACGCTTCGGCTTCTCCCGCTCCACGCTATTTTTAACGGCGGAGTGAAATTGGAGAGGAGGCGCCGTAGACAGACCCAACAACAACGGAGGCATGAATAATGGAGCAGGAAGCCTGGTGCGGAGCAGAGGGGAGGTGGTGGAGCTCGGGCCAGAACGCCGCTCGTTCTCCTCTCATCCATGCAAACGGCCTTATCGACACACACACACAACACACGGCCTGCTGGGAAACGCAGCGCTGCTGCTGGGTAACCTCTTTAACCAAACTAAGCTCAGTCAAGTCAGAGTCTCTGGCTCCAACTGAACCACTGGAAGTGTCTCCAACAATGTCAGCCTGGCGTCCCAGGAGGGTTCACAGCCAGGTTTTACTGGGGCTGCCGTCACATGCAACACTTATGGGCATGATGGTGGCGTGGGCACGGGGAGCAACAGGGTTCCCATCAGGACTTCTAGTGCTGGTCTAGCTGGTACGACTAACACTGACATGTTCCTCCGATTTAAAGGATGTGCAGATAGACGGCTGGAATCTATAGTACAATACAATAACACCCAGCGAGGACAGATACATGAATTCATCTTTATTCAACCTGCACGTGCTTCCATGTGGAGTACCCGAGAGCAAACCCTACCATTTGAACGCTAGCGATCCTGAACGTAACTCCATCAGATGGCAGTGGGAACTCTGACAGATAGATGAGTTAGAGGGATAGAGAAGTTCACTGGAATGGAGGAGAATGTGGAAACAATTTCCCAGGACTTTTTTCAGGACGCCGCAGTGAGAAAACAAGCCTTCAACATGTGCTCTTTGGTGGATTATGTGTTTGCCCAGATGTCTGGACAGATTCAGAAAAGATGGTGAATCTATGAATGTGTTACGTTTGGTCCTGAATAGAGCCGCATTGTTATTTTACTCCTCTTTTTGAGAGGAGTTTACCTGATAGAGACATCGGCTACAGACGCTCATGAATGAGTCAGGAGATGACTCAGCATTTTCACTCCCCTCGTCAATAAATCAACTTGTTTTTGTTTAGTAGATGCCTTGAAATAAAGTCTGTGGAGAACACAAGCTGAAGCGATTTTCACGTTTTGTTCGACGTTATAAAATATGTTGTAAAAAAGGTGGTTGCTAACAAGTAGCTAAATGAGACATGAAAAGTATCATAAATGTTTGCCACAAAAATGATTGTCTGCAATAATCCAAAATCTGCTGCTCGGCTTATGTTCTGTAACCAGTGTTGCGTTCAAGAATGACAGAACTAGCCAGCTGTCTGCTAGTGAGCTAGCTAGCTAGCTTGCTAATTCCACTGCTTTAATGCTGCACTTGTTTCAGAAAATGAGCCGGACAAAGTATAATTTAATGTATATATATATATATGTTATATATGTATATATATGTTAATATCAGATTTTCTTTTCTGGATTGAGGATTGAATATAAACTGATAGAAACTCGACTGTGTTGACAGAAGAGAGGAAGAGTGGGTGGATGAAGCATTTCTGGCAACGGTGCACATGAAAATGACTCCGCTGATATGAATGGGAATGTCCGCTCTACGCTTGTATTTCTGTGATATCTTTCTAGTAACGGCCTACTGTGCAACACTAATTACACTGTGTCGACTTATTACATAACGTGTTAGAGCGCCGCAACCCAGGCTTTTTTCTTTCTTTGAAGTTTTGTTTTCCCAGCAGAGGAAAAAAATGGTGATTTCTCACACGCTGTGTTCTTCAACAACAAATGATTAATTTAACAGTGGAGTCCATGTCGCTGAGCTCAAGCTGAGATGAAAAGTGCAGAGACGCTCCGCTGACGATACAATGGCAGACTTTGCAGAGTAAACTGCAGCGTGGAGCTCAAGGCTGACACACACCTTGATTCAGCGTGTGTGTGTGTGTGTGTGTGTGTGTGTGATGCACAGAGAGTGAGGAGAGACACCTACAAAGAGGTAAAGAACAGCTTGCATATCAATGTGTATTTATGAGCCCGTGGGAGATAAAAGGGGAAGAAATGAAGAATCAATGTGATAGGCAGATTCAAGAGGGGTGCATTCTGGGACACACCAGAGGGAACTGAGTCCTAATGAAAAAGAGCCTGGAAAGTCATCCTTTATACTTTCCAACATTACAGAGCTAAGGAGCAGACAGACCCTCATTAGACTCCTGTGAGTCCTCTCCCAGAGGATTTGTCCATTTAATGCTGCTTTGAGTCTTCGTTTTGATATTTACATGGAATCAAATGTGATGTGAAAAGCTTGATATTATTGCCACTGAACGTCTCTGTTCTAATTTGCTTCCCAGCAGCTCCAAATTGATTTCACTTAAAAGGGTGAAATTTGTTTGTTTCGTTGTCTTTCCATTTAAGTTCAGTATTGATTATTTATTACATGCATTCCTTTTGAAAAAATAACTATTATATTTCCCCGTCATTTTTGTTCACAATTTCATCTTAATCACCTACAATATATTTTCAGTTTCTCTCTTCTTTGTGGCAGGACTTGGTCCAGAGCGCTTGCTTCATGCTACAACATTACAAAGTTACTGTGAGGAACATTTCACTGGTTTAAGACTGAAGCCTCTATTTGAGAGGATTGGCCTCTTCTATGTAGTTCTCCATAACACGCGTCAGCGGATCAGATTCTGGCGAATCGGATGAAATCACGTGGGATCGCCAGAATCGCCGTGAGCTCCAGATCCAGCAGCGACTCCACCAGAGACAGACCCAAATCTGGCTCGCTGGAGGGGAGGCCCAGGAGAACCAGAACCAGGATTGAGCAGGGCAGACTGTCAGACCCTGCTGCAGCAAAATGAGAAGTTTTCAAAGGGAATCTGGTGCTGCGAAACACTACCACAATTGTCCACAGGGGTCGCCAAAAGCAACACAAGTAAAGTTCCTCACCGTATTTAGTCTTTAACACAAGACAGAGATAAAGAGTTTTATATTTTCACTGCAACATAGACTTCTATTCTCATATCTTGTACATTTATTTAAAGCATTTTTATTCATTTTGGAGCTTTGTGAACTTTTGATGATTAATGGAGAAAAACATTTCAGCTGTTTTCCGTCTTTTCAAAATGTATTCTTGCTGACTTTCTGGTAACAATCAAATTGGAAATGATTGCAGTTTGAGGGTACTACAACAGAAATAAACCCAGGTATGAACACACACACACAACACACACAGTTGCACAAGCATGCCTTTGTACTGAGGGAAACCAGCAACGCTTTGATATCTATATAATAGGATGAGTGTGTTGTTTGTTCAAACTATTGGGGTCAATGGGGAGCTGGCTGAGGAATACTGTGGGAAGTGAAGGTAAGAACGCACACATACACACGCACACACACACACACACACACACACACACACACACACACACACACACAGTAGAAGTATGACCCTGGTTTCAAGCCGAGGAAATTTAGAGGATTACTGCGTATTAAAAGTTTCACACTTTCAAAATCTCTCTCTCTCACTCACACTCACACACCCGTACCTGTAACATATCGACAGACAGACACCCGCACACACACACACACACACACACACACACACACACACACACACACACACACACACACACACACACACAATGAGCGTGACCCAGTTCATTATATCAGGCTGTTAGCAGGGAAATCCACATTATAAATATGCAGTGTGAATTTAGTGGGTATTAGCAGCTAAATGGTACCCGGCTACGCTCTGTATTTGTGTGTGTGTGTGTGTGTGTGTGTGTGTGTGTGGGGGGGGGGGGGGTGCGTATTCCATATGTGTTGCTATAACAGCAGAGAGAAACTGTGTGTAAGTGTTTTACATTTTTACAAAATGTCCATCAGCCTCTTAGCAACAAACAAGCAAGCGAACAAAAAGCTGAGGCAGCCTGGAGGTTGTCTGACAGAGAGAGAGAGAGACAGAGAGAGAGAGAGAGAGTGTGTAGTTTCTGTGTGTAACGCGGCAGTAGAAGTTGTTGTGGTATCAGTTAGTGACAGCCAGCTGCTGCAGAGCGATAGAGACACCTTTAGTTAGTCTCTCTCTCTCTCTCACAGCCCTGAGGATGTCTGTATGTGTGTGTGTGTGTGTGTGTGTGTGTGTGTGTGTTTGTTAATAGTGAAAGTGTGCGTTGTACAAACAGCTCGGAGGAAACAAACAGCGATGCAGAACAGTCAGCTCATTGACTGCAGGCAAACACACAAACACAAAGGCACTCCAGCCTGCCTGTCTGTCTGTCTGTCTGTCTGTCTGTCTGTCTGTCTGTCTGTCTGTCTGTCTGTCTGTCTGTCTGTCCACCAAAACTTTGTCACTTCATGTTTTCCAGGAAACAAATCAGCGACATGTTGGTGTTGTACGTCTTCAAAACCAAGCAAAGGATTATAAATGAGTAAGAGGAAACATGTCAGACCCCATGCAGCCTCCTGACAGCTGATTGGTCTAAATGGACTGCTGGTGAAGCTGCTAACAACGTTAGCTTCCATAATTCGAGGCAAACTTCACAGCTGAGTGGGGAAGTCATCTTAACTGCGTTGGTAGCGTGGTAGCGACCTGTCACAAGGTAGCCCCGCCCTAAATCACCCCCTACTTAGTGGTCTGTTTGACGCTAAATTGACTTGCATTCTCTCTGCCAACCATCAGGGGGCGACTCCTCTGGCTGCAGTAAGAGGTCTGATTGTATTGAATCTGTAAGAGAATGGTCTTACTTCTCTCTTGATGTATTACATTGTAAACAAAGCAATTTTACAAACTCAGCCGTAAATTTGACCTTGAATTATGAAGCTAACTAAGTTAACAGCTTCACACCAGAATCTAGATCAGGGATGCCAGGGACCCGGCCCGACTGTACGTCACATCCGGCCCGCGGGTGATGAGGGGGTTATATATTTTTTTAATATATACCGTAAATCCTCTAATACTGGCCTGTATTCTATTATCGGCCAGTCACATTGGCCAGCGCAAGTGTCGACAGGCAGCGTTATTTCCACCCTTCCCATTCATTGTCAGGTTCGTGTCATGAAGATTTTGGCTATATTCTATATTAAAGGATTTATGGTATGCTCTGCAATGCATTCAACTCACAGCGAGTGTGGAGAGACGGTGCGCCGCTGCCTCCCGCAAGCTCTCGAAAATATTTTAAACTGAATGTTGTCGATCTAAAATCAAGACAGATTCAGCAACTGCATAGCTTATTTCTCGCTTAAAATGTTTTCAGACATTTCGGTGAACTATTGTCGTAAAATAAGAGAAAGTTTCCAAACGAGCCGCCATGTTGGTCAGTCTGAAATCAGACAGGACAGCTGTGAAAGTGATCGTCCAATCAGGTGCAGCCATGTAGTGTGCACGTGATTGTATGTCAATCATCCTCCTTTGTAATGTATGTAATTTAGGCCTCATTGTGAGGCTATTTTGGTGCCAATGCAATTTATTTTGGTTTGTAGGCCTTCATGAATAATTTCAAATAGCCTACCTATCCATGTGTTGAGTCAATGTTTGGCCTTTTCAGTCTGAAAGTGTAATCCGGTCCCCTGAGGTCTCACTTGAAAAAAATCTGGCCCCCTGTCCAATTTCACCCTGATCTAGATGGATCCAGATCCAGTAAGGGTGCTGTTCTGCTTGTTCATCAGATCCACCCGTCGCTCCTCTACAGCCCAAACATGGTCACTCCCTTCACTGGTTGCAAAAATCCAAGATGGCAAACTTGTGGCTTTAAAACCGTAGTCCACAGACCAATGGGTGGTGTCACCAAGACTACGCCCCCTTCTGATATACAGCCTGTCTCCAGCAGAGCCAAACATGTGTTAAGCCATCAGTTTAGCATAAGACACAAGGTCACAGGTCAGCGCAGTCATCCCCTGCTGCGAGGCCAACGTGGCTAGTGTCAGGCTTTTCCCGGCTCGAGGCAAAACAGCTGAGAGGCCGTCTGGACTCAGTTTCAGGTCAACATGAGATCAGCTGAGGGAGGTTGGACATGAATGAAGCCCTGCTGTTATTAAAGCATGATTAGGATGAGCTGCTAAGTCTGATGGTACAAGGGAAGACACCAATTATGGAGACGTCTGACGCCGGCACTGCAGGTAGCACTTTTCTGTATTATAGCCATAAGTCTGTGTGTGTGTGTGTGTGTTTCATCCCGCCTGTGCTATCTGACAGGGCAGATTGTGATTTTTAGCTGAGCAGCGCTAATCTCTTGTTACAATATGAAGCGCTGATTACACTACTGCACTACTGAACACTGTGGGAACGAAGAGGGACAGACTGTGTGTGTGTGTGTGTGTGTGTGTGTGTGTGTGTGTGGAGTATATGAGGGCAGATAAGATGAGGACAGGAGACAGAATTAAGTGCAGAAGAAGAGAGGAGAGTGTGTGTTACAGAGGTGAGGTGAGGTGAGGTGAGGTTATCCTCAGTTTCTAAGTATTGTACATTTACTCATCTACTGTACTTAAATACAATTTTGAGGTACTTTGATGCCACTTGACACTTTTGTCCAATATTATCCCTTTCTTGTACTTTTACTCAGTGAGATTTTGAATGTGTCTTTAAAGCAATACTCCTACAGCCAGTGGTGAAAGTAACTAAATACAATTATACAATACAATTTATTGTACTTTTTTGATTCTTTATACTTCTACTATCCTACATTTTTGAAGCCAATATGGTTCCATGATTCAACTCACAGTTACAGTTTTAATGCAACTTTAGAGCAATACTTCTAAAGACAATTAGACAGTAAGTAACTAAGTACCTTTTAAACACTTAAGTACAATGTTAAGAGTATTTTTATGCTACTTTGACACCACTAATTTTGGAGGACATTACAGTACAGGGGTCAAGAGTCTTTGGGGTTGCCAGTTAGTGTGGAAAAAAGGGAAACATGTCGGATTCCCAAGTGATTAGAGACAAAAGGAGAAGCAAGACCAGCGTGAACGTTGGTTCGGCGTTTGATCGTCGGAGTCAGCTGAAGGAGTTTCAAGGACTGAAAAGCCGAGGAGGCTACTTTTCTTCCTCACCGGTAAGATATCGTTAAAGCTAGCTTTTAGCCAACACGAACACTGGCAACCCATTGAGGGCGAATGCGCTTCGAGCAACAACTGTGTTGTTACGTGAATGAAATGGAAGGGGGAGTGCGAGAGCGACATCTAGTGGTTGGATGTTATCAATGTTGTCAATAGCGCCTTTAAGCTTCCAGCAGTAGATACATTAAATTGAGCTTTCTACTGCCGTTTCAAGACTACTGAATGTTTGATATGTTTAATGTTTGGACTGACATTTAAAAATATCCATAAAACAAACAATCACTTAATCTGCTGATTATTCTCTCAATGTTATGAAAATAAATGTTTTCTGTCCCGATACTTGTGAGATCTAATCTGTTATTTTTTTCTGCAAGCACTTCAGTGCAAAAAGAGACTTGCTCCTTCCACTCGATCTTTCCTGTGTGTAAATATAGACACAAGCACACAAACCGGGGTTTGATGATCTTCAGGCGGCTAGAGAGGAGAGGGAGGCCAGTGAAGACCTTCCACTTGGCGAGTAAAGAGGAGAGAGGAGCTGTGAGCAAAGGACAGCAGAGGAGGAGAGTCTCAGTGGTGCTTTGTCTTTGAAGACGTCGCTCCCCGGGGGAGCAAACAGAAGAGGGGGTCCCAGACGTGAGGCGAGGAAGGTGACGAGAGGCCGGGAGGAGATGGAAAGCGGAGCAGTGACCGCTGTCGGAGCTGCAGACCCCCGAGAGGCGCAGGCAGAAAAATATGCATCATAAAATATGAATTAAATATGAACCAACGTGGGATTTTTTTAGAGGTTATAGAGAGGGCTGTAATAAACAACAACAACAAAAGAAAAACAGTCTATGTGGCCGTATTGTGGGTGGAAACACTCAGCACAACATCAATGGAGAAGAAGAACTGAAGGAGAACTGCAGGAAGTCTGGTGGATTTCAATATTTCAGATACAGACAGTATTTCTACACTGAGCTCTTTGTGGAGACATTAGTTACGAGTTGATTTAACCTTTGAACGTTCAATGAATCCTTTGTTTAACCAGGTAGCCTCACTTATGTCTGCAGAGTTTTGTTATTTAAATCTGCCTTAACTGGGGTTTTTTCTGGCCAGGAGTGGGCAGCAGAAACGACTTGTGAACTTGTTAGCTGATTTCCTCCAGCAGGTACAGAGCTAGGCATTGGGGGGGGGGGGGGGGGGGGGTATGATTTATACCATAACACAGCTATCGGGCCAAATAATGACGATCCACAATGTTATCCCGATTATCATAAAACATAACGCTAAAACCATTAAAATGGCACTATACTTTCCTGATATTTTTGTTAAGAGACAAAATATCTATGTATTGCAACACAGATAGGACTTTCTTAGATATTTTTTAAATCAGGCTTTGTTATCCCGATAATGGAAATTCCCTACGATCAACTTATTGTAAGTGGTTTTCTGGAGCGATCACTGATCACAGGGTTTGTTCTGAGGACTTTTCCTCATCCACTAAAGGGTCCCGGGACAGAGGACAGCGATGCTGTACTTGTTGTACTGGCCTGTATGAATAAAATTCCAGAGCAAGATTATCGTTCATTAGGAGGCTTGTTTGTTTCAGCTCATGAATGTAAGTCGTATATTCTCTCCCTTTCAGCTCCTGTTTTGGTCTCCACCACCTCCAGGGCTCAATGCTCCACTGTTCTCACCAATTCGTTTCTGACTGTGTCTGGGTGATGTTTGCTGCTGAGCAGGTAGTGTTAATTGGCTCTAATAGGCTTTAGTCTGAAAACAGCTGCCTGCTGGAAATAACATTAACATTAAAGTTGCAGCCAGAAAACCCAAACCAGGCTTTAAAGCTGTCGGGCTGCAGCTGGATTATATTCATCTGTATGTGTGTAACTTTGAGACAGCCACTTTATGATTCAATTCATAGTTAATATTAAAAATACTGATTAACAAAATGCCAACAATAAACACTCAGTGGCCTACCAAAACAAATATCAAAAGGTTTGTTTTTTTTCAGCATAAAAACACCAATTTGATGAAAAGCTTGCCACTTTTAAGGATATTTCCTGTATTAGTCTACGAATTTTAAGCTTTTCGTGTGTCATTAATCCTCCATTCTCATTTCTGTTGTGGCAGAAACACAGTCACAGGTTTAAATATGTGGATAACGTTGCAACGTCATAGTTCTAAAAACATGGGTAACGTTGCAGTTTCAAACGCGTGGTGAACGTTGCAGGTTACGATGCAACGGTGACTTCAAACAAAGTTATATTTAAACAACTCCACTTGGTTATGTTGAGGAAAAGATGATGGTTTGGGTTTCAAAAAATATGTTTGTTACATAATGTAGTTGTTCCCATAAATAAATCAACAGTTTCACACAGGACACAAACAGCAGTCTCCTGGGTGAAAGTCATGTGTTTGTCCTCCTGACTTGGACCTTCCCATTTTTATACCTTCTTTATACTCTCAGCGTCTCCTATTGCTGCAGCATCAAATGGAAAAAAGCAATACATGTGTAGTGATAACACACAAAATGACCTGAGTAAAGGGAATGTATTCATATTAAACATATGAGAGTGAGGTTAAACAGTAAGATGACCCCGTTTACTGATCATTTGCTTTTCTTTCCAAACATCCAACCTTTGTTTTTGTGCCATTCAACACATTTACTTTACTGGCAACAGGTATCTCAACACATTCAAATCAGTTTTTCAGTGAGTTGCCACAGCAACAAAAGATAGGAAGCAGAGAGAAGCATCTCTTTAATAAGCAGAAGTCAAAAGTTGCATTATTGAGAAGATTTCCGCTGGAATAGAGATAGACACAAAGCACTGCGGGGTCTTTTAATATAAAGTTTCTCCTTCATTTCTCCTCTACAACTTGGCAGGCGATAACAGCTGGATATTAGTTTCCAGCTGAGGATTTCATATATATCATATTATTACTGCACTTATCTGTTATCTGACTATTATCTTCAATATGGACTATT
The DNA here is from genome assembly GCA_029853015.1 of Chelidonichthys spinosus. Lineage (NCBI taxonomy): Eukaryota > Metazoa > Chordata > Actinopteri > Perciformes > Triglidae > Chelidonichthys > Chelidonichthys spinosus. The sequence continues at coordinate 6,205,476 of CM056841.1, read as the reverse complement.
ATATAATGTCTCACACAGGAACAAACTCATTTCTCTCTTCACCCCCCTCTCTGCCGCCGCTCAACTGTCTGAACATGACGCTTAATAATATCCCAGACATCCAAATTATAAATCAGGTATCGTCTAGTATTAGTGGGAAAAGTGGGATGTATGCATGTCTGCGGCTGAGACGCCTCATACTCTTTAAGTCCAGGCATCAGGGGTACGAGGTATGTAACAGTATGTTAGTATGAAACTATGACTTTTACATGGTTGTTCTAAACCTCAGCTGCAGGTCTGAAAGGTCAAATGTCTTGAATGGGTTGAATGAAACTATAATTTAATTTGATAAAAACTCTTTCTCCAGAAGCTTTTATTAAATATCAGGCTGTTAATAAATGATGGTGGGAGTCGGTGACAGTTCTGCAGGTCCCTTTATGCTTTTATGTCAAACTACTAAAACTGTCATTACAGCTACGGTGATGAACTGGACTAACCCAAGAAAACATAGAAAACAGAGACAAAGTGGACTCAAACTTCACCAACGTTCCTGATGCTAATGATGTTTTTGCAACAGTTCACAGATTTTAAAACATTTCCCAAAAGAAACAACCCAAAGATGACATCATTACTCTTAATTTGTTTTTTTAATGACACAAAATGCTGAAATGAGATGACCTACTTTGCCAAATATCCACAGACTCAGACTTGAATATCATTCTACCAGATATTTAGATATTTGTCACATTTTTAATCGGCTGGTCAAGTAACAGACATTTTCAACCTCTTTTCAAGTGTGCCATCTGCTGTTTTCTCTCCTGCCATCGCCTCCTTTCTCTACTTTCTGACAACAAACCTGAATATACAGTATATATATATATATATATATATATATATATATGTCTGTGTTATTCCAACACTCCAGCGGTCGAAGGCTGCAGCCCCTTTAACTTCACCGTTATCGGTTGCTTTGCTTGTTTTTGCTCCGCTCTGCTCTTCTCTTATCTCTCTGACAGAGTGAACTTTCCATCCAAGTGGTGAACAAACCTCAGAAACTTAGTAGAGAAACTCAATGTCGCTGTAGTCGACAGAAAAAACCCTGCGTACACTCCTCCTCAGGTTTGATGTGAATCATAGTGATGAGACAAAGTCTGGGGTTGGATCTCGGCCTTCGTGTTGTCTTTTTATCTGCTGTTGGTTTCATTTAATTTCCTCCTCGTTTCATAATGTTTTGTTGTATAACATGATATTTTATTACCTTTTATGTCTTTAATAGAGTATATCTGTATTCTGCCTCTCCTGGAAAGCACTTTGGGTCAACTCCAGTAGTTGATTTTTTGTTTTGCTGGTTTTAAATGTGACATTGTTGTTCTGTTCTCAGATATTATATCCAAATGTTGATGATTCTTTATCAAAATGTTCACTGTATCAATCATTTGTGATAGGCTCACAATATTAAGGCATTAGGGGGAAATATAATTTGAAAATGATATTATCTGACTTTATAAACTCAATAAACAATGAAACAATATGGGTGAAAATAACTGCAGCGTCTCAGTGTGATCGGCCCCTCTATGTGTATAATATCCACGAGGACTGCCCCTCCTAGTCGCTCATTTTGATCTTAGTCAACTTTGTTTCTTTAGTGGATCATTTCTTATTTGTTGGTTATTTTCAAGTAACTTATGAGCACATCTCTGGTTATCACCAGATTTAAACTGGTGCCCTTTTAACCTATGTGGAGGAACTCAGTCATACAAATCTGTCCACTAAATCAACCCGTTGTTGTTTTATTTGTCCTCATCAACATGAGTGAAACATGAGCATGGATGAACCAGCCGGTGAAGGAGGCTGATGCAGGAGTCTGCATCGTGTTCTCTTTCCTTCCCGGCAACAATACTGTAAAACCTGAAGCACAAACACAAAGTTCACAGAAAACAGCAAAACGCTGCCAGGGTTTGATTCATTCTGCCGCACAGAGCGATAAATATATAAATGTATAAAATCCATATCATGTAGCCGCTGTAATTATAAAAACACCCGGGCTATAAATAATAAGGCAGTGTGAGTCGACTGTGTGGGAGTTTTTTTAAACTTTTCAACTGCGTCTCAGCGTGTGTGCTGACTAATCCTCTGGGGGGGAGTTGGTCATTTTCTTGGGCTTCTATCTGATCATGTGGAGCCATTCCTCTCTCTCTCACACGCGCACACACACACACACACACACACACACACACACACACACACACACACACACACACACACACACACACACACACACACACACACACACACACACACGCTGCAGAAAGTCAAAATCCAATTATGGAAGCAGCTGCAGGAAAAGGTTACACCTCTCTCTCTCTAATTGGTTACAATTCCCCCTTTCCTCTCCAGCAAATAAGGAAAGAGGAGACGAGCAGCACGACAACGCAGAGGAAAACTGAAAATTATGTTTTCATTCATATGTTTTTCACACTCTGCATAAGATTTAAATCAATGAAGGCAAAACACACCACACAAAATCCTTATTTCCATTGACACAGAAAGAGGAGCCATTGCAAAGCAGACAAACACATTCATGCAGGTTTCTACCAAATCTTAAACCAATCTCCATCCCAAACACTTATTGCCTATCCTTCTTTTTTTTTTACACCAAACTTTAACAGTCAGTGTTCTGTTGAAAAAAAAAAACCTGATCCTCCATCATTTCAGAGCTGGACAACATATGATTTTTAATAAAAGTACAACCTGTATATTGGTTTCATCTCCTCTAGGTGACCTAATTTAATTTACTTTTCACCTCTCTCTCCTTCACCCTCCACTTACTCCCTCCCCCTCATGTACTCACCATTTTCTCTCCCTTCCTTTTCAACCCGTCCAACTTTCATACTTGTTCACTCCGGGTTTAATCCCGCCTCGTCTCCTACCTGTCCTTGCCCTTTCTTTCCCTCTTGCCCTTTCACTATCTCTCAGCATCTTTCCTGCACACTTTCTGAATCTCATTCCACCTCCGCCAACCCCTCCTCCTCCCCCTTTCATTGCTCTCAGCTTACCTTGGTAGGAAACAGAGCGAGGCTGGGAGATGGGAATGTGGGATAAGAAGGTGATGGACAAGTCAGATGGAAAGATACAGAAGAGAGAGAGAGGGGAGGGTGGTTTTTTTTCATTTTTTCTAGCAGGAGGGCAGCTTTGATGAGCTTCCCAATTCAAACTGAACTGGCCTCATATAGATTTTCATCTCCAACAGGTCAGAATATGCCATCTCAGAGGCTTTCACATTCAAATTAAAGTCCTTGAAACTGTCTCATATACATATAATTAAAGCTGTGATGAATTCCAACGCTTGGGGGGAAGTTTCTTCGCTTCCCAGGGGAAGCAGAAAGTTTCATATTGGAGCTTTTTTATCTGAACCGTGGCTGGATTTGAACTATTCTGAACATCTTTTTGAGAAATATGCATTTATCGTCTGAAACAATAACCTTGATTTTTTTTTATTTGTTCCTTTCAGGAAAATGCACATTACAATATAAAGTTGACACACAAGTCCACATCACATGTCAAATTAATGCATTTCATGATCGGAAAGGAGCAGAAATAATAATATAATTCTTATTTTTTTTGTCTGCCCCTTACTTGAACACAAAAATTCTTAGATTGTCTGCCATTTCCATTAACCTACACTATCACCTATACCCTTAATCCTAACACACACAAAAAATAAAAATGAATAACCTTCAAAATAGAAATGTTCAAGTTCAAAACACTTAATTAGATTTCATATGCATATTGTGTAATTTGTGTCTTTATTTCTTTAAACTGATAAATATCTGTACAACCCTTTAAATCCTTCTGTTGAGAATTCCAAAGTTTCCAAAGTTTCCAATTCCAAACAGAAACACACATTTGTTTTAAAGTGGTCCTAAACCTTAACCTCTGTAGACAAATCCTCGACATGCACTTTTGTTTTCTATCAGTGTAAACTGATGTGACAACCCCGTCTCCCAGAAGCCACTAATTTGTTTTCACAATTACATCTGGATGGGAAACATAATCACCGTCAAAGGAAAGGATTGTGTGCTCGCTTTGAGTGAGGGAAGCTTCATGTTTGTGACACAGCGACAAAGTGCTGGACTCACAATGCATTGTGCTTTTGGTTACATTACATTACATTACGTTAATACATTCAAGAGTGACTTGGCAGATTAGTTGATGTTTCCTCATGGTTTTGATCAAACACATAAACCAAAATGTTTTGCACATCAGCAGCATATAAATGTCATTTTTAGAAGACAGGATTGAAAAGATGATGTTCAAATAGTTCCTTTACAGCCGTTCTCAGTGCCAAAGTCAGTGACCACGGTTACAGGAAGCTAGTTTCAGTTTGAATGCAGAGCCGTAGCAGAAAACGTTAAATAAGCAGGTGATGAACCGTTATCAACAATGAAGGTTTGTGAGCTTTGATTTCTGTTTTTTATCAAGAGGTCGTTTCTTGACCAAATCCCTTCCAAAGATAATTCATGTTCCTCTGCTGCACACTCCTATTGAGTCTGAGTGAACAAGAATCAAAAGAAAGATTTCTGATTTTTTTACCAACAGAAATGTGTCTCCAGCACTGAGCTGAAACTCTGCAACTATTTGACTTAAATGAAAGGTTCCTGATTTAAACTTGAGACGGTATTTCAATCTGTTCACAAACAGCTGCTTTATGTCACCACACATAGGAGAGGTTTGGCTTATTCTGAAAAGATTTGTGGAGAAAGGTGTTCATGTAATTCTGTGGTATTAGCCCCAAAACTCAGGTAATACCACAATAATCCAAATGGTAAAAAAACAGTGTCCACCAATACAGCACAGACATGTCTCAAGTGATTACTTATTGAACGCTGGTGTAACAAATCCTCAACGACAGGGTCAAGTTCAGCCCAGCATTAAATTAGTCTCCATTAACTCCCAGAGAAGCGTGGAGGCGCTCATTTCCTGCCGCATCGGCTGCCAACAACTTCCTCCTCTCCTTCCTCTTCCTCCGCCGAAGCGAGGGATCTTTCTCCGGAGGTCACGACCTCGAAGCCGGCGTCTCCTAACAACACTGCTTTCAGGGTGATAACACGGTCTGAATTGTGCGACTTTTAAATCACTAATTACTACAGAGGATCCAAAGAGTTGTTACATCTGAATGTGGCATCATGCAGGCTGACCCAATTAAAATAATATCTTTTTGTATCGTCTGCAGCTGCAGTTACATGAAGTCTATTATCCCGCTAATAATCTCAATCTGAAATGAATCGTATTCCTAAAGAAATTCCATTCAAACCATTCAGAGGATGAATGTGATGTCAGACGATGTTGTGTCTGAAACGTGGTTTACATGGAGGGGAGATACCAGTTAACGATCTTGGACGCTGCAGGTAAACAACGCTTTCCTTGTGTTACCAAACCACACCGTGACTGGGAAGGTGAGGACACTCCAACGTTCTCCTAATTCATTATGTCTACATAGACTAACGAGACTGCACTCTCCATGGTGTTTTGGGACCAACGGTGGTGGTTTGAAATGTGGGGTTAACTCACAAAACAAACACAAACCGCTACAAGACTAATACTTTAATTTTGCCAACAAAATCTTTGGTTTTTGTTTCGGCATCAAAAGTTCTTGGTTCCAACGGGACTCTAATACAGTCTCCTGGTGAAAGGATTTGCACCCCTCCACTACCCAGACCTCCTCCCTACATAGACTTCTGCAAATGTAATCCACAATAAAATACTTTCCCTTCAAAATGCAAAAAAACCTAACACCGATCAATATCTACTTTTTCAAATCACACCACCCACTGGAAGGGGGCATCAGAAACCTCCAACATTGGATCCAAAATGTACCCACAAGTACAGAGGAAAAGCAGGCCGAGCAAAAACACATATGGGATCAAAACTGTGGATCCTCTAACTGGGCTTTCATCAACAGAACAAACACAGAGAGAAGAAAACAACATTGCCATTCCATACATGCGGCTGTCTCAGAGAGACTCAGGAGGGTATTTCACAAACACCACATCCCTGTGCACAGCAAAGTCCTGAGGTTTGTCCACAGCAAGGACAAAATACCCAGAAAGCATCTGGACAATGTGGTGTATGCAGTCCAATGCAGTGTAGAATACAGAGGCCGGTATGTTGGGGAGGAATTGGCAAAACACAGGAGAGCCAGTTTCTCAGGACTCAGCAGTCCATCTGCACATTAAGGGACACTCCTTTGAGGACACCAATGCTCGTATTCTGGCAGGAAGACAGATAGTCTAATATATATATATATATATATATATATATATACGCAGATTCTTTCTTCTTTAAAAAAAACAAAACCCAACTTAATATTTAAAGGTAAGACTCAATGAGGCAGGAAGGTGAGGATGGGGTGTATTAACTGCAGCAGATGACACAAACAATCTCCCTGCCAATCTCAGAACAGAAGAGTGTGATAACCTTTGCATCCATTTGTAACAGAAGACCCTGATGCTCTGAATGATGATTTACAAAAATGTGTTTACAAATTTCAAAGTAAATCAGATAATCAAGAAAACAAATCTGCATATAAATAGCGGGCGACACTCTTAGGCCTTCTTAATGACAAAAAAACAAACCGGTTTTATTGACAGTAGGGACATGTTGGTGTTTTGATGTAGCGATGTAGATTACATCTTTGCTTTCTACCGACTTCCATTAAACTTACTCTGTAGGGATCCATCACACTCAATTGATTTGATGTGATGGGTGAGCTTTTTGAATTAAAAACAATAATCCTCCCCCTCTGACTTCTCCTCCTCCCCCAAGATATGCATAACTGTGCACTGTTAAACTTCCACATATCTTAAGAAGGAGTTGGTATTCATTTCCCGTCTGATGCCAGAGAGATCGAGGCGGCGGACTCTCGAGGAGATGTTTGTGTGTGAAGTCTGTTGAAGTGTTTATCAAGGTTCAAAGGTTACCACTTGTTTGAAAGAGCCCGTCTCAGACCCGCCACTCGTCTTTTCTCTTCACTAAAACCCCCGTTTGACGCGCTTGACACCAAGAGTGTCTCCGCTGTGAGCGTTTTGTCTCTCCGTCTTTCCTTTCTCCCCGTCCATCAGTCGGCGGCGGCCGATGATAGAGCGATGTGCCACGGAGCTCTGCGGGGGGATTCAAGGAGACGCGTCTGAAAATCATAGTGACAATATGATAGCTGGAGCTGACAGCCCAGCCAACACACACTCTGACACACACACAGTCTGTTCTACTGATACGGCTGACATTTCTTATCACTTAAGTCGCCCGACAGGCGGGACAGATGGAAAGAGAGACAAATAGCTCTAAATTCCATAGAGGAAGAAGTAACTGCAAGATTGATAGAAGTCTGATAGACGGACAAACGTTTGGAGAAAAGGGAGGGAAACCCACGCGAGCGTCTTCATCTGGGATGTTTGACGGGTGGAAGCTACAGGTACAAACATGGAGCCGGAGAATTTTAATCTCCCAATATTTCATCTTGAATAATATTCAAAAGCAAAAATGTTAAAATTCAATTTTTCACCCTCATGAACCATCCACGTCTCCGACAAAACTATGTCCCCACACAATTAAACTGCACTCAGTCACTTTTCCAGGGAAAGATTGAAACATCCAACTACAAACACACAACGTAGTTGGATTCAGGAAATAAAAGTACTTTGGGTTAGTAAAAAAAAGTTTTTGGCTCAAAATAACGAAATGAAAAATGCAGCATTTGAAACTAATTTGCGTTACCTCAAAAGCAAACGTAATCCACAACAAAATATATTTTACAACAATTCACACCTGGGAATGTAATTTTTTTAGGAGATCGGGCTGTAGAGACAGACAAGGTGCATAAGGACAGAAACTAAAGGATTTATAATAATATATGTCTCGCTTATATCTCACTTCAGCTAATGTCTGTACTGTAATGACTGCAAAAATAGTCCATAGTCAATAGATTTTCCATTACCTTCAATTTCTATTGTGAAGTTTGAAGTAGAGCTTGGCTAAAGCAACACGTTTCTATTAATTCCAGCTTCTAATAGGCTGCTTTATTGTGAAACACTGAAACAGGAACATTTCCAATGTTACATTTCCTCATAATTTGATGCTGAACTTGCATTTCCAAAGACTGGGCATTTACTCTGTTGTTGTTCAACTGGTTGTTCCCCATGAGGACGTTCTACAAGCTAAAAGCATGATATTACCATACAAACACAGAGCAGTCCTCCTCTGACTGGAGAGTCCAGGTTATTGGCCAGGTTGCAGTGGGTTGAATCACTAATCTTTGGGAAATGCGGTGAGAATTAGAAGATAACAATCCTGATAGAGACATTTACTTTGTGGTGGTTTGAGCCTTGTTGCAGACCTTTGTGGATCCGGTCTGATTTTTAACAGGACATCACGTTTTAAAAAAGGCTTCCTTAAGCTTGTTTTTGTGTGTGGACAAATTAGCTCAGTGAACACAGTTGGAGAAGCATTGGGAAGTAATTTGCCCCCTGCTGATTCCAGCGCCAAAACTCTGTCTTGATGAATGGATCTGTCAGTGATCAGTGCAGGACTGCACTCCCTCTCTCTCTACAGTCACCTAGCCAACGTATTGCACAGACAGGAAAGTGAAAGACTTAAAGCTCTTCCTATTGTGAGATCTTTAGCTTTGCCAATGAACCTCAATCAAATGGGCTTTTATAATGTCTATTAAAGTAGTTTTGTGCAGACTGATGCTGCATCGAGACAGAGCCACTGAGCACCAACCTTCCCTATCTGCTTCATCTCAGCTCTGGACTAACATGTATTAGGCTACGTTCAGCCTGGGCTCAGATATACCAGGTAATACCAGGGTATATAGAAATCCCCAAGGTATGATTTTCAGAATGGTCATAAATACAGAGGCTGCTCTTTCTGCGATGTTGTATTGATGTGATGTGTGGTAGACGCCACCAGAGGTCGTCTCTATAGTATAACAGGAAGCTGAGCTCAGTGTTTCCATCTTGTGTTGCCCTAAAAAGTAGTTTATAGTACATATGGCAGGTTTAATTCATTTTGCTTTTGAAAACAAATGAAAATTGACATGACAAACAGAGGTACTTTCCTTTTACTGCAGTGCTCAATTGACTCAATGAGCTTTGCCACCACATTTCAGAGGACTACATCCATCATTTCTAATCCTTTCTGTTGGCTTTGCTGAAGTTCTAAATAGATCAGTGGCCTCTATAGAGGCTCATCAGACGTTGAAAGGCGTAGAATAATCTAGGCTAAAACTAGATTTCTACAAAACATTATATTTAAATTCATGAATATTTCAAATAGAATTTTTAATTTATTTCTAGTCACATGGCAGACATGTACAGACAACCATTCACAATCACATTCACACCTACGGGTAATTTAGAGTCATCAATGAACCTATCCCCATCCTGCATGTCTTTGGACTGTGGGAGGAAGCCGGAGAACCCGGAGAGAACCCACGCTTACACGGGGAGAACATGCAAACTCCACACAGAAGGAACCCGAATCCGACCCGGGAATCGAACCCTTTCGCTGTGAAGCAACAGTGCTACCCACTACACCACCGTGCAGCCCGGGTTCTGATTCAAGAGTCTAGAGACGTATGGAACATTCTCACCAGGTAGAACGTTCAGAAAGTGTCTTCGGTCAAATTCTTCAGATAAAAATACATGGAAAAAGTTTCTAAAGTACTTTTTCCAACACCAAAGTGGCATCTTGGCAATACAACTAGTGGCTTTTCTAGCCTTCATTTTCTATTTTCAAAATATGGAAAAAAAACTCAACATATTGTTGGCATGTTCTGTGGTTATGAGCTCCATATTCCAATTAAAGACAGGAGACAAAGTGGAGGAGACGACATGGCCAATTCGGTCCTCGGCAACAAAGCCCAGTCTCTCACACCAGGCTATTGTTTATAATGATGATTCAAGTGAATTTGGAGGCAGATGGAAACTTTTTAAATTCATTTGCCAGATTTCAGTCCAACTTCCACACCGGCACCTTTCTGATGACATGCTTTGCTCAAAGGTTCCAAGGAAAGGTTTGCCTTATTCCATCGCCCTACTTTTCTTCCTGTTCTACTAAGAGTGTGTGTGTGTGTGTGGGGGGGGGGGGGGGGCAGTTTCATTCTGGCCCCCATAAGGGTTTCTAATGACCAATTTACATAATTAACACGCTGAGGCATGGCAGGCTGCCTCCTCTGTGACACACACACACACACACACACACACGGAAATTCAGCGGTAGTGAAGTTGACTCAAAGCCAAAAAGTCTCTATTTTAATCTGATTTTATTTTTCTTTCTCTTGTTGTCAATATTCTCATTAAACACTGCCTTCTGTCTTTGTGTCTGACTATTAGAAATATTTATTTTAAGTATAATGAGGAGTTTGTAACCTTAAAATACTTAACTGTAGTGGTTTAAAGGCCACAGTTCAGTCCGCATCTGAACTAAGAATAAATTACACAGCTTTACCACCTTAGTGCAAATAAAGTTTAACTGGCCATCGTTACCAGACGATATTCAGAAGAAAAATATGCGAGTGGGAGATCGGCATAAATGCTTACTAGTCGCCAATCCCTGCTGATGCTACACAGTGAACAACAGATCTGTTCAAATCAGCTGCTAGATTACGTTAGCAGTGCCGGAGCTAACAGCTAATGGTAACCAAGGGTCCAATCAGTTTCAATAGGATACCTTCAAGCCCTACTCAGCAAAAAAGTATTATCATGATGTGTTCAATGTAAACGTGTAAAACGTAGATTTTGCTGAGAAACTTAAATAAATAGTCTAGTACAGGAAATGAGTATTTAACTTCCTAACAAAAATGATCATTACAACTACTAATGCCAAAACACTTAAAATACAAAAAGTGTATCAGCTGCTATAACAAAACTATAAAACTATGTGCATCAGCTAATAAGGCTCATTGATGATCAGCAGTCAGTATCTCTGGTAAAGAAACGTGATCAGGGCATCTCTGAAATGTACCCAGTAGAATATAAAATTATTTACCTCAGAATGACAAAAACAGGAACATAAAACAACAACAACAACAATATTCTCACATGTTTACTCCATGAAACACAGAGAGCAAAGTGCCACTTCGGTTCCAAAACACAACAAGCAATTATAAGTGCATAATAAATGTACTTCAAGGTTTCCAGCTGTGCTTTATAGCAGGGATGAAAAAAGACCACCTCTACAAATATAAACATTTAAACCGTGTTATGGAAGAGAACATTTTCAATTAGGTGGAAAACCAAAGGCCATGAATTAATGGATTTGTCTGTTTAGGCAACTGTCCACATAAATAAATTAAACGCATGACGAGTCTTGGTGGCTTACCACCTCAGCTGAACATTTTCCTGGAGGAAACCAAATAACGTGCCAGAAAATAATAGAAAATAAAGCTTCTGTTAAAGGTTTAAATTTGTAATTTCTTTTATTTTCCTAACTTTTTTAAATTGAGGAATGTGTGGATTGAGGTTCTGCACTTCACCTTCTGCAGCCCTTTTCTGAACAAGGCAAGGTTAAATAATAATGAAAGGGTTGAGCATGACCTGTTCAAAGAGCATTTATATTGTAAATACAAATTAAATATTTTGGTTTATGATGGTTTTTCAGTCCACTTGATGGTGCTGTTTTCTGGCACGGCCATGAGTAAAGTCAGCGTTATTGGCAGGAAGTTAAAAATGATAGTGGGAAGTGAGATGAACCAGGTTAAAACATAATGTTATTGGATTCAACGGATGTTAACAAACCCCTAGAATTTGCGGCAGAGAAAGTGAAACAAAAAGCAATATATATTGCAACACGTCCGTCTTCACAGGAAGTGAGGTTTAGATAATGGATGTAAAGCATGGCTGATGTTAACATCAATCACTAACAACCCTTGTAACTAGAGATTGACAATCGAGTTGTGTGACTATCGACAACAAAGCGATTCACCTTACTAACAACTGACGTGAGAAAATCTCAGCAGTAGTCTTGTGTTTCGATCGATCAGTGTTAGCTACGCTGCTCCATCAACATACAGAATTACATCATCTAAATATGTCTGCAACGTTATTCTTTATAGACCTTCATAGACAGATCGTCTGGTGTCCGTAGAAATATGTTTTACTATTGTAGCGATAGGTGACAACAGCCCACTAAGGGCCGTCCAGACGAAGCAAAACAAACTTTTTTTCTCCGTTTTGCCTTGGCGTCGTTTCAAGAAAATCCGCGTCCAGACGAATCCACTGAAAACGACTCGTAGTACATATTCCAGGCCTTTATACGGCACTGTTTCTGCTACAAAAACGCAGAAGAAGAGCCGGAGCTTGACCGGATGTTTGCCATTGCTATGGCAACACGTGAGAGTTACGGCTAATCTCCGCCCGACCACCCGATCAATAAACACCCATAAGATGACAATTTGGCCAGTGTAAATAAAACTAACAATAAGCATCAACAGCCGTCACCCTAAGGACCTTGACGAGGCGTTGTCACACGTTGGGATGGATTAATTAGACAAATAAATGCCTACATTCATGGGAAGTTATTTAGCGGTTGTTTGTTAGCATCGTAATTTTCCCGGAATATCGCCCCCCTGTCTCAGCTCCATTTTTTTTCATACAGTGGCCCTGATACGCCGTCGTACAGACGAGCAGAATATCTGCTACCAGCACGGAGGCCGCCGTTCTTGTTGTTGTTAGGAGACGTCGCGGGGGAAGAAGTCACATTACATTTATTAAACACAAATTAACATATTTACTTTATGTTACAAGAAGGAACCATCATGTTTTATTTCCCAGCACCAGAATCTCTTTAGAAAATCTAATTTTACTGCAGCAGGGTCCGATATTGCCCTGCTCAGTGCTGTGTTGTCTTAAACCTAACGTTGGTTTTGTTGCCTAAAGCTAACGTTGGTTTTGTTGTCTAAAGCTAACGTTGGTTTTGTTGCCTAAAACTAACGTTGGTTTTGTTGCCTAAAACTAACGTTGGTTTTGTTGTCTAAAACTAACGTTGGTTTTGTTGTCTAAAGCCAACGTTGGTTTTGTTGCCTAAAACTAACGTTGCTTTTGTTGTCTAAACCTAACAATGGTTTTGTTGCCTAAAACTAACGTTGCTTTTGTTGTCTAAAGCTAACAATGGTTTTGTTGTCTAAAGCTAACGTTGCTTTTGTTGTCTAAACCTATCATTGCTTTTGTTGTCTAAACCTAACATTGCTTTGTTGTCTTAAGATAACGTTGCTTTTGTTGTCTAAACCTATCATTGCTTTGTTGTCTAAACCTAACATTGCTTTGTTGTCTTAAGCTAACGTTGCTTTTGTTGTCTAAACCTAACATTGCTTTGTTGTCTAAACCTAACGTTGCTTTTGTTGCCTAAAGCTATCTGTACGTAGTAATTTTAAAAGTTTTGACATTAGTTAGTCTTGCTGAGCGACACAAAAAAGGGAAATTTGTTTCCATGTACAATAATCAATACATTTGAATGTTCTGACTGCTGTGATGTGTTGATATTTCATCACAGAAGACATCTTCGACTTGTTTTCCTTCTCTGTCACTATCAGGGTGTCAGTCTAACGGCTGTACTCAGATCAGCCCTCCATCGTCATCTTCTCAGACTGGTAGTTTATAAGAAGTGAATGGAGGCTTCGCCAATGCAAACACAATTTCATGAGAAGGAAAGCGAGGAATGCTAATTCACCTGGGAAGGCTGTGCTCTAACAGTGAGGGGTGTGTCTGGTGTTGGATTTCCAATCTGCAGTCTGAATAGTCCGAGAACACACTTGACTGCCGTAATGAGGTACTCTTGCTGTGTGTCTGTATAAACAGGCTGAACCCAGAGCATTATGGGTACCGAGAGAGGGAGTGAAAGAGAGAGTGCAGAAAAGGGGATAAAAGTAAGAAAAACTCCAGAGTGCTTGAAGAGGAACAAGAATCCCTGGAGTTCGCCCCCCTCCTCCTCTTCCTCCCCTTTTATTCCTCCTCTCTCGCCTGTACAAACATGTCCCGCCCTCCTCCTCTTCATCCAACCCACCCCCTCTTTCAACTGCCCTCTTTATCTCTCTCCTTCCTCCTCATCTTTCTCGCTGCTGAAACACAAAACCCCTGTAATCCTCATGATCCAGGCCTGTCCGGAGGGGAAGGGAAGAGACACTCAATGGTGGGGAGAGAGAGAGAGAGAGAGAGAGAGAGAGAGAGAGAGAGAAAGTGAATGAGAGAAAGTGAAAAGGAGAAACAGAAAACAAGAAAAGATATGCTGTATATTATGATTATGAGCAGAAGGCTGGTTTAGGTTTCCTCTGGGAGACAAATAACAAACAAGACGACTGCTTTCTCTATCATTTCTAATTTCTGCTAATCTGGTGCTTCTTATTGTCCGGCTTTAGGGAAAGACTAGGGTTTAGGTTAAAATTGCACAGATAACGGCATCAGATATGAGTCCGACACTCACTCAAATAGCTCGATCGGACAACATCATTTTAACAAATAACATTTCAGTACATTAATATCTATGTATTTACATTCTGTTCTTAAAATCAATAGGAAATCAATGTTTAAGACAAGCCTGATGTTGCCTTTCACTATGATGGGAAGATGAAATAGTTTATCACAGATCGGGATTAAAAAAAACAATCAGTAAGTTGATCGTGGTGAAAATTGTCACTAGTGACTTGAAAAAGTTGTCTAGCTCACTATCGTGGTAGAAAAGTAAAATTTACCGCTTGACTTAGTATGAGAAAACATAGAAATGTTCCCTTTTTTAAAAATCGTTCATATATACAGGGAGATTTATGATGACCTTATTTAAAATGGTTTGATTATTTGATTTTCACTAAAATGGGGAAAGAATAGTGTTCTCTCTGCAAGAAAAATATCTATTCTCTGCTACCTTTCAGCAGGCCATCATTTCAGATTCAGAGGATGTGTAGAAGGTCGAGGTGACGGAAACTTTCGAACAGTGAGATTGTTAATATGTTGCAGCAGAGCAGTTGGATGAATACGACCAGGATCAACGACAGCCAGAAGGAAAAGAATTTAAAAAAAGTTCGCTGTGACCTCGACAACCAAAGCCAAGGTTTTAAACGCAGCTCGGGCCGCTTATGCAACCGGTGACAAACTGTTCATCTTCAATGGAGGTCGAGCCCACAAAGAGCAAACCGCTGATGAGCTGAGATTCAGACACGAGTGCTGTGACGAGAACAAAGGCTCCTCTTCCCCTCTGCGAGGGTCGGTTGACATCAGGAGAGCCTTTGAGCGTGGAGAAGACGGCGAATGAGGTCCACCTACTTTACTCTGCAATTTATTTTCAGTGGTGGGGGGGGGGCGGGTGTTTGGCGGCAGACAAAAACCCATCAGAGCGTAGCTATCAGGTGGCTTCAGGACACACAGTCATCTACTTGGTTCCTGATAATAAGAGTCTGTTAGCGCTCCTCTTCTCAATCCAATCACAACGTGATTTAAAGGCAGCAAAGCGTCTCGGGCGACTCAAACTGTTTACATCACATTTTCTCCTGATTTCGCCGCCCGGCGCCGGCGTTCACAGTGGCGTCGCCGTGTTTTCTACACGGCCGAGCAGTCACCTCCCGGCTCTGCTGGGAAACTGCTATTTCTGCTATTAAGCCACACTTTTGGCAGTTCACTTGTTTTTAATAAGTCATAAAGATTCTAGACTAATAAACACGAGGGATGGGACGATAGAGGATTTTATCATGGCAATAAAAAACACAGTTTGAAAAAAGTTGTTAGTGGTTCATTTCCATTATGGGGATAATTGTGAATGTCATCACAATTGACTTGAAAAAGCGGTCTAGCTCACTATCACGGTAGAGGCATTATAATAAAATGAGGCCTATTTATAAAAAGAAAAGATACAAAAACATAGTCTTTTTTATGAATTTTCCTTATTTAAGATTGTTTAATTGTTTCATTGTCTCATCTGTGGCCCAATTAAAATATTTGAAGTGATTCCAGGAAGTTTTAGGGCCATTAAAAGAGTTCAAAGCATATTTTGGTTGGGGATTATTATTATAATTCCAACATAAAATTGTGAATTGCAATCATTTATTTATTTACTTATGGTTCCATACCTAACAAAACTTCAGATACGATTGGTTGTTTTACAAACTGCTGCTGAAAGACGGATTGTGCGTCCTCTAAAATACCATACAGCTAATAGCCAGTTGATTTAGACTGGGATGAATTCCTCGCCGTCTCAAAAATCTGTTGCAACAGGAGTTGCGTCCCATAAAGGAAGTAATGACGCCATTTAATGGGAACTTTCACAGCAAAACAGCATCCCAAGACTGATAAACCTGAATGTAAGAGCCAAAACGCCATCATTTAGCGGGGTCGGAGACTTTGAACAGCTTTCAGTTAACGGTTTAAGCTGTTTGAAGACTTTCTCAGGACCTACAAAATCTAGAAGCAAAAGGCAAAGGTTGGGGGCGACAAAGACATGTTTGCTTGAAAAAATAATTGCTTCTAGCTGAACAAAGCTGGAAAATAAAAGAAGGGGTGGGGAGCCAAACCTCGACAAGAGTGCTGTCACAGCAGAGGAGCACGAAATGGTTTAATTCAAAAACGATGACAGTGAGTGATTCAGGAGTTCAAAATGATCCAGGAGATTAAAAATCCAGCCTGGAGCCAATATGGGGGTGAGGAGGAAATAGTCCCCCAAAAAATCTCTACAAAATTTTGATTATCTTACTTGATCCTTCCTGGAGCTTTTAGAAAATGTTTGAATAGCTGAAAAGAAGAAGTACACTGGCTGTTCACACACACACACACACACACACACACACACACACACACACACACACAGATAGTAATGTAGCTCTAAGGGAAGATAATCTTTAGAGAATAATTTTATTCTCCCATTAAATCCTCCCAGACGCTTCCGAAGAATATCTGAATGAGGGAGAAAAGAAAGAAGAAAAAAAAAAAAAAAAACGCATCACACGCTGGCGGCATTCATGCTTCCTCATGAAAAAAGAAACACTCATTTGTCACGGGCCACAGCCTTGTCTAACACACACACACACACACACACACACACACACCCTACATGAATTGAAATCATGAACACACACACGGCAGGAGTGAGGAAGTATTCTGAAAGGACGAGCGCGGCGCTGACAGACAGATGTGTGTGTTTGTAATTATGCTGATGCTTTTCATGTCACTTCGCTTGATTCGACTGTGCTCTTTCATTACATGGCTGCGTGTGTGTGTGTGTGTGTGTGTGTGTGTGACACCCCCACTCTCTTTGTGCTTTGACATCCTAGTTCATTAATTCTGATGCCGGCCCACAAACTTTAAACTCGTCGCGTCTCCCTCGAGGCCCAACACGCCTCCATGCGATCAAACCAAGTGCTCCTCCTGCAGTGTGTGTGTGTGTGTGTGTGTGTCGTAGGGCGACAACCAACTATTACCTTCATGAGTAATTAGTCAGTCTCTTCCTTGTCAAAAATAGCAAACAGAAGAAAATGAGCGTGAGACGTTTGTGTGCGAGCAGCTCACAGAAACACAAGAAACAACAAATCCTCATGTTTCAGAAGCTGAAGAGAGCAAATGTTTTGTATTGTTGTTAGCTAGCATCCAATGCAAATTTCACTCAAAGCCTCAAATTCCAACCCCATGACGGTGCTAGAGGAAAAG
The DNA here is from genome assembly GCA_029853015.1 of Chelidonichthys spinosus. Taxonomy (NCBI): domain Eukaryota; kingdom Metazoa; phylum Chordata; class Actinopteri; order Perciformes; family Triglidae; genus Chelidonichthys; species Chelidonichthys spinosus. The sequence continues at coordinate 6,187,816 of CM056841.1, read as the reverse complement.
TCACAGGAGCACCAGTTATTGGGATGCATCATCTGGAGAACATGAATGCCTGTACAAAACCTCATGGCAATTTATTGGCTGGTTGAGATTTCCCAGTGTGGACATCAGTGGTGGAGCAACTCCCAAATAATCCAAAAAGGTTCAGTTGATGACAATGAAATAAAAATAAAGGAAAGCAAAACACACTCACGTTTGAGATGCAGCAGTTGATTATTTCATTATCAGACATGCTGAGGATTAGTAGTGTCAGACGTGAAATAATGAACGGCTTAAAATGCTTGAAACCAGATCAACCCGACCTCTCTGACTCACACCGAACGGACGTCACCTGGAATATATCCTCACAGCCGCCCGATGGACAAAGGTCAGTCAGTCTCTGAAGCCTAACAGGCTAATTAAACGAGCTGTCAATCAAAGGCGACGCCCAGCAGAGAGAGGAAGTCCATATTTGGAAACCTTCCAAGCGACTTTCTATAATGTAAAGGTTGGATTTGTAAATAATGACAGTGAGCATAAACAGAAGAATCAACACTTTTCATATGAACTGTTGTAATCAGTGACAGTCACCTCTCTGTCACCTCTATAATTAAGGATGTGAGGTGTTTTTTCAGCACGACTCCCACGTCTGTTGAACTTTTGAGGCAAAATGAAGACTCGAGATCTTTGAAGGCGTTGGTTCTCTCGTTAACAATTGAATAATTAACGTATTATTTATACCGATGTGAAACAATCACCATGCCTTTTTACCATAATGCGTTTGGAAGATGAAAAACACTCCTCGTAACCCCCGGAGACCAACGCCACTCTGCTACGTCCTCTCATGCAGACTCACAAAGACACAAAGGCGTTCATTTGAAGCACAAACTGAGTTGTGGTTGAAAAATGCCACCATGAGTACGTTCATGCTCGAAATAAGTCATCAAACTGATATTTCCAAGGTCAACAACGAAGCGTCCCAACACAGATGTAGCGTTTAAAGAAGTCTGTTAAACCATTACATTCTATTTTAAGACCCTTCAAAGTTTCTGAAATGTGGATGTTATGTAACAATTGTGTTATGATTCAGTTCCATGAAGGCTAAAGACACAAACACTGGAGGACAGAGTGCACTCCTCATTGACTGTATCACTATGACTCAGCCAGCAGAGATTTCCACCACATGAGGAAGGCATTAACCCTCTACCTGTTGCTACGGAGCACACACACATAGAGGGTTTTTTTAGAAGTAAGAAATGAGGAGAATAATAGAGAAAGAGGCTGTGGAGAGCAGTGAGGTAAGCTGCTAAAGCCATCAGAGGCAGGGAGGGTTCCCGCTGTTGTCCATAAAAGCTTAAATGTAGCAGACAGCTTCGAGAGTCTGCTTCAGTACTTTCCCTCCTCCTCCTCCTCCTCCTCCTCCTCCTCCTCACTTTTCACTCTGCAGCATTTCAAAGTTCATGTATTATAAAATTGAGCTGCAGGTATCCCTGATTCAGCCCCTTCTGGGATCAAAACATGAATCAAAGGAATGAAACAAGCCAGCTATTGGCTGGTTAACAACAAAGTGCCGCCGTGGATCATGTGCACGAGTCGACAGGAAATACATTCAATGACATCGGAACAATCGACACCTCGCGGGCGAACTGGCCAACCACAGGCCAACTGTGGGTCATCTTCAGGCCGCCTACAGGTCAACTACTGGCCAACCACAGGCTAAATACAGGCTTATTATGGGCCGACCACAGGCCTGATACAGGCAAACTACCTGAAGAGGGTGGGCAGATGGTTGGTTGACCGCGGGCCAAAACTACAGGCTACAGCCTAAATATGGGCCCCAGAACAGGCCTATATATGGGTCGGTTACAGGCCACATACAGACCAACTATGGGCCAACCGCGGGTCGTCAAGCTACAAAAATACAACATTTGTTATGTAACTTGCATACGTGGCAAATTACAACCAAAGCACAGTTAAATAAACCAACACTGACTTCACACAGAACGGGGACTGCTGCTTCCTGGGTGCAACTGGTGCTGTACAGAGCATGACAGTAAATGATGCCTCCTTGAAAAAAAAACCTGAGCAGGTGTTGGAATTTTTGTGAAGGAAACTTTGCAGCGCAGTATCACTCAGAAGAATGACAGACCTTGAACCAAGTATTCCCCAGACAAAGTCTGTAAAGTGAAGAAGAGATACAGAAAAAGACCTGATCGCAACCACAAAGAGCAGAGGAGGAAAAGGAAAAGTTAACCACAGAGAAACATAAAACAATGAACATTTAGAAGCAAAAGAAATGGAGGCAAAACCAAGAGCGGAGCAACTTTTTGTTCGTCTTTAGCACAACCCTGGAGCTGCTCGAAAATAAACGAGGAGAAAGCTTTCCACCACGGCGGAGAGACAGAAGCCACACTCGGCTGGCTAACACAGAAAAGAAAATACGAAGAAAAAAAAAACCAAACACATGAGCATCCATTCACCCACGCCCTACACACACACACACACACACACACTCACACACTCACACACACTAAAATACTGGCAACCGTCCTGACACTATTCAATCTCTCACACACATAAACACACCACAGTCACAGTTGGCAGCTGATAAAAGTCTGCTCCGAGTCATCAACTTTGCCTTCCAAGTCTCTTTCTCCCTCTCACTAACTTTTCTTCTTTTCTTCATTGGCTTTCTTCCATCGATTTCAAACTGTTTTCTCTTTTCCATTTATTTCTTCTTTCTTCTTGCAGCGCTCCTCTTTGCTCCATTTATCATGAGTCAGAGTCCAAGACTCTTTTCTTCCCGCTTTCCTTCAATTCCTTCCATCCTTCCACCCTCCTTTCCTTCCTTCTATCCCTACTTCCTTCTTTTCATCTTCCCTTCTTTACATTAGTGCTTCAATCCTTCCTCCCTTCTACCCTTCCTTACTCCCATCATTCATTCCTCCTCTCCATCATACCTTCAATACTTCCTCCCTCATTTCACCCCTTCCACCATTCTTTCTGCCTCTCTTCTTTCCTTCCTCACGTCCGTCCATCATTCTTCCCTCACTTCCATTATTTCTACAATCCATCTTTCTCTGCCATCATTCCCTAATTCTGTCATTCCTTCCATCCTCCATCATTTCCTTCCATCACTCTGTCCTTCCTTCCATCCTTTCATCTTTCCTTCCGTCCATTCCTTGATCACTCTGCATCAATAAGGCTGTGGATTAATGAGCTGATTAAGGAGACTGAAAAAGATGGACACACTGAGTTTGTCACATCTGAGGAGATGCTTACCATCTGTGTGTGTGTGTGTGTGTGTGTGTGTGTGTGTGTGTGTGTAGACAAAAATGGAGTCCAGTCAAACCCACACACCTCACATTTCATTGTAGATTTCTGGGACTAAATCCAAACACAACAGTCAGTCAGACACACACGCACACGCACACGCACACACACAGAGAGAACCTTCAGCAGCAGCAGAGATGGCAAGCTGAGCAAGTGATGAAATGATGAAGAAGATTAATAGAGAAGTGAAAGAGAAGGTTCTCTGTCTTATTGTTTTGTTTACTGAAGCCGTGGTGAAACCAATCCCTCACTACGGTTTGCTGATGTGGCTTTGAGACGGTCAGTATCGATGTGTTCTGGACTCAATCTGCTGAGAACTCGTGTTCTCTCCTGATGTTGAAGATTTACAGAGTAAACCGTGTTGTTCACGCAGTTTCTACAGTTTGTCCTCAAATGTATTCAACTGAACCTGAGAGACCTGCGGCTACCTTGTGAAAAGTCCCAAGTCAGTTCTTGTCAAAGCGATCTCAATGCATATAAAGACGGGTTCAAGTCTTGCCTGAACAAGTCTCTCAAGTAAAATCTTTTCCAAGTCAATCAAGTTAGTTCATACGTTAATAGTCCAACGCCAAATTTTTAATTTGTCAAATCACGTCTCAAGCCAATCGAGGCATGTCCAGGTTGAGTTTCATGTTTTAGCTAAACAATTCTGAATTCAAGTCTCAGGTCATTAAAGACAAGGATCAAGTCAAGCCCACAGTTAGTTAAGGGAAGTCCCAAATAAAACTATTTCAAAAGTAAATTAAGATAAGTCCAAAGTCTTGTCCAAACCAATCCCTTAAGTCTTAACACAAGTCCCAAATCAGTTCAGACAAGTCAAATATCAAGTCTGTCAAAGCAAGGCTCAAGCAAATCAACTTGTCCATACCAAGTCTTGTCAAATCATATCACACATCAAGTTCCACAATCATGAGAGTTAGTAAGAGTCAAGTCACAAGTCTTCACAAGCAAAATGCAAGTCAGTTTTAAGCCTTATACCCAAAACCAAGTCCTTTCAAGGCCTAAATTAAATACTAAGGTGTGTGGCTTTGTTATGTCCACCTAGTGCTGCCTCAGGTCAAAACTTGAGACCTGAATGTTTTAGTGTCAAGTCAAGCCTTTATGGGTTCAAATCACAGAGAAGTTAGATCCCAATCGAGTGTCAAGTCCTCAATTTGGTTACTTAAGTCTGACCCGTGTCCAAACCTCAAATCTCAACTCTACAGGCCTGTGAGTTCATATGAAGGTTCCAGATTGCTAGCCAAGAATTATAATTACAGTTGAGGTTGGGGGATGAACATAGACAAAGAAACATATTTAATCTCATATGACTGCGGGGTTGCAATGTTTGGTCAGGAGGATATACATGCAAAAGCTGCTGACAATAAATTCAAGGCAACCAGGGAAAAAATAAAACATTGAGCTGAGCAGGAGTTCTCAGCCTAAATCAGTACACTTCAAATAGAGCGATGAATGATTTGACCCCGAGAAACCAATATTTTAAACCGCCCACGCACACATTCAGAGCCTTTGCTTTTGTAAGATTTGAGAGTGACAAGGTACAAGCTCCCATGGAAGGCTGAGAAAATGAAGGCGTTTAAGGGAACAAGAACTATTAAAACACACACTGGATAACACAAGTGAGGGGAATGAGATATTGCGAACATGGGGACGGGGGGGAAACAGTGATGGATGGAAGACAGAAGGGGATGTGGAGGAAATGCACACTCACTATAGCTGCATGCATTAATGTGAGCCGGCAGACAGAAACAAATCATTCAGATTGAACAATCACTCACATCAACAGCTCACACTTGGAGATTTCTGAAGGGCCACAGCAGCATAGCTGGACTCGTATTTAATGGTTAAACGTGTCAACTTAATTTATATTGTTTTCATAATATTAAAGGCTTTTTTCCCCATACAAAATTAAATGATTCTCTACAGCATGGAAAGCCTCTTGTATCATAAAGTATGTATTACTGAGAAACAAAATGTCTTAATTAGCCAAGATTATTATCTTGCATGCAGCAAGAGACACTGAGGTATTATTACCAACGTGATAGTCAGAATGCGTCATTCACTGATATAGCAGTTTAATGTCTCGGCACATCAAGAGTACATGATTGAGAGAAGGCTGTTAGTGGACTGATGAAAATGCGTGCAAAATAACTCTGGGTTGAGGCTGCCTGGAATTTAAACTTCTGAGTACTAAAATAAAAAAAGAAAGGAAGCAACAAAAGATTTGAAAAAATGAAGCAAAGTGATGGAGGTTCCAAGCCAAAACAGAGTCCCACGTCAGTCAAGACAAGTCAAATATTAAGTCTTTTCAAAGCAATCCCCACCTCGGTAAAGACTTACTCACGACTCGCCAGAACAGGCCTCTCAAGTCAAGTGCCAACTCTTGTCTAAAGAAGTCCCAAATTAGTCAAGGCAGGAGAAAGTCTTTTCTAAATAAGTCCCAAGACAATCCATACAAATCAATATCCCGGCTGTCAAAACAAGTCTCAAGCAAATAGAGACATGTCCCATGCGGTCATGTGTCTTGTCAAAACAAGTCTACTCAATTTCTACGACCTTGTACCTAAATGAGAGTCAAGTCACAAGTCTTTAAAAGCCAAATACAAGTCAGTTCCAAGTCTTTCGTGTTACAGGGTTTGCAGAAATTCAGTAGCCAACACCACTGACTTCTAATCAGTAAGCTCTTTAAGATCTCAACTAAACTGAGTATCAATAGTCAGACAGTCCAAACTAATATAATCCAACCAAACGTCCTTCAAACCCAAAGATCTTTAGTTTAAAATCTAAAGGAAAACTCAAACTTTCCAAAGACATTAGACGGTCACATTACATTTTGCAGGAATTATGCAGAAAGGACACATCAGTGATGTACTGTGGCAGCACCAAGCTAGATCAAAGCTGGGTGAGGTCACGAACCCAACAGACCAAAACCCGACCACACCCAGCTTTCTACCCACAGAGGACAATGAAGCCATGTTTTCCTCTCTTCAAAGGCTTGTGTAGGAAAGTAGTGAGAAAACCTTATGATAAAGGGGTAAAAGTCTCATATATGGAAAGAAAAACTCAGAATATACTAATAACAGCATACAACAGGAAAGTTTCTTTTACTCCTAGGTAACAAAACATCAATATAACAATCCAAAATTTATAATGGGAAATTTACAACAAATTCATTTACATAGGTCGTTGCAGTTAATCTGGAGAGTTGATGCTTCTGACCCTGAGGGAGGAACCGGACTCCCGATTGGTTGGTGCAGACTGTCCAGAGTGGGAGGGGTCTGAACCCACCGGAGCCTTCTAGAAACACGGAGCCTTGTGAATTTTACCTTTTTGCTTTCATAGTTTATGAATACACTTATACTCTGAAAGTATTAACCTTATTTACCTTTTCTTTTAGGGTGAACATTCCTGTATTTATCATATTACTATATATATACTGTATATATACTGTGTATTTTGCAGGGGAAAAATATTGCAATATCAGTTTTGTTCCGATATCATGCAGCCCTGGTACATGCTCATACGGTTAGCCTGAGGTTTCTTTGCTTTATAGTTCAATATATAGAAGCACCTAACCAACTGTATCATCACCTTGTTCCCAGGTCCTGGGAGGGTCGACATTATAAATAAGAGACCCAGAATAATGCTGGAGGCCCCCAGAATGGAGGTGAAGGAGAAAATGTGGACACAATATTGGACATGTTGTTGAGGATCTGGCCTGAAGACAAGTATGTGTGTTTGTGTATAAACAAAGGTCGTATTGTAATCCCTGATGCACTCGCGGTTGACATCTAAATTACTTTAAGCTTCCTAACTCCATCCTTCATGAATTATAGTCCCTGAGTGTGTGTGTGTGTGTATGCTCTCATATCTTTATGAGGACCAGTTTCAGTTTTAGACCACGAAGTGAACACAAGTTTTCAAACCAGGCTTTTAGGGTTAAAGCGGTTAAGTCTGGTTAATTATACTCATTCCTCCGTTTCTTTGTGTTGAAACAGGTATTTGTGCCAGCCGTTATCATCTTGCCATGGTAATAGAAGGATATAATGTCGGTTGTGTTTGTGCATTAAAGCTTCAACAACAACATCAGAGAGTTCAACTCGAAGGCAAATAGCAGAATAAAAAGAGAGAGAGGGGTGTGTAGTGTCAGTAATTGGCTGATATGTGAGAAAGTGTTTGTGTGAGGGGCAGCCAGGTCTCAGCAATAATTCATTTCTAAAAAACGGCCTGAAGCCTCCAATTAACCCCTTCACCCAGACCCTCAACCCCCCCACACACATATGCACCAAAAACCACACAAGCAGGCGAAGCTGCCAAAATAAGCAGCAAATGGAATTCATGGGAAACCACAATGCCTTCTAATGACAGCAGACGCAGCCTGACACAGTTAGAATACTGTGTGAAAAGGGTGAGAGAGAAAGTAGTCTGACAAGAAAAATGAGGAAGAAAACTGCCATTTTTGGTGACGACAATATGCTTTCATAACTAAAAAAAAGGGAGATAAAGTTGAAAAACCACCCTTACCTGTTCAGTATTCAGTCCTGTTGATCTCCGATGACATCAACCACCTCAACTCCTGAAAGACACACAGGAAAGAAGTGTGGATGAAGCATTCCGATCATTTACTCAATACCACAACAGTGTAAAAACAGTGTAAATAAAAGTAAAAGCAAAATTGATGAAACGAGGAAAAACTTTATCTCGTTAGATAAAACAGATTTTGACAAACAGATTTTGCAGCTGAAAAAAGGTAATATATAATATCGCTATAACAGTGTATCGTGACTTAATTATCACGATAATATTGTATCATTGGACCTCTGGTGATTCCCATGCTATAACAATATATTATCTTTTTTTTTTATTTATGTTTTGTATTGATAATCCAAGCCTTCATATGCTGTCAGACAATGTTATATTGGCTTCCATAACATAGTTGAGTAGAAGTATGAAGTAGCTCACGTAAAGCAAAAGTATAGGGAAATTGTACTGAAGTGCTTTAGCAACATTCCACCACTGTCTTGGGTAAATTTGGGATTTATAAGTTTGACCATTTGGTCATCTGATATCTAAAAACACAGCGTGAAGGATTGATGACCGACCTGAGGGTAGAACTCTGATTACAGGTCAAGTAAAGGTCACATGTTTGTTAGTGATTAGTGACGGCATCATGTTTCGTGGAGGCGCTTGTTGCACAACTTGCTGGTCGCTGATTCTTCTCTTGTTAGCTCCATGTTTCGCTGAAGTTATTTGAGTTTCATGTGATGCTATTAATACAGAGTAATCTTGTTGATAGTCACTAAAAAGTAATAAAGTTATAAAAAGACATTTCTTAGCTCTATGCGAGTGGGTGTGCCTCTCAAATACAACAGCATCAAATAGGAGTCTGGCTGTAAAAACACATGACGATGATGAGAGTCTATAAAAACGTTTACTGCTTTGACCTCAGTTTTAAATTGTTGAGGCCATTTAAAATAAATACAGAAAGTATTTAAAGAATGCAATTAAAAATGAAATCTCATTTTTAATTGCATATTCTGTCAAGAATAAATGAGCTGATGATAAACACAGCTGCTGTTAATTGACATGAGCTCAAACACCTACGAAAGAGAAATAATGACATGCTCATATCTGTGTGGAAGGTATTACTTACACACAATGCACTGGAGGTAATGATGGGAATATAAGTCCGAAACTCTGTTTCACCAAAATACAATCTGCTACAGAACCTGCTGTGGATCAAAGGGAACTCCAGGCTTGTAGTCACAGAACACTGATGGCGACGTTTATTAAATGGAATTAATTCACCAAAAACGCCAGAAACCTTGTATTATCCATCAGAGAGAAAAGCATATTACCGCCTGGAATAATAACAAATACTGGAGCTCTGCCCAGGTTTAAATAGACCCCTTCAGCAGGGCATGAATTAAACTAAAGGCATTTCATTTGTGATAATACGGGTAGAGGGCCTGGCTTTTTCTCTCATAATGATAACATTAATGCCTATGGGCTCCAAAATAAAGAGACTTTTTAACCGAGGAGATAAAGGGGAAATCAATTTGCGGAGTAATCTTCGTAATGAGACAACCAAACACACAAAAGCTCCGGACTCTGCAACTGTATAATGAGCCGAGAGCAGAGAGTTGACCACACTGTGGAAGTCCTCCACTAGGTGAGAGTCCTGCATTTAAAACACGACTCACAAATTTGTATCAGAAACATTCACAAAATATACAACAGGTAGTATGAAAAGTAAAGGGATGTACAACACTGTGGCTGCATTAATGTGGATGTTGTCTATTTTTGATTGTGAGATTGTGATTCATAAAACTTTATTGTGCATCATTCATGTGTCAAAAGCATCCGTTTATAGGGGGAGGCCAAGGCGAGGATGGAGAGATTTAACGTTAGGAAACGTGTTTCTAGAAGAAATTGTAATACTTATTTCAGCATTCGAATAGTAGGGATTTTTTTTACTATTGTAATTATATTTGATTCCCGAAGTTCGCCTCTCCTGCAGGAACACAAATGAATGTCGGCTTTTAGTTCGCATTGAAACAAGCAGCAAAGTAGCTCGTGAGTGTGTGTGTGTGTGTGTGTGTGTGTGTGGTGAAGTTTGTTTGGCAGCACTTCTGACAATGTTGAGGCCCTCGGTGCTCTCCAACAGAATGGCCCAGTCTGTCTCCACTCTATCTCAAAGAACCATATGCTTCTGGATAGCAGAGCCGGCTCGTTCTTGTTCGTTCGTTCACGCACAAATGCATGTGTGCGTGTGTGTGTGTGTGTGTGTGTGTGTGTGTTCATTTGTTTTTCACGCGAGTGTGCATCCATATGTTCTAGCATCTAACATCCAGCATCTAAACATCCAGATGGCGAAGCATCAGTCGACACAATGTTTCCTTCCATCATCAGGAAGTGGCTTGAAAACCGTAAAGAGACAATGAATATTCATCATGTGGGATTTGGGGAGCGACCACACCGCTCTCTCGACGATTAGTAGTGCAGAGTGTTATCTTATTTGAATATATATATATATATATATATATATATATATATATATATAAAATCTTATAATTTTAAACCCCAAAGAAGGCTGAAGAAATAAGAAAAACGGGTTTAAATAAGCAAAAGGGTTGGATTAAATTTGAGAGGAGAGAAACTTGTTGAAGGTTTTATCAGATGAATTTATGCGGTTTTCAGATCGGTTACATCCGTTAAAGTCCTTCATTTAAATTTTACTGAAGTAAAAGTACGTAGCATAATCTGGAAGATGTATTAAACGTGTAGAAAAAAACCCTCTGTATTATACTATACTATATATTATATCTCTGGATTATGATTATTCATGCATTCATCTACAAGCAGGATTGTACTAATTAAGGTGGTCAACATGATCTCTCGAAGGCTTTGGACATCTTAATTACATACTTTCTTTTCAAAATATACTTCCGTGTGCACAAAAAACTACTTTCTTAGATTAAGGCAACAAAAATATTTGGTGGGAAAAGATCATATTTTGTGTTAAAATAGGTATGTTTGTCCCGCAGTTAGGAAGGCCCCGTTAAATTAAAACTGTGATTTTGGTGTCACACAGGATACGGACACTGATCTCCTGGGTGAAAGTCCTGTGTCTTATTAACTTGTGAACATAGAGGTATTATTTTGAAAAGACAGTGTATGCATGTGACGGGCATTAATCAACACTAGACGGATGCTACAGCGGTTCGTAGACGGGCCAACGACGTTCACCAACTATGCCAGTAAATGTTACATTCATGAGTAATGTTAATCTAATATTAATAGAAAATGTAACTGCATTACGACGGTCATAGACATAAAGGTACATACATGGAATTTGACCCCACCCTAGGCATTTAGGAACAGTGGGCTGCAATCTATTATTAATATTATAGTTGACTAGAAGATATGAAGTAGAAGAAGGACATTTTATTTCAATTTCTGGCAGAATTCATGAAAAAAAATCAGACAAGACAGAGGACAGACGCTCAGCAGGTCCAGATTGGAGACGAGGACGCCCTCTGCTCCTCGTCTGACCTCCACGCCAGGAAAAAACTAAACACACACACCGTCTGTCTGGCACACACACACACACACACACACACACACACACAGATGAGTCATGTGCCAAGTGAGACCGTGCAACAACAGCAGCATCCAGAGACAAAGACCCAAATCTCCACTTTGTGCATTTAAATGCCGAGAGGGAGAAACGCTTTTGTGCTTAAATACTAAAAGGTTGGGTTTTTATTCGGGGTGTTGGTCGTTGGCTCGGCAACATTTAATATCTTTTTAAAGAGATGGTGTGTTTTTAGGGATTGTTCACCACAGCCTCCGTGGGAAATCCAAAGCCAGAAAACAGAAAACAGTGGTCGGTCTGTCCGTCTGGGGAAGTCGACTACAACAAAAACTGTTTTCTGTTTGCACGCTCCGGTCAATTTAGCTTCCATAAGATGTGTTCTTCCAGACGAGTGGAGAGAAAACATCCAAAACACATGTTTGTTCATTCAACTACTCTGTCTGCGTATATCTGTATACGGCGGTGGGGAAGTTCATCTGTTGGCGTCGTGTGCAGGGACATGAAGGCCTCTCAGCACGGGAGCAAAGTGAATGAGGATCAGCCAGAGCCAGTGACACAGTGTTAAACGAGGCGGCGGTGCTGCCTGAACATACTAATATTAATTTTGTTGTTAGTTTTGTGCTGAGCCACAGGACAAAACAAAGTTAGTGTTCATGTTGACGGACCAGTAGATTTCAATTTCAGGACTATTTCACAAACTGCAATGAGTCTGTGTTGAGATTTATCCAGAATTCACCAAGAGAAACCATTAGATAATGCTTCATTTGCATATTTAAACATTTCATTTCACAAAACCTCGAAGACAAGATATAATTGTCTCCATGTCAGTAAACAACTAGGGAAGTTTTACAGAGATGTATTAGTTCATTTTCTCTGAGCCAGAAATTTGCACTTCAGTTGCACTTAAATCCACCAAACGTTCATTCCTCTGTGTTGTGAAGGTTTGCACTGAGGGGTTTGTTCATATATCATTCATAGCCTCATTTATTCTACTCCTAAAAATATGCAGACAATGTTGGTCTTTATGTGGCTGTTGATGGTATTTTCTGATTTAGTGATAAAAAGAGATATCCAGCATTCCCTCAGTAAAAACCTTTGACTCCAACATGTCAACCCGACTTGAACCCGTGTTGAGATTTCTGTTCTGGAAATGTATGAAAATTTGAATATATTTATTAGAAAAAGATACATACAAACTTTGTGATAAAAAAATAATTGTAGGTTTCACGGTGAGATCTATGAGTTCAATTGTTTTCCCTGCTCAGTATCTTTACTTTTTTACTGTGCAGACACATAGCACATTATAAACCATTTATTATATGCGTATATATATATACTGCTTATACATTCAAAATAGGGGTTTAAAGAATATTATTACTTCATTGTTAATACCCCAACGACTTTCTTGATTAATTGAATGACTGTCTAATCTATAAATGATCAGAAAACATTGACAAACGTCCATCATGATGTCCTACAGCTCAAAGTGATGCCTTCAAACATCTTGTTTCGTCTCAACATCCTAAACCCATAAACAGTTTGTTGCCACACATGACCATATTAAAACTAAATATGAAATGTCTTCGACTCAACCACAAACGTCACTGTGCACTTGGAGCGAGACGAGTTTGCTTCCTTGCGATTTTAAATTAGCTCCTCTGTTTACCGACGATGGCATTCTTGTGATGTTCATGCGTGTGTTGGTTCATGAGTTCTGCTTACAACGATGGAATCAGATTTTGCCACAGAAGACCTACTTTCACAGAACTCGTGTATTGAAACATGCAACAGCCACTTCTCGACACATCTACTGGTTCTCACGCTCCGTGGCCAAATGCCTTCGCTACACAGGTGTGGCGACTGTGTGGCAGCTGATTTTGACGTGTCAAGACCCTGAAAAGCACAGGTGTAAATAATAACATTAATGACGGCTGATGTTCGTTTTCAACAGAAAATAAAGCCCATTCTGTTAGGTGAAAAGGTTTCTCATAGGAGAAAAACCCACTGAGAATTCTAAAATAATACCAAATCTAACTTTTCTGCTTCTTTATATCAGATGCTGCACAGAGCAACATTGCCCCTCATTATTGACGACAAATCACACGACATTTTGTTGGTCACGTGGTTTTAAAATATCAACAAGACCCACCACATATGTGTTTGAACCAATGATAGTGCATTATATGCTGCATGCATCATGAAAATGATGACGAATCAACAATGTTGCGCTGCGCAGCATCTGGTATAAATGGGTTAAACTCACAGTTTTGCTTCTCTTGCTGCACGTAGACGTTACTCACCAACCAATACGTTGCAGAAAAGTATATTTATATTTATATTTGTCGGACGGAAGTAGTCATGGTGACGTCAACACACTGGTTTGTTGACTACAGTTTTGAAGCCTCAAGTTTGGCATTTTGGCAGTCTTTCATGCAATCAGTGAAGGAAGTGACCATATTTGGACAGTGGAGGAGCGACAGGTGGATCTGATGAACACAAGCAGCAGATCGGCACCCTCACTGGATCTGGATCCATCTGGATTCTGGTGTAATGCTGCTAACAAAGTTAGCTTCGTAGGGTAGGGTCATTTTCTTATAGACTATATAATCAGACTTCTTTTTACAACCAGAGGTGACGCCCCCTGATGGCCAGCAGAGAGAATGCAAGTTTAAGGCACTTCAGTTTTGGCTTCACTTTTCAGAACTAAAGGTTGTTGCCCGGTCAAGGCAGTGCCGTAAACTGTGACATGAATCGTTACACCGGATGTATCCTGCTCCGGTTTACGGCACTACTGTGACTCCAGGTGGATTGCTGGCTGGTTCTGTATTTAGTGCTCAAATCTGACCAGAACAGACTCTGCAACCTGATCTGTGCTCTCGGTGTGCGTTTCCAAGCATCATCTGGTTAGATGAGGAGAAACCATGAGAGTTGATGGATCAGTGTGTAGAGTTGTCCAATCTGACTCTACTAGACTGGAGCTAACGCTAACCAGCAGCTGCCTGCAGATGTTTTAGCTCAAAATAAAAATAGCAGGAGATGAATGTGCTGACTGTATTTTTTGAACATGCATAATGAAAATGGCCTTGCAGGTAGAGTGCACGTTTTGGATTATTAATGCTTAGAACTAGGGCTGCAACTAACGATTATTTTCATTGTTGATTAATCTGCAGAGCAGTTTCTCGATTAGTCAATTAATCATCTTGTCTACAACATGCCAAGAAATTGTGAAAAAATTATATTTTGTCAGACTCCATTTGACATATTAAAATGCCTTTGTTCAAACACTCACGGAATTCTTGCAGAAGCTGCAACCACAGAAAAAATGACTTTTTATTAATAGAATTAATAGATAATCCAAAACAGTTGATGGTTAACGTCAAATGAAGGACCAAACATTGGCCCTCTTCACTTGATTATTTTGCATGTCAAGTCCTGAAAAATATATTGCAATCATGTTTTTGGGTCATTAAGAGGTAGAAAAAATCCAGCTGATGTTTTCTGGCTCTTTCATCCAGCTCTGGTTTAAACACAGTGATGAATCCCCAAAGGAAAAGAAGGTTGAGGTGAAAAAGAAAGGAAGAGGGGAAAAAATAGAGATTTTTTTTTTCTCTAAAAAACACCACATAAATGACAAACATGAATTAGCTATTCTGTCCAAGTAGATAATGAATGTTAAAACAATGCCACAGCTAAAACTATCTGCATAAGTCCTTTTTAAACAGGATTTGAGAATGTGTAAATGGCCGTGTAGACGTGTGCATTTGTGTGTGTTTGTGGAGGCTTATTTGTGGAGGATTTTAAGCAATTAGGACAGGAAACAGAGGCGCTGTTGCTTTGGCTTCCCTGTGGAATTAAGTTATGCACCGTCAACACACGCACACACACAATGAGCAAATTCCCACACTAACCGACAACACGGTCTCAGCTGTCAAACATCACATGCACACACACAAATACACACACTTAAAAACGCACCCTCAACTTCCTCTTGACCCATTTCCCAAACACAACACACCACCGCTCTGTTCATCCCTCCATCCCTCTTTCTCCTCATCTGCTGGAAGCAAAGCAGACCAGAACGCTTCTACTTTGTGTCACCAGATCACACACACACACACACACACACACACACACACACGGTTAATCAGTTTGTTTATGAGGCCAAAGGCATGCAGGGTAAAAATCCTTCTGCATCTTTATGTAAGTCCCTGAGAGTTCAAACGCACTGCAAATTAAGAAAAGACGTGTAAATAAGACATGGCAGCAAATGAAGGAACACCTTCACCGTTTCCACGACACCTGTGCAGCATTTAGAACCAGAGCTGCAAATAGAGTGGAAACAGTTCCTGGGGACTCTGAAAAGTGACGCACAGGGCAGAGACACACTGGGGTGGGGTCCTCACTCATTCACTACTACTCATGACACGGGGTCTTCTATGTAGAGATGTAGAGGACTATGCAAAGGCATATGTAGAGGACTAGCTAGAGGACTATGTAGAGGACTAGATAAAAACTATATAGGAGGACTATGTAGAGGACTAGATAAAAACTATATAGGACGACTATGTAGAGGAGTGACTGATGCAAGCTTAAATTAATGTTTTTTTTAATGTTATACGATATGTAATAATGCATTTTATTTAGAGGTGCGATTTGCATAGTACTCAAAGTCGATTTACTGTACAAATAGACAATCAACAGCCAAAAAAACAATATTGGCAACACGTTGAAATCAGATCTAAAAGGTGAGTAAGTAGTGTTTTAAATGTGGCTAGATCGAGTGTCTGATGTGTTGTGGTAGAGTGTTCCAGAGGGAGGGGTTGGCGATGGAGGAGGCCCTCCAGGTTCAATGCTTGGTGCTGATGAGAGGGGGGAGGAGGTTACCATCAGAGGACAGTGGGTACGGGGTGATACGAGTGAGGAGGAGTTGATAGTGGAAGCATTGTGGGACAGGGAGCCAGTGGATGTTCTGGATGGCGGGGGTGCTCATAGGAGCAGTTTCTCTGCTGTGACCGGAAACCTGATTGAAATGGCTCAAAATGTTGTTGGAGGTAAGGTGGGCGGTAACGATTCACTCATTCACTAGTATTTTAGACAGAAAGGGACGGTTGGAGATGGACCTGAAGTTTGCTACGAGGAGAAAGAGCCGAAGCAGAAGAAGGAGTTGATGATTGTAGTTATGAGCAGGAAGATGGCAAGAAGACAGTTCTTTATGAGATTAGATTTGATCCAGAAGAGAGTAGGAGGTTTTCATCCCAACCATGCAGTTGGCCAGCTCCAAGGAGAAAGGAGAGATTGGAGAAAACAGAGAGATGCTGAGGTCAAGGGGGGGGGAGGTGATCCGGTTGCTGAGAATTTGATTGGACCGGGCTTGGAATGTTTGAGGAGGACTGAGGCTGCACACACACCTTCTTTGTGGCTAAATGTTGAAGTTTGGTGGATGGATGAAAGGTGTGTTGTTATTGGTTGAAACTATTTGTTAGTAGTTTAAAGACGCATTATATTTCCAATTTCGCTGTATTTGTATAGTGACAATAAAGTTATACCATTTTGTTTTACAGGAAGATTTTGATGAAAATGACATCATGAATTTACAAAAAAGATATAAAACCAATCAAGCCTTTGCCTTCTCTGTGCAGCACTTTGATCACTGTTTTTTCTTTTTTAATTACAGTTTGAGTTAAAACTCATAGTGGTGGAAATGAGCAGACTAACTATCAAGTCAAATCAAACAAAAAGTGAACAAATGCATGAACCTGATCAGATAACCAAGGCTAACTTTCAGTGCGATAAACACATTGCAGGTCAGGATGTATTACGGTTTGATACCCAGCCATCACTGGTGTGCCCTTAAAATATGTGGTGCATTGTAAACTTTTGGTGAAAAGTGCCATTAATGTGCTTTACTGAATAACAGCAGTAGCAGTAATTTGTCAGCATAATTAAGAAAATAGTCCTTGGTGAAGGTTTGAGGAGTGAAAAGGAGATAAAATGAGGGAGGAGGAGAAAGGGAGATAAAATGGAGGGCGTTGAACTGTTGAGCTGAGCTGCAGCAGTTTATTTAACAATCTGACAGGATGTTGAATCTGGCTCTATCAGTTTGCTCTGATCAAGGCCATGAAGACGGAGCAGCTCCCAAATGAAGTGGAAGCTAAATGGACCCATGTTGGAGTAAGAATTTCTTTGTTTAGAGAGAGAAAGCAGACAAATCCAAAAAATAAATACGTAGGAACATTAAAGAGAAAAAAAACTTGTACAACGTGTACTTCACCTTCCTGAACTCCCATGTCTCTCTCCATGAAAACTCATTTTAAGGATTTATGATGCAGCATTATCTGGCAACAAGTGCAGTGCTATTCTTTTATTTCCCCAGAGAAAGCCGACTGGACACAAACCTGGCTCAACATTCACTTTATTCTACACATTTAGAACCCCGAGACGCCAAATACCACCACTGTTCTCAGTCCTGCTGTCCAATCAGACAACTCCGTGACAAGTTTTTGACACAGATCAAAGAGGTCTTCCTCAATTGCCTGGCTGTGTATTCCAGTCATACCATGGATTCAAATGAAGCTGCTAGAAATGAGTCTTTTCATTTTCTACAGAATTGTGGATTCGCATTTCAATGAATAGCTTTAATGTAAAAAAAGAAATGGCCTTGGTTGTAAAACAAGCACAAGCTCTCTCAAATTGCTTACATTTAGAAATATATATTTATTCTAACCAGTAGTAAAATGAAAATATAAAATAAAATATATAATTTGTGATCATTTAATACAAAAAAAGCATCAATTTCACGGTTGACAAGCTGGATATTGGTTCATATTTTGGATTTCTGTTTGATTAGTAAATTAGTTCTAACTTCTTTAGGTTCCTCTAATTCCACTGCAGAGAATCAGGAAAGTATGCTTTAATGAATGTTATGAATGACTACACCAAGAAACGCGGCGCAATGAACTGTCAGCTGATTTAAGACTGACGTCAAAGGCAGCGATCCTATCCTGTAAGGCCCTGTCACACCAGCATTTGAAATGGCTACATGGACAAACATTCTTTTCAACAGAGTAGCCACCGTCAGTGGACTTCCTTGCAGGGACAAAGTAAATCTTTCCACTTTGGTGAACTCAGACACTTCAAATCGTTCTGTTTTTACACTTTAACGTCGCTGACCTTGAAGCCCACAATGCAGTATGCTACCATATTACAATCCCTGTTGAATCCAGCTTTATTTATCTTCATTTTGTCTCTCTATCACTTCCATAAAAGAGCAATAGTGAGAAATAATAAACAGTGTGTTAGCTTATTATCCTGATAGTAAGCTAGTTAATATGCTAGCAGTAGTTAGTTAGCATGCTAAATAATGCCAAGTGTTTTTCTCACTTCCATAACTCTTTATTAAAGGAAATAATGTACGACCTTGAAAACAGAAGCCCCTTTTAGACTGTTGATTCTAGGGATGTCCCGATCCAGCTTTTTGCACTTCCGATCTGTTACCGATATTGTAGCTTTTAGTATCGGCCGGTATCGGTATCGGCCGATCCAAGCATGTATTAAAGATTAAAGATATTTACTTATTTTGTTGTCAGACTCATGTTGAAAAGGGTTTTACTCTTAAGAACAACTAGCCAACTTAATTAGGTTAGATTGAACAATCCACAATGGTTGGTAATGAGAAGCTGACCTGTTTATTCTTAACAGGGTTAAATAAACACAAAATAGACTAAAACCTGGCTGCGCAACACTAGGAAGCAGGAAAGACTTACGCATTACGCTAATCATAACTCTACACTATGTTAATGAATCGCTGTTGTTAGCAGGCTCCATGAGCTGGACACCGACTCACGGAGCGGCTCCCGGTCGGTCAGAGCGCAGCTGACCCTGGCAGTCACCGAGGATCAACAGCTGAGTGGCGGCGGCGAAGAGGCGGAGGCTCCGCTTTTATGTCGCTTTTGGTGCGTGTATAAAACAGTGGGTTTACTTCAAAACGCGAGCGTCAGAAGCTGTCAGAGCGTTTATGAACAGTGTTTTAGAGCTCCCCCCAAATGTCTCAAAGCTTGACTTTATTGTTTAAGTATTGCACTCCGCCTCTTCGTCTTTTTCGTCTTTTAGAGTAAAATAATCCCACACAGCTGACATTTTTAACGATAACTTTAAATTCTTAGTGGGACATGCACAGACAAGTCCGCCTTGTTGTTGTTTAGGGGATGCTGGACAGGTCGCGAGGTGTGCGCTAGGTGTGCTGAAAAAAGGCGGACCGGATTTTGGGGAAAAACAGGATCGGGAGTCCGGATCGGGATTTTCCCGTTCAGGCCGATCCGATATCGATATGCATTTTTTTGCTAATATCGGCGGCCTATCCGATACAAATATCGTATCGGGACATCCCTAGTTGATTTCGCTGTAATGGCAGAAAGGCAAGTCATATGCTGCAAACCTTTGCGTTAAGATAGGACTTTGTTTGCGGCGTAGATCGCACCCAGGCTTTGCGGAATGAGTGAGACGTCACGTAGTCGTCGATGGACTCGTTGGCCATGTGACGTATTCAATGAACGCCGGAAATCTGATTAGCTCGATGCATCAAAACAACTACAAAAGGTGAACTTTTGCTTGTCTCGCATATTTATACGACTCTTCAACCGCAAGCGAAGTTGCTGCATCATAAACATGTCGATGCGTATAAGGGCAACTAACCTCGTACAAGCACCTAAAAAAAGGCAGTCTAAAAGGGGCTAAAGTGTCAGTAGTGAGCCCAGTAAGGTACAAAATAGAAACTGGGAGAAACTTTGTCACTGAGTACTAGATTGTTCCCCAGTTGCTAACATGGTAGCAGTTAGCTCTACAGCTACAGTTGTTTATTAACTAGCCCTGGAAAAGTGTCTTTAGCGCTCCCTTTAGCACAAAATGTTCTCGATTTTATCACTTGTTTAAAACCCATAATATTAAAACTTCACTTATGCCCAGTGTGATCTACTAATGGTAGAATGTCATCTAAGTGTACTTTTGGCTGCATTCCCACCAACGGAAGAATAATATTTTAATATACTATTACTAAAAACTTGCAAATGTAAAATAACAAAACATCTCTACCAGCCTTTAAAAACCAAAAGGTATCAGACAGAAGTGTTGCATAGCAGCGTTGGATGGCAAACAAATCCGGTTGTGCTCAGCATGACTGAGGGAGTCAGAGAGGATCAGGATGAGGCTGGACGGGAACGAAGCGCTCAGTCTACCAAAGGGCATTGCAACACGCAAGCATGGGATGTTTTCCACGTAAAACACAATCCCATGACTTCCAATCTTATGGGACCAGAGACTGTGCGATTTTCCAGGGCTGTCCATGACTTAGCTTCGATGACTTCAGAGAATCAAAATGTTCTTTCCATGTTGGAAAATATTTCACATATGACTTCAGAGAATTTTCCAAATTTCCTCATAGAGCTGAACATGACAAATTCTTCAGACATTCCCAGAATTCCTTGACAAAAGCACAGTGGAGAGGCTTAACGTGCTTGATTCCTCCTCTTAGCATAAAACAAACATATCAGTTTTCCTCTGGGATCAATGATTCGGTTTCCTATCCTCAGTGGCTCCAAATGGACAAATGGATTTCTGCCTTCAAAATAAACAGCATGAAAATGCAAAATATCATGTGCTTTACGTGGCTAGCATTGCAATACCAAACAAGGTGGGGCAGCTCAAAGGACATTCATTATTCCATGTGAGGAACACATTTGTAAAAACTGATTGAATATAGTAGAATATGTATCGATTATGTTCTCGATTACTGAATTAATCATTTGGGCTTTTTCAATGTCATAAGTTGGAGCCAGAATCCTCAACTTCAATCATTTGTCCAAACAGTTGCTAACTAATTTGATCAATTAACTAATTAATTATTCATATATTAGTTTTGAGTGTTTAGGTCACTGTTTATGGAAGCTAACTGACATGGCTAAAAACCATCATGCATCTCCTTTAAATCTCTTTTGAAAAGTCTTCTCTCTTCTCTCTGTCTGCTAACGACTTAATAACCACCATTTGATGGAGACGTGGCTGTGAAATCATGTTCGATCGCAGCCACGTCAATGACATCAAATCTAAAACACCACATGTCTTACAGCCTAAGTTTGATTGTTCTTAATCGCAGACGTCTATTTTTAGAGAAAAAACAATCCGTCATGCCCAGACAGCCTCTCCATCTCGCCACAAGGCTTAATCGAGCAGAACTGCCATACACTAAAAAAATGTATATATATATATTTATATATATATAAAGATGCAATAGAACTCCAGTCAGAAGACGTTGGCACGCGCCCAAAGCCGTCGTGAGAATCACAAGTCTGCAACAGAAAATGAAATGCCAAGCCCGGCTAAGGACAAAATGAATAAGCTATTATCAGCATGAGCTTTCATCAGCACAGCATTCAACCATGTTCAATACAAACCGATTCTCTCATCTCATGCTGTACCCAACTGAATGCTGGGATATAATAAAGGAGGCGAGATAAGAGACAGAGATCACATTCTTCTTACTCGTTACGTCCTTCCCCCGTTAAAGAAATGCATCAGCACATTTACAGATGAGGCCGGGTTTTCATGGACGTGGTCACATTTGCTAATGCTAAGGCCACCATCATATATATATATATATATAAATAAAATACACACACCTCCTCTGTCTGTGCCCATTCATATCTCTGCTTTCCCGTTCTCCTGCTTTGTCATGTCTAATTCTCAATGCATTTATTCTACATCCATCCATCATCTCCAGCGTTACTGTCTGAATTCAAATAGAGACACTTCATACAATATTCAATGACATATTGAATTATATATATGACACAATTGAAATTCAAGCTATATTCAGTATGTATTGAGGTATAATGAGGTCTGGCCAGCATGCACTATGCATCAAATTGCGATGGATTTGAGGATAAATTATTTGAGTTTCAGTAGTTGAACTTTTAAATACTCCTCAGGTAATTAAAACAAATTGAGGTTGCCATTAAATGTACAGTTCTGGAAGCAACAATTTGTATAATTTATAATTCAACAATTTCTGCACAGACATAAATTATTCAAAAGGATCATTTCAGTACAATTTTCGGTAGAGTTTGTGCATAAAGTTTGTACAGTTATGATATGATCATCACCAAATTATAAGAATATAAGACTTTTTTGTTATATCGACCAATTCACTGACGTGGAGGAAAAAGTAAAGAGCTCAAACAAAAACCTGCATTTGAAGCTTATGAGATGGTGATGGACTTTACCTGCGTGACAGGAAGCATTTCTGTCTGATGTGTTCTTCTGCCACAAAAGTGAAAATCAGTCGAATGAGGGTAACTACATCTTTTAGTGCAGGAATTTTACCATTTGTCATCATCGTCCATCAAGCAGCCAAGAACTGCTCTTATTCAACAAGTCGTGATTCAGCACAAACATGCTGAAAAGTCTGTAAAAGCTACACGCAAGATTTGTGTTGTAATGGAAGTGTTTTTTATAGTTCAAGCGTGTTTCAAGTGTTGTTCGCGTCTTCAAAAAGGCTGGTTGGATTGATGAAATCTGGGAGCCTCCTTCACACTTTGTCGTTGAAGTGTTCACGGACTTCTGTAATTGGTTTGGTGAGAGCAGTGTAATCATAGTAGAGTACTCACTTCCCTACAAAGGAAATGAAAATGTTTTCTATCAAATGGCTTTAGGAAGTTGCACAACAAATTCCTCCACATTTTTTATTTTTATTTTTTGTGGTTAGCAATATTTGTGGATTTCTAAAATAGTAATAGTACATGTTATTTATACAGCACTTTTCATAGTACTCAAAGCTTTGCATTTAAAACACAGTTAATGAGTATATGAATGGATCCAAGTCACTTGATAATGCTGCAAATGGACTTTTATTTTATTATATTTTCATAAGCTTTTTTGCAGTCTTTCATACGACCTCCGTCATACTGTCTATGCACTGGTTTGGTTCCATATCTCCATTCAATAGTTGGCAACCTCCGGTTCTGAAAAGGGAAGCCAAAGGTGATGTGCCTTTAACTTGCATTCTCTCTACTGACCATCAGGGGGCGACTCCTCTGGTTTGTTGAATAAAAACTCCACTAAAAATGTCATGTGATAATATTAGCTCCAATCGAATTAGCATCTCTGTGCTTTTCACGAAATTTACAGAGGCTGCATTTAGAATTATACACATTTTTAAATAATCTTGTGTGAAATTTCAGGAAACTTATCTCATTACACAGCATGGAGACCCATTCAACTCAAGAGGTCTTTGTCAGCATTACATAAACATAAATAGGCCTATATGTACACACATATCTATAGTATAGATATTATGTAAGTCGATGAGAAGCTTCATCTTGTCATATCCGGGGGGAAAGTGAATGAATGAATCCAGACGACTCTTTGCATTTCATCAACCTCTGTCTGACCAACCAAGACTCTCTTTTATCCATCTCTGCTCGATGCAACATTTTCACCGCGCTGAAATGTAGCCTTCCAATCTCTGTACCACCATGCAATCACTCCTGCAGGGGAAATTTGGAGCGCATAGGAAATTGGAAATGCTTTTCGCTAATTGAAGCCTGTGCGAACATGAAAGCTCTGCGGTGGAATAAAGGGATATTGGAGGTTATACAACGCTGTATGTGCACATGTAGATAATTGTGCTGGATTTCAGTGACAGGAACATGTTTGATTTGAATTTGAGGATTGGTCTTTATTATTTTAATAATTTTTCTTTCTTTCAGAAGCAAATTCATTCTCTACAAATCAGAACCAATGTGTGATGACGAGAGGATCCAGGGGGAAGAAAGTAAATGTACAGCGGATGATTTGGTGGAGCTCTTGAATGGTGAGCCGTCTTCTCCTCAATGTGCAATAATTCCGTTTGAGTGTCCTCCATGTGCTGGACCAAGTAATCCATCTACAGGATGCACACTGCATGTTCGCAAAGTGACGACTTAAAGCGGTTATGCTTAATCTGCATTTGAGCCTTTCGGAGCGAGACTTTTCTGGAGCAGGAAAAGAAGTGCTACGAGTGTTGACAGTAACACTGACAGCCTCTGTCTTCTCCAGTGTGCAAGGGTGTGAGTGGAGTTCACATTTTTCGAGCCGGCCTTCACAGCTGCAACTCCCCTCTGAGACATGCAAACGCCCACACTGATATAAAGATGCAAACACGCTGAACTTCCTTCGACTAAATAAACCAGAGTTTTCCTGCACACCTCCCACAGGAAGGTGGGAGGAGGTGTGCACTTAGAAGACTTTTTTCTTAAAACTCGTTTGTCGGTTAAATAAAGAAACTACATATTAAGATATAAACAGCAGAAATGGGTTGGATGGAAAATAATAAGCTTCAATTTACGTTCACTAATAATTGGCTTCGTCATATTAGAAGTTATTGTTTTGTCTGAATGGAATGTCACAAATATACAAATATTAACAACTGTCCATTAAAACTGACCACAGTTCAATATTTTATCTTCATTTAACCCCCCAAAAATATAACCTGTATGGCTTGGTTAAAACCAGGCCGAAAACTCCAGGTCCTCAAACTTGAATTCTCTCTAGTGACCATCAGGGGGCGACTCCTCTGGTTGCAAAAGGAAGTCTGTCTGTATAGAAGTCTATGAGAAAATTACCCTACTTCTCTCTTGATGTATTATCTCAGTAAACGTTGTAAACATGAGTTTATGGTCTCAATCTCTAGTTTCAAGTCTTCTTCAATCCAGCATGATGTTCATTTAGTAAATTATGGTCCATTTAGAGTCCACAGACCAGAAGGCAGGGGATGCTTTAGGGGCGGGGCTTACAACAGCAGCCTCTCCAGGTCAAAGTGAACCAGCTGTGTGGAGACTTTCCAACGGTTCAGATACAATAATGTTATTAAATAAAAGCTGTTAAATATTAACATCCAGTGTGTGGTTTTACTAAAAACATCAGCACAGGTCAATAAATGTTACATTATTACAGTATTATACTTCCTGTATGCTCTATCAACCTGTCAGCCTCCTGTGTGTTTACACACATCGCAAAGCTTCACACTAGAGAAATAAAGTGCGTTTATGTGTGTTCTAAAAGGCCAAATAATTAGGTAACAGCCCTGCAATGCTATGTGATGACACAGCATCTCCAGTTTAATGAACTGGTTTTATGGGAATTTTTATATGACTATAGAAAGAAAAGCAGGAGGCCTTTGTCTGAGTGAAAGAATTTAGCAATAAAACAGGACACCATGCTAACTGCCCCGTGAGGCTAGAACACTCATTACAGGACCGAACGCTTTTACTTCATCATAATCAAATATGCAACGTTTGAACCGAGTTTGGTGGGAGAAGAGCGGCCATGATGTCCCCAAAGTCAAAGGTTCTTCTCTCAGCAGTGATCAGAGAAGAGGCAAAGACAGTAGAGTATATTCATATCCCAGTAGAGTAGAGTAGATTAATTTATAGTAGAGTAGAACAGCGTAGATTAGGTTACAGTAGGGTAGATTAGAGTAGAGCAGCAGACAATAGATTAGATTACAGTAGAGTAGATCAGAGTAGAGTCAATTAGAAGGGAGATGGCAAGGATTAGATTACAAGTACAGTAGAGTAGATTTGAGGAGGGTAGATTAGATTAAAGTAGATTATTCCTTGTTTACCTGGATATCAGATTACAGTTGAGAAAGCAGATTTGATTACATGAGAGTAGAGTAGGACAGCAGAGTAGATTACAGTAGATTACAGTAGAGGATTACAACAAAGTAGATTACAGTAGATTATATTACAGTAGAGTAGATCAGATTACAACAAAGTAGATTTGATAAGAGTAGATTATATTACAATAAATTAGAGTAGATTGAGTAGAGTAGATTACAACAAAGCAGATTAGAGTAGATTATATGACAGTAGAGTAGATCAGATTACAATAAAGTAGATTGAGTAGAGTAGATTACAATAAATTAGAGTAGATTATATGACAGTAGAGTAGATCAGATTACAATAAAGTAGATTGAGTAGAGTAGATTACAATAAATTAGAGTAGATTGAGTAGATTCGATTACAATAAATTAGAGTAGATTGACTAGATTTGATTACAATAAAGTAGAGTAGATTGGATTACACAGAGTAGAGTAGATTGAGTAGCGTAGATTAGATTACATACAGTAGAGTAGATTGAGTAGAGTGGATGACAGTAGAGTAGATGAGATCACATACAGT
Source organism: Chelidonichthys spinosus (assembly GCA_029853015.1). Taxonomy (NCBI): domain Eukaryota; kingdom Metazoa; phylum Chordata; class Actinopteri; order Perciformes; family Triglidae; genus Chelidonichthys; species Chelidonichthys spinosus. The sequence goes on along the minus strand of CM056841.1, from coordinate 6,161,197 downwards.
AGAGTAGATGACAGCAGAGTAGATGAGATCACATACAGTAGAGTAGATTGAGTAGAGTGGATGACAGTAGAGTAGATGAGATCACATATAGTAGAGTAGACTGAGTAGAGTGGATTAGATTACATAGAGTAGAGTAGAGTAGATTGAGTAGAGTAGATTAGATTACATAGAGTAGAGTGGATGACAGTAGAGTAGATGAGATCACATACAGTAGAGTAGATTGAGTAGAGTGGATGACAGTAGAGTAGATGAGATCACATACAGTAGAGTAGATTGAGTAGAGTGGATGACAGTAGAGTAGATGAGATCACATACAGTAGAGTAGACTGAGTAGAGTAGATGACAGTAGAGTAGATGAGATCACATACAGTAGAGTAGACTGAGTAGAGTGGATTAGATTACATAGAGTAGAGTGGATGACAGTAGAGTAGACTGAGTAGAGTAGATGACAGTAGAGTAGATGAGATCACATACAGTAGAGTAGACTGAGTAGAGTGGATTAGATTACATAGAGTAGAGTGGATGACAGTAGAGTAGACTGAGAAGAGTAGATGACAGTAGAGTAGATGAGATCACATACAGTAGAGTAGACTGAGTAGAGTGGATTAGATTACATAGAGTAGAGTGGATGACAGTAGAGTAGACTGAGTAGAGTAGATGACAGTAGAGTAGATGAGATCACATACAGTAGAGTAGACTGAGTAGAGTAGATGACAGTAGAGTAGATGAGATCACATACAGTAAAGTAGACCGAGTAGAGTAGATGACAGTAGAGTAGATGAGATCACATACAGTAGAGTAGATGAGATCACATACAGTAGAGTTGACTGAGACGGGCAGCATAGATTAATGACTCCTCTCTCACCTGTTCGGTGCTCAGGCCTTTGAACTCTGATTACATGAACCAGCTCCCTCTCTTTTCCTACCAAACACACAAGAAGAACATTTGTTATTTAGCCGTTGTGATCCATTTGGATTCATTCTGATGTCATGCAAATAAAGAAATCCATTCCACGTTATTAAAATGTCCTCTTAACAGCGGACCTTCTGTAATTTGCCAAAGATTTACATCTTCAAACTGCACAAATAACTTTTTTGAACAGCGTTGCAAAACAAACACATGCGGCGCCGCCGAGCAGTTTTAACATTAAAAACATCACGGGGGCTGCTGCTGGCTGAAGTCCTCCTCCGTACATTAGTTTAAGCTTAAATCGGAGAAACCTCCCATGGGCGTTTGTAAGTGTTTCATCAGCAGGAGCAGTCAATTAGAGTGAAAACATGGGAAAGAACAAAAAGGATGAAGCCGTGAGGTACAAACTACTGTTTGAAGGAAGGTTAATTATGCAGAGAAACAGCTCAAATATGAGGAGACAGGAAGTCAGCTTTAGAGTAGACAACGCCTACGCACCATCTCTGCTCGAATGTAGGACACACACACACACACACACACACACAGCTTCTAATTATACTTAATGGAGGAAACACTCGGCTTTCAACTTTTTTCTATGACTCAGCCTAATCAGACTTTAGTGGTCCATGTGATCTGGACCAAACCAATCAAGCGCCTACGCTGCCAATCACACCGAGTCAAAACACTTAACTCCACGGTCTGACAGGACGATCATCAATGGTAAATGGTCCTCATTTATATATCCAATCATCATTAGTTCAAAAGCGAACTGTACAAAATGTTTAGGAACAACAGACTTTGGCAAAACGCATCCGATCAAAGATTTAATACCACACATAGGTTCCTGCTTTATTTTGGACAACAGAATTTGTAATATTTCCAAGAAAAATTACAGATCTAACAATTCAATTAACTCATTTATAAGTCGGCACCCAGTGTTGCTCTACTAAAAGTTGCTTTGGTCGACAACATCCACTGCTTTATCCCACAGATATGTTTTTGGGTTTGTTTGCTTTGTGTTTGGAGAGAATTATTTTTATTTTTTTATTATTATTTTTGGGGTTATTTTAGTAGAATTTCGGCACTCAAATTGCCTTTAAGGGGTAAATTTAGAAATACATCTGTTATTTGTGTTCATATTGGACACACACACAGCATGTGTTAAACTGATTGTGTTGGAAGCAACACAAAATGTGTTGTCCTTAAAGAGACACAGCGGTGTGCTAGACGTGTTATTTCATTTGGCCCCAAGATCACTGAAAAGGCAAATACTCTCGTCTAGGCTGCATATAGTTGAGACTTTATTACATTACATCTCCTTCAGGTAATATTTAAAGGTCCGTGTGTAGACTGGCTGGACACCTGGGTTGATTCACGTTAAGTCTATATGTGAACCTTCCTGCTCACGTTTCACCCAAATTACAAAATATTTTCCGAAACATAAAGTTGTTTTGTTTCAAACCACAAACCTACAACATGTTAGGTCATAACGCTCATTAAATCGGTTGATAACATTCAAAATGACTGCTAGTAAAAAGAAAAACAACAAATAAATCATCCTTTCGGACGTGATGAGGTTTTCCTCTGTGTAAGCGGTCGGGGAGGCGGTTCTGCTGAGCCGGTGATCATTAAGCTCCACTATTACCTCCTTAGAGCAGTTTGACCTGCAGACCCAGCGGCAATTGTACTTCCTCTCACATCGCAACCTGATTGAGCCGTTCATTGCGCCGCTCTGATGAATAACCACAAATCAAGAGTATGACCCGGCCGATCAATCATCTCATCTACCGAGCTGAAATCAGACAGATGCCGACTCGCCTCGTCCTCTAAACAGTTAAATGACGGTTAAAACAACCGACCGGTTGAATGAGCGGCGCCGCTCTATATGGTGGAGTTTAAACACAGTTGTCTTCTCTCTGTTGGTTGTTGACCTGTCCTCTCTGTGCGCCTCCACACCTATCACCGGTTCCCTTCCCAGAACACTTTGCTCCTCACACACACACTCCAGTTAGCGAAGGGGCCGTTTGAAGGATCTTAATGCATTCCCTCTTTAATTAACTGGGTATTAAGCATCCATCCAACCATCTGCCGATCGATCCTGCTGCATGTATCCAGCGGTGAATACAACCCTCTGTATGGCAGCAGACTGTCCTTGGGATTTAATAAACTCCAGCATTCAACATCAGTGACTGTTCCTGTGTCACATTAGTGCATCTCTTTATTTTAATTAGAAAGGTAACAAGATGCGTTTGTTTTTCACACATTTTCCCCAAAGAGGCCAAGAGACCCATATGGGAAAGATATTTATTTAGAAATGAATCAGAACAAATCAGTCACTGTGACAGTAATGTTTCTCCCTTCTTAATACGCCTACATTGTAGGCCAGGACCATGACAGCATTGCTCTATGATTAGAACAATGCTGTCATGATTTCCTGTATTAGACCCTGAACTTTGTCTCCACTTCTCCAATTCTCCTTTAGAAATTGTGTCAAAGGTTGTCAGCCCAAAGAGCTTGAAGTGTCTGCACTTTACTTTCAGTTTAGATTCACTGATCTTATGATACTTTGTATGTCTGGGTGACGCGCTGAAAGATCCCAACAACTTTGAGGGGAGAAAAGTTCATCAATCCAAATGTCATTTTGACACGACAAAAACATTAAAAAGCTGACAAAATCCTTGAAATAAGACCACAAAAAGTACCAAAATAATGACTTTTAGCATGTTGCTAGTGCTTTTCAGATTTAATTTGAAGCTTTATAAAACTGTATAAAAACCGCTGCTCGTTCAGTTAGACTAAATACTCCCAAAAAGACACAACAGTCATATTTTCTTGCGGAGTTGAGTCAAAGTCACTCAGGTACATTAAGAATGAGTAAAAACCAAAAGAAAAACAAGTCAAACTCGATAAAAGCCAATATAGGAGTATTTCCCCAAAGTGCATTGCCTAGGAAATGTGATTTGGATATTGGCACCACAGAAAATGCAGAAATAAAAACATTTGAACCCAGGTATGAATCATTCAGTAGTAGACCTTATAGATAAACTGCAGCATGTCGTCAGTAAAGAGGGAAGCAGCTCCAACAGATGTACACGTGAAACGATGCTTTCAGCTCAGTGTTTCTCTGCGTCAGACTCACTGCTAGTTGGGAAAGAACTAGTGGCCCATCAATGAAGTTAATCATAGAATAGATTTCAACTTTCTCACGAGTTTAAAACCCCTTCTGTTGAGATGCCAAACTGTGATTCCTGTGATTCCAGACTAGCAGGCTGCAATGTTAGTGTTTCAGAGATGAAGAGACAACACCTCTAATAGTTCATCTTACCCTTTCATTAACCTCAGCCGTCAGGCTAAACTACTAGAGAGATGGAGTGAAAATGTTGCTTTAAAAAAACAACAACAACATGCTAGCACATGCTAACCAGCATCAGCTAACGTGATGAGAGAACTATTCGGCCTCCACCGACGCTCGCTCACAGAAATACATGATGTTTACGGACAGACTATTTCTCCGTAAAGCTGCAGCGTTCCTAAAGAAAGATGAATTAGGACTTCTTTAAAACAGCAGCTCCGGTGGCTGAACTCACATCGCTGCGGTGATGGAGAAGGGGTGTGGCCAGTAGGCTGTGATGTCACTATATGGTTCGATTGGGATTTTCGAGTGAAAATGAACCCTCTCCAGCGCGGTGTTGAGTGACTCGGTACCCAGAGAAGCCCCAGTGGATGGAAATCTAATAACAGAAGGAGTTAACGCCGGCATTCTTGGAATTCCCCTCGCCTGTAATATTGATGGCTGGATCAAATGGCTTTTGCTGAGAAGTACGAGTGTGTCAAGAAATGGGAGTGAAGTAAACATGTACGGCTCAAGGAACACCAGAGAAGAAACATAATATGCACCCTTGAGGGAGGAAGAGGGAAAAAAGCAGGAGGATGAAGGGGAAAAGATTTAGGTTCAACAAGTGCAAACTGAAACCTGCATCCACACACACACACACACACACACACACACACAGACACACACACACACACACAGACACACACAGACACACACACACACACAGACACACACACACACACTCACACACACACCTCTGCTGTATGACAGATGGAGAACGGGCGCTGAATGCTGTGATGTGATTTGCAGGTTGATGTGTTTTTGCCGGAGTATTTCATGATAGTTTATTACACTTTGAGTCCTTTAAAACACACATACACACAGACAGAGAAACACACACACACACACACTGAGGGAGAGGGAGGAGAGCAGCCTTGTAAATCAGTTTTGCTGGCTGCTTCTTATCTGAGAAATGCCAGCTATGAGAGCAGGGCGGTACAGTGAGCCGAGAGCTCAGCTTCCTTCTCACTTTAATGACTCGCGTGGAGTCGCTGCCTCATTGAGCAGCAGGGAGGAGGCGAGCGGCTGCCAGGTTGAGGTAAGAGCCGCATCGGCGTGTGCAATAAATGATGAAACATTATGAAACAAGGCTGTATGTTGGGCTAGTGTTGGATCACGCCGTTACATAACCCGCTGTGTTAACGGTGAACTGGTAAGACTGGACATCTACTGACAAGTCATTCAAAATGAGCTTCACCGTTTTTAATCCAACTTTCACCAAGGATGCATGAGTTGGCTTCCAATGTCAGGCCACACATTTCACGTTCCTTTCCACGGAGGTTTGGCGAGACTGGCTAGACATTCAACAAACGACAGATGTCCTTTATAAGTACGCTGTGCTGTGGATGATGGACAGTCTCTTTTTTCACCCAAAATGTGAATCTGAACTCTTTTGGCACAAACTTGGATGAACATCTTCGTCACTGCTCTTTGCTTCGGAATTTTTAAGTGGAAACCGTGGCAGCTGTTCAAGCGTCAACTTTCTCCATCAAAAACAACACATTCGATGCAAGAACAAAAGTATATCATGTAGTTATTTCACATGTTAAACCAGGGTTAGGCCCCCGGCACTGAAATTACATTTCTTTGCTGAGACTAAAGGTGTTAACTAAAGAAAGAGCTCTAGTGCTGCATCCTCCTGATCCATTAGACAACCTTTTTTCCTTTTTTTAAATGCTTGTTTTTTTTATGCTGAATGAAACTTTCCAAGCAACTTATGAGCACTTATCTCTGGTAAACACAGGAATTAAAGTGGTGCTTTGGTGTCATTTCTTGTGGAGGATCTCAGTTTTACAGATCAGTGATGAAATAAACTTCCGGAGCGACTTTTACCTGGAAAGCCTTGACAGCGCATCACATGTTGTCAGCTGTAGCACGCTAGTTGGTTTAGCGCGATTAGCCGCGTTAATTAAGCTCCATGGACCACGACTCGTGTCAAAGTGTGTGTTGTGGTACACCTGTGGATACACTTCAAACATTTCATTTACCACGGGTTATCCCCGATGTGTCACATTTAAATGACAGACCTTTATTTATGTATCTTTTCTTGACAACATGCCAGTATTTGAGTGCCTTAACTGTTACGTTAAGAATTGTTACATATGAGCAACTGTTGAATGTTAATGATTTTCAAAATAAATGAATGAACAAAGTTTATTTCCACATTTTCTTTGGTATCTCTTTCGTATAAAAAGGAACCAAACCGTGAACTTTGTGTAATGTTGTTACACACATCGTCTACCAAGAATGAGCCTCCAATCCTCTTGTTGTGTTTTTAACTCAAGTGTGACGGACGGTTGTTTTTGTTACAAGTGAAAGAAGAAAACTGTGATGAAGTACAGTATCATTATTTTAAACCATTTCTCAATTGTATTTACATAACCAGTACTATACCCTGCTATATAGTATACTGTTCCTGGGATATACACCATCATAGAAGAGTTTCCCCTGCTGAAATGATGAATTTCCTCCTACGACTGTACTGTAGAGTTGATCTGTAGACTTCTGTAGTGTGAGGCTCATGTTAAGTAAAAAGCATTGTGACTGTTTTGGGATACTTTTTTTTTATATAAAAGGTTCACATTTTTAATAACACACCAGGTTAGAGAGTTCCATCTTTGTACAATTTGCAGCATCTTTTCTGTGAAAATCTCTTTCATAGCCATGAAAAAAACTGGTATTGAAACTGAAATCTCTCTAAATGAATCGAAGTGAAATTGAATGATATCAGGAAACCAGTAGCGATAGCAAGACTTAATCTTCACTAAAAAAAAAAGGTGTGCAGTATCTGTAATAAAATGAGGTGAAGTGTATGTCTGGCTGCCATGGATCATTGTGACATGAAATCTTTACATCGTCCCATGCATGAGCTCTGAAAACAGCACGCTTCCAGCAGGGACACAACCACAAACTATCGGCAACTGTCAGTGTGGAAAGGAAAAAGCAACAATCCCTTCTGTTTGACAACATTTCCAAAGGGATCAACCTCATCTTAAAGACATTATGCAGACATGTAGAGAAACACAAGCCCTGAGGTTGTAATAATCAGGGTTTTGGAATTGAGGATTAATTAAGGATGGTGGTAAATTATTTTTCTTTAAGACAAATATCTTCTTTTAGAATTACATTTTTTTCCTCCCCAAATGATTCTTGAACCGTCTTCCTCCCATCCTCCATCTGGTTCACCCTCTCTCCTCTGTGTTACTGCTCAGACTCTGTGGTTAATCCACTGAGGCATGGTAAAGGGTTCACACACACACACACACACACACACACACACACACACACACACACACACACACACACACACACACACACACACACACACACACACACACACACACACACACACAGGTCTCTGCCTGTAGTGGAGGCCTTGCAGACATGGGATTTCCTTTCACATCCAATTTAGACCAAAGAAACTTGGGGAGAAGAGCATGGAAAAGATAAGCTGCACACACACGACACACACACACACACACACACACACACACACACACACACACACACACACACACCTGTGTAAATATCATACCAGCATCACACACAAACATCAATAGCCCATACACAATGTTAATGTGATATAACATGCAGCTTAAACCTCCCAAAGAGACATCAACTGTACACAAGAGAAACGGCCCCCTCCATCGGTCAACACACACGCACACACGCACACACACACACACGCACACACGCACACACACACACACACACGCACGCACACACACACACACTGCTTTGTAGAAGTATGCAGACAAATACGTGTTGGGACATAATTACAATGTGGAGTCTGAACAGCATCCGATTAAGATCCAGAGGTTTTACAGTGGGCCTTTGAAGAACAGCAGCTCATCCTGGTTCAGCAAACACACACACACACACACACACACACACACACACACACACACACACACACACACACACACACACACACACACACACACACACACACACACACACACACACACCAGAGTTTGAAGCCAAATTCTCTGCTTCTTTCTGGCCAATAGGGTAAACTATTTGGGAAATGGAGAGAAATGTTTCTAGGCTAAATGAAAAGAGAGAGATAATGTGTTGCTACTAGACTACTACCGGAGAGATGACGCGGAAATGTTGCAAATAAGCTAAACTATTAGAGCGATGATCAGAAAATGTTGCTAATAAGCTTAACTATTAAGGCCTGTTCACACCAAACACAAATTATGTGCAGCGGCACGATTGCATAAAAAGGCAATGCAAAGACATGACTAGATTTGCGGCAGGCGATTCCTGTGATGCTATTGAGGCAAATCTTTTATTCACTCGAGTTCAGATATTAGAAATTGTTTTGCTTTTAAATTCCCAGTTGGTTCCAGTTTGTGCTATTTTCCAACAATTTTGTCAATAACAAAAATGGTAGATTAGTTGCAGCCATGGTTTCATTTAAAAATAATATAGGTTTTCAGTGGAATATACCTTTTTTATACCAGATTGTTTTATGGCCAGATAATGGACTTATTTTCATTATCAATGTGTTGATACAATTACTTCTGTTTATACTACCAATACTGCTAATGCTACTACTACTATACTACCACCACCAACACCAAATGCAAGCCCGAAGGGCCTGCCTTAATAGGCTTTTAGGCAGATTTCTGCCTAAAAGCCTAAGGCAGTTTTTTCTCACCACTGTTGCTGTAACGCTCCTGGTGATGTTGGGACTTTGAAAATGTATTAACTCTGAAAATCATGAGCATGTTCTAGTCCTGCTCAATGTGTTAATTGTCCTGAGAAAACTTCTGTTGTGAGACTAAATACAATTGAATTGAATCAATCAGGAAGAGGCCACACACACAGTTAAATCTTAGATAGATGCGAGTTCCTGATATATTAAGTTGCTTCAACTCTATATTAACTTGGCTAATGTTAGCTTGTATACTGTATGTTGTGTTATATGGACTTGTGTCTGCAATAAAGCTTATTATATATTTTATCAGCTAGCTACCATAATCTGGTTTCCTTGACTTTTACAGGACAATGTGTACATTCATACACGTACATATGAGTATTTCTGCATTTGACCGTCTGCAACCCAACAACAAACGTCTGACACATGAGAAGGAAGACTGCTGCCGTGTGAGAGAATATAATGCACCCTCACAACCTAAACGACTATCACACGTAAAGTCTCATGTTCACATGAAGAAAGAGGAGAGTCTGTCGGCAGGAAGCAAATGTAATTACTCGGGTCAAAGAACTTTCCAGAAGGTGCTATTGATTTTCTACGATGCAGAAATTGTCCAACACGTTTAGGCTCGGAGAGGCGGACAGACAAATGGTATACAAATGTAGAAATTAATCTTTTCCCAGAGGAGGTCAATCCTTTCAATTCCTGTTGTTCACCTCTGAAATGATGGATATGGCTCAGTTTGATGGATTGTATTAATTTGGTTTTGAGGTTATTAATGCTACCCCGGTTCTCTGTGGGGAAATCTTCACCCAGCCGATTCCAAGTCATTCACTTTCATCGGAATTTAAGGACAAAAATGTTATTTGTGGTTTTCGTAGGGGCTAGTAGATTGAAGTTTATATTGTTATCCTCCCAGTTGCAGCTTCATGTGTCCCTGAACTCACCTTTTCAATTTTTAACACTTTTATGGTGAAGGAAGAAAGTAGAAACTCTTGATAATAGCAACTCATTTGTTTCAATAGTGCCACATATTTTTGCAAGAAGAGCAACCCGCCAAAAGCCCACAGCTCTCGATATGTGGACGGTCAGCTGCAGCAGACGTTGTTTGCCAGCAGTAGGCTGACTAAAAAACTTCATACTGGAACAAACGGGAAGCAATTCATGAGTGACTTTAAAAAGCAGTGTATAACTAGAACGACACTTGGAGAGCACTCATGATGGTGCTCATCGGATTGTCCCATTTATCCGAGTTGCAGTCGTTCTTCTGACTTTGGTGTGTTCATCTGTCAAGTGGCAACAACCTGGACTCCTTAGTCGGGTGCTCAGTTTTCTGATTATTCTGACATCCGAATAATGCAGCACAAATGCCCCATCTCACAATGTTAATAACTTTTATTTCATTGTTATATCCTGTCTGGGTCTGGTGTTCTTCTGAGTATGTAATGTATTGCGCTGTGTCTTGTCTCTTCTATTCGTATTTCATCTATTTATTTAGTAGGGACTACGGATGCAAATTAGCATCTTTGCTATAATCCGGCATATTTAAAGAGATATGTAATTATCGATGTTCATTAATGTGCACTGTCCCTATCCAAAATAAAGAATTGAATTGAATTGAATTGAAAAGTCAAACATAATAAACAGACACACAGACATAGCCGAAAAAACATAATCTCTTTTCTTTTTTTTTCTTAACCAATTGTTGTTTACGTTGATTGTTAGCCGATGTGTTTACTTGTGGAAATGATGTGACTGGTTGTTGGATGTTGGTTTTGGTAGCTGTTGTTTCTCCATCCCTGTACGATCTTCCAGCACTGAATCTTTTATGGGACGCAGTACTTTTACATTACCATAGTATAAAACACAAAATACTTCCAGATGTTTTATCTTGATTTCTTTTTTCCTGCTTTTTAATTTGGAGTTGAATCGCTCTTGTAGTCTCTACGTCAATACTATATACACTTCTAAACATGTATTTCCACTTACGTCAGGCCCTTGTGCTGCTGCAAAACATGCATTTCCAATCCGGGATCAACTATCTTATCTCAATTCAAACTTAAATGCCAATCAATTGCTTATTAACTATAACTGTTTACACTGCCAAAGGAAAGCCAGAATGCATGAAATGCACAACACATTATCAATGTAATTTGCTGTAAATCAGATAACAGTTTTTTAGCCATTCATACAGGAAATGAGTCACAAACAACAGAGGCTTTCTGCTGACCGTCTGCAGCGAGTCAAATATTTTCTCTCGTCAGCAGGAACAAAAATTGCAAGGGCAGAATTTTGTTGGCTACTAGGAAGCACTTTTATTCCCCATTCAAAAACTCAGTGACATACACAGAAAACAGACATTATATTACGCGAGTATCCGTGAGTAAGAGAACAATTTGTAACTTTTGTTGTGTTATTTATTCTTTATTTTTGACTGAGAACAGAATAACCTCTGTCCTGCTGCTCAGAGGGGACACAGCTAACACAAACAACCCAGTCTGGAAGGAAATCCATGCCTTAAATGCTAAAATCACCTTTAACATGAGATAAATAGTGATATGGAATGCCAGGCGCGTCCTCCTCCAGCTTTGTCTCATAAGAAAGTCGCCGTTTGTGCAACCCTGCTCTAAATATCACGGCATTGATCAACAGTCCTCTGTGACCAGGAGGAGTAATTCACCATTCTGTGGAGATTCACCCAGAGGTGAACTTGAAGAAAGTAGAGAGAAGTGAACTGAAGGACACACACAGCTTCTTCCTTCAACCCTGAAACCAAATCTTAAAAGAGAAAATCTAGCCTTAAAAAAAAATGGCGCCACTCAAAGTACTTGAATTGGACAGATATATTTGCTACATCCCCTCAGAAGTTGGAATTTAGTGACTTCTCTCAACATTTAATCTCACTGACATTAATAAATGTTGTGGTGCGACCTTAATGTGCTCTTGACGGATCAGAGGGTTTACAAGGTGTTCTGGTGTCAGTAAACAGAGTTTCATAAAAGAACAAGACAAATCAGGGGCACGCGGAGACCATTTCCTGCACTATAAACCTTGGCTACATGGCAGAGCAGTCGAGACCTGGTCCACCTGACAAGGATAGAGACCATGACTCCAAAAAACCCATTCATCCCTGGAGGAGTGATGCTTCATGCACACATTCACATTCACATTATCCCAGGATTAAGAGGCTCACACCATGCAGCTAATGCATTCTAAGAAATTATAACCGAAGCAGCTAAATGTTGCTATTAGGGGCAAGAGCTGGGTAGTTTTTAAACAAAGTTCTTTTTTTTTATAGAAATAGTATCAAATGCTAAATGCTTTGTGCTACCGGGTTATCATCTGTACTACTGTGCTATGGAGTAAGGCTTTGAGCAACCGGGTTAGCCTCTGTGCTACCGGGTTAGCCTCTGTGCTAAGGTGGAAAGGCTTTGAGCTACCAAGTTAGCCTATGTGCCCATGTTCATTTAATCCTTCTTTTCATTTTATTGTATGGCATTTTTATGATGTAAAGCACTTTGAGACTGCCTTGTGTATGAAATGTGCTATACAAATAAAGTTGCCTTGCCTTGCCTATGTGCTGCCGGTTTAGCCTCTGTGCTGCCTGGTTAGCCTCTGTGCTAAGGTGGAAAGGCTTTGAGCTCCGTATTCAGCCTCTGTGCTACAAAGTAAGGCTTTGCTCTACTGGGTTAGCCTCTGTGCTGCCGGGTTAGCCTCTGTGCTATAGTGGAAATGATTTGAGCTACTGGGTTAGCCTCTGTGCTGCCGGGTTAGTCTTTGCCTGTGTTATCTTGCATGTTTTGTGATATCCATTACAGCTAGTAGGTTTAAAAATGTGGTCCGCTGGTGCATTGGCTCATGTGTTCAAACAATCACTGTACACTTGCATCAGTCATGGTTGAGAGACTACATACTGTGTAATAGGAGCAAAATAATTGCATCTAACAACTATGAATGTTCTAGTTTTTGGTTGAGCAGACACAATAAAAAGGAGGGTTCTTAAAACTATGTACTTAGGACTTTTAAAAAGGTCCACTGGTTCTAAAAAGCCTAAAGAGTGAACCGTCATGCTGCAGCCTCTAGGCACAACAAGTGGACCAACTGTGCACCAGAAAAGCAAAATGCCAGCTTGTCCTTGATCTGATTCTCATTAGGCGTCTCCATCTTATCTTCTCGTGTGTGGAAAGTGTCTGCATACACAAACCCCCTGATTGTAGCACGTCTGGGTCAGAAGGATGATACAAGCTTTTGTTTTGCTTGTTGGTATGGTAATTAGCACTGAACACACAGCCTAGGCTGTTGTCGTTAGTGTTGCAGGTAATTTGAAATGTCCAAGGATCAAGTTATCTGTACTTATTTGTATACATCTTTAATCACCAGTTTTCTGTTTGGAAGTTATTTATATGTTTATGTTTTACTGCAGTCTTGTAATGTCACACAACTGTATGTATTGTAGTAGATCCTTACTTATTCCATGCACATCTTTCTGTCTTCAATTCACACTGGCAATGTAAACGTATGTTCACAATAACACAGCCACTCTGAATTGAATGGAAATTGGATCATTAGAACAAGGTTATTGCCATTCATCCTGATGGGGACATAAATGTCTGAACCCAATTCCAAATGTAATGCCAATCCATCTTATAGTTGTGAAGATATTTCAGTCCGGACCAACTGAAACTGTCATCCCTATAGCTACGAGTTGAAGATAAAACCTGAAAAATAATAAGACGTTAGTTCGGGATGGAAGGCCTAGTGTTCACTCGGGAGGACTTTAAGTGCCATCGGTTTTAAACCTGGAGCTCAATGTAGTCGGGAGCAAGTCACGTCTTCTGGAAGTTTGTTTTAGCTCTGTGATGCAGCTTCTCCACATCTAACATAATATTAGATCAGTTTAACAGCCTGTGAATCCACAGGCCAGGAAATGGAATGATTAAACATTCATCATTTTTTAGATAATTCTATCATTAACCTTCTACGACTCATTATAAGACTATTACATTAGTAGCATAGAGGACAACAATCTACAGAGGAGCCAGGTCTCTTTGGTCTCCGGGCGCATAATGAATACATTCTTTAAAAGTCTTGGTGTTCTCTCTAAGGAAAGACTCCAAAAGACTTCCAAATCAATAGCAAGCCCAGTTTGATTAGTTTCCACAAAGCAGATCACTGGTAACCCACTTTAGATCAATAGTAAACTTCTGGAAGAGCGCCTTTTCTCTGATGATAAAGAAAGCAAATCAACATGCCACTAAACATTCCTCCCATGCGTTAGCCACTGGCAAGAGGATGCATGCCATTGATGAAAACAAAGACTTTTTTTCTCTTCGTGTTGCCAACATTTAAATTAACTCAAGTCGTACGCCGAGGGGGAGAAACTGACAACAGGACAAGTTTCTTTCATACATGAAAGCAGAAATGTTGATGCAGGAATAATAAGGTGTGTCATCAACACCTCGATGCCTGACCACGCCGATGCGTCTCATCAAACAGTACGATGCACATTTTTAAAGCATCTGCCTGTCCTTCTGCTGTTTGTGTTGGAACGTATCATCAGGTCCACTGAGGAAAAGCAAATCCTCTAATCCTCGAACAGAAAAGCCAATAACCCAAGTCTGACCAAGAAGGCTGGAATGAGTCAGCACAGGTTAGGAGCCGCAAAGCAGGAAAGAATGGCAGATCTCTTCTGTATACATTTCTTATACACATAGCACAAGTCCCTTGAGGGGTAAACAGGTGCAGATAGACCTGGACCAGAACTCTTAATACAACCATAAATTAAATTGTACAGTAAAATACCCAAATCTGAAAACAAAGCTAATAAAACAAATTAAATGTGTGTTTGGTTAGAAGGCTTATGGTATCTTACATGGTTAATAGTTTCATATTTGAAATATGCAAAGCCAATTCATTAATGGAAGTTAGTGTTAAGAATATAAAAGGTACTAATGTTACTCTTATATAGCTATCTTTTGAGCATTATTTGTCAAAAGTTCATGCATATCATTCTTCAGGACACATCAAACATTACAGTTCTGGCTTATGCAGATACTACAAAGATTAGGCCCGTCATTGTGATATCAACGTATTGTACAATTTATGGCCATGACCTCGATCATTTTTACGTTAATGTCTAATCGTATGATATATGGCCATGACCTCGATAATTTTTACGTTAATGTCTAATCGTACGATATAAGGACATGACGACAATCATTTTTACGTTATCTATTTATCGTACTCTATATGACCATGACCTCGATGATTTTTACGTCATCGACATATAGTATAATACATGGACATAGCCTTTATGTTGTCCGTTGTCTTTATGCATGTTTGTTCACATAGGATGTCACCAACATTTCCGCCAACATTATGCCAGAATAAACAGCAAATATTTCACACCATTATCAATCTTATTAACATAGTGTCCATTTTTTTTTTTTAATTATATAGGATATTTGAATTTTTTTTACACATTCCAATGAATGAATAATCTTCATTAAAAGTTCATGACTCTTAGAGGGGGTGTACTTACATTATTAGGATATTACATAATCATTACCATCAATCAACTTTTGAAGCTTGAATGCAATCGGCAGAAGTGAAGCTACCACTGGGCTTTAAACAAACTACAGCACGGTCCCATGGATGCGAGTAAAAGCGGGTTGTTAAGGTGGACAAGCAGGCTGTTAAGGCGGGCTAGCCGGCGTGGTGACATTTAGTCAGCACGTAATTGATGCAAGGGATATTTATTGACATATTTTGCGTGACTCCACTCTATAATGCCTATTGTTAGGTCAAAGTAGAGTTTACGTCATATTTCTTCCAAATAACCTGGATGGTCATCTGCTAAATGTCTGATCATGTTTCTTAAAATCTTTTTAGCCAGATCTCAGCCTTCGGGTCGTACTTTTAGCCTGCAGCCACGACCGATCCCCATGTTATGAACGTAAGACACATCATCGGAGGAAGGAAAGAATCACAGAAAAGGATGTTTGTCTGAACCTGTGGAACGAACAAGTATGTCTGTTGTGAATTAACTCCTGTTAAATCAAACCAGAGCTGTGCAGTGTTCCTCAGAGACTGCTTTCCCACATACTGACAGGCAGAGAGGACGAAATAGAATCTCAACATGATGAAGGTATGAAGGTTGGGACACGAGCAAGAAGACAACCTGAACCCTAACCCTGAATAAACCTGACAAATGATTGTCTGTAAACACATGGATGTTGATACAACAGCTTAACACAGATGAGGTTTGCATTACTGTGATTCAACATCTGTCGGCAGAATCATGCTGTAGGACGTTGTGTTGTTTGAATTGACTTCTGATGCAGTTTAATGACTGAACATCAATTATTTGATTAATTATTAAACAAATTCCATGGAACGCCCATTGGTTCCCACTTTAAAAAGATTTCACAACTTTCATTCTTTTGGAGGGTCAATCATTTCCTAAAACAGCAACAGCTCTATGGCACAGAGGAAGAAATATACATCAGATATTAAAAGTGTTTACTGACCTTTAAAACAGGAACTATCTGATTCTGACAATTTTAGACTAATGTTTCTTGAGGAAACATCTGAAAAGTCAGAACATTATTCAAACAATACCCAGCACATACACCTTGATAACAATCAGTGGTGGAAGAAGTACTCAGGTCTTTTACTTTAGTAAAAGTGGTAATACTGTGATATATATTCTGTTCCAAGTAAAAGTCAGCAGAACAGTATGGTCCATTTAAAAAATAAGTGAATAAATAACATCCAATTAAAAAAATGTGTATTCTTTTATTGGATTATAATTTTTAAGGAATTAAAGCATTCATTAATTTGATATTGGAGCTGGTAAAGTTGGAGCTCATCTTAATTACTGCAAATACTGCTGGGTAGCTTAATTTAAAGTTGTCATATGAATGAGAAATGAATGTGACTATAAAGGTGTTTGTTAACGTCTGATTGTGTTTTATCATTCACATATTCAACATTCAAATCAAACTAATCAAACCTTAGAATTCAGACATTGCTGACTACAGTAAGTTTTTTTCATTTTCAAGAGATCCGGTAGAAAACAGGACATGACTGATGTTCGTCCTCGTCGTGTTGAACAAAGAACCACAGAAGACCGTCAACACTGTCTAACCTCTGGGTTTATGACTTTGCACAAGGGCACATGTTTACAAGGGAACACTTGTCTGGGACACAAAGCTGCCACGGTGGAAAGGGAACCGGGATCACTGGAGGTCGTCTGAGGGTCGTGACCCTCAACTCCGACAATGAACTAGTCAACTTGTGAGGATAAGGTCAAAGGTTAAGTGACAGGGGCGTCTGACAGAAAGGAAGGAGAATGTGATGTGGGAAGAAAAGTGCGTGTGCCTGAAACCTTTTTACTTTTAAAGAAGTGTGTTTGTTGTGTTGCACAGCTGGTCGGACACACCAATCTGGGAATTCATCGCAGATCCCGATTAAAAAAACACTTGCAATAAGTTGATTGTGGTTTCCATCATTAGGAGTGACTTGAAAAGCTCTAGCTCACTTTCATGGCAGAGAAGAGAGATTTTTTTTCTTAAATACAGGATACAATTTTGTACTTTTTTTTTAAAATGTATTCTTCCATTTTTATGCAGCGAGGAGGAGAGGATGTTTACTTAAAAAAGGTCTTATCCATCCATCCATCCATCCATTTTCTACCGCTTATCCTGTATTTAGGGTCACGGGGGGGCTGGAGCCGATCCCAGCTGTCATTGGGCGAAGGCAGGGTACACCCTGGACAGGACGCCAGTCTATGTCATATCCGTGACACAATAAAAATAGTTGCTTCTTATCAACGTGGAAAGTAATACCAGTATGTCTCAGCCAGTTTAAACATATTTCAATCGGGATAACATTGTGAATTGCAATTATTATTATTATATTCTACATGGTCTTCTCTGAAGAACTCCCTGGATAGTAAGTATGGAGTTGTAAATGATACACACACACACACACACACACACACACACACACACACACACCTGTAAGTATGGAAGGACAAAGAAATGAGATATGTAGCCTATTTCCATAATGAGGACCAGGAGATAAAACAAGTCCGGTCCTCCTGCTCCTCCTGTTTCTCTGTTGGTGGTCTTATTAAATCCTCTCTGCTCTACGACCTCGTCTTCCCTCCAGTCATTCACAGACTCATTACACTGCTGGAAGACTCACAAGTGGAATATCTCAGCTATTTAATCCATCTCCTGATGTGTCGACCTGCCTCCTGAGCTTTATTCTTTTAAATCATCGCTCAATGCTGTGTTGAACAATTTTAATATCAAATAATCAATCGTGATCTATCAGGAGTACAGAAAAGGCTGTTAATTGGTTCAGAGCCGATTAGGCAATATTGCACTTGAGAGCTTTGAATAAATATTAATATCCATGAATCTCTCATTTGTGAACTACCTGTTCTTAAATCAATCTCCTTGACTGTCATCTTGAGACGCATTCATTTTGTTTGCCTTGCATTAAAGTCAACATCATGTCTGATGAATCCCATTTTAACAGGACTAGATTTAATAAGCTGAAATATGTATGGGCAGATTTTTCATCGCAAACAAGTCCCAAATATTTAACGCAGTAGATCAATAGTCTCTTTGGTTAGATGCTGAGCCAGTCTCGCCTCTGCCCCTTGGCTGTCTCTTTAAAAAAGGGACTCAAGACAAGGTCGCAGCCTTTCAAACGGTACTTTTGGGTTTCATGGAGACTGTTAAGAGGTTTCATGAACATCTGTTCCTGAATCTCAATTCTCCACGTGGCCTTGGAGCCAAAGTTTCCCTGTGGGCAAATAGAGCCACTAATGTGACTGGCTTTCTAATTAAAGATAAAAGGGTCTCCGATGTACAGTAGTGTTCAACATTTTTAACTGTCAACCGTCAGAAAATAGAGAAAAATAATAATTAAGTGGAAGGGCACATGGAGAGCAGAGACCAGGCCATGGCCGAGCTAATGACAGTGAACAATAATTCACGTATGGGCCCCGTGATTGGCTCATACCCCAGCCTTCCACCAGGCTTCATGAAAATATGGCCCAGAATGAAGATGGTGCGTGTTTGCTTCGTGTATATTTGGAAGTCAACATTAATATTCTTTCTCATTGTTTCTCCAAGAAATTCATATAAATACTTTGGATGAACTATTAGCCTTGCTTCAGGTGCATGCATCCTGAGAAGCCTCCCACCACTTTCTCTCCGGTCTTTCAAGGTTCAGTTGCTCACCATGTGTATATTTACTACTCAACAACTATTTCAGTGCATATGTAAAAGGATCAAATCTATCCTGGAATTACGTTTTTTTTTTTTTTTAAGGACCAATCCCCCCCTTCTGACTATGTTAACGTGTTTATGGTTTAACCCAAAAATAAAATGAAACATAAGTAGTCCTGCCCTAAAAGCTTGCCCTGATCCCTCTTACTGGGTTTGGACTGAGTCAGAAATACTGCTTAAATTCTGAGTCAGGCTCTGCTTTGTACAAAATGTTCATTTTACGACTGAGCAGTTTACAGGCAGGGAGGCAGGGACACATCATATTTCATTAATGCCCATCATCTATATTATAAAGGGGCAATAACAAAGATTCCTACCTGCCCACATAGCAGAAAAATGGCCGCAATATATCTGCTGAGGTTGATAGGGCAGCTGATCAATACCACGCTGAAGATTTTTAGCTTACAACCTTCTCATTTAAAGCCGTTCTCGGTTCAGGAGCAAAAACCCACTGGACTTTACAGAAACTCTCAAAAGTCATGAAATATTTGGCACCTTTCGTCACAGAAGAACTGGACTGTGCACATCCAGCCTGGTTTCAGGTCTGGCAGAGGATAAAAGCATGTGTGCTGTCGGAGCTGCGGGGCAGATATCCAGGATATTAGTCAGAACATTGCAGTGCAGCTGCAATCCTGGAAACCTACTGCTCGTATTCCTTCACATCCAGTACTTCGTTAGATTCGGTGTAACTCATTTACTGACTTCCAGACAAATTCAAATAGTTCTTTCAATTGGTGCAAGAATGAAGCTTTCTAAAAATCTGAGATGGTCCTCCTTGTCTGTATTTTTTATTTTTTTTTAAAGACTGGAGGGTTAATTGTTGAATCAAGAAAATGGCAGATTAATGGATAATAAAAATAATGGCTAGCTCCAGCCCTACGTGTTGCAAATAATTACCTTTCCACTGTAATGGGAATTTTGGATGTCTGTAATTTATTATCAGAATATTTGTCAGGTCAGATGTCGATCCGCATCTCCTTTCCGACTGTTATGCTATGACGAAAATTAATGCCTGTTTGTCTATGATATGAACATGAGTGCCACATTGACATAAGATAATTTCAGGCCTATGACGCCTGTGTTCTGTAAATCTTGACCTTGCCTGGACAACTTGTCTTTGTAAGATAGGACATGATCCGTCCTTTGTCCATGGTTCCTCCTCCTTAAAAGGGAGATTGTTGTTAGACTCAGGGTCGTTCCTGCTGATTCTGAACCTTTGCATCAGAAGGCAGGGGTGAACAGTACTTTCTTCTGCAGATGAGAATACTTAGTGGAATAAACCTCGGAGAAAAAGCTGATCCTGGTTGTTGATCTTTATTGGGCAGATTCATTTTTCCACAACACCACACATCCTTCAGAGTCCTGGCTCTGACAACCTGTCCAATATTCTCTCCTGTTTTGGTCTCCACAACTCCCGAGACAAACGTCTCACTCTTTTGCTGCTGAATGTGCAACTTTTTCACCAGTTGCTCTCTTGTTATGTCGGCTGTTTGGTGCTGAGCTGAGTTCAAAGGGCAGGACTCAAAACAGAAGTCGGGGGTTGATGAGAGCTGAAAGACTGAACCTGGACAGTAAAGTTACGAACTATAAGACCAACACAACGAGCTGGAGGGAACACCTTTCACAGTACACACGGTAATTGATTATCATTAAAAGTATTGATTCTTGCAGCCTATTAAGCTCCAGTATGGAGTTGTAAATGATACACACACACACACACACACACACACACACACACACACCTGTAAGTATGGAAGGACAAAGAAATGAGATATGTAGCCTATTTCCATAATGAGGACCAGGAGATAAAACAAGTCCGGTCCTCCTGCTCCTCCTGTTTCTCTGTTGGTGGTCTTATTAAATCCTCTCTGCTCTACGACCTCGTCTTCCCTCCAGTCATTCACAGACTCATTACACTGCTGGAAGACTCACAAGTGGAATATCTCAGCTATTTAATCCATCTCCTGATGTGTCGACCTGCCTCCTGAGCTTTATTCTTTTAAATCATCGCTCAATGCTGTGTTGAACAATTTTAATATCAAATAATCAATCGTGATCTATCAGGAGTACAGAAAAGGCTGTTAATTGGTTCAGAGCCGATTAGGCAATATTGCACTTGAGAGCTTTGAATAAATATTAATATCCATGAATCTCTCATTTGTGAACTACCTGTTCTTAAATCAATCTCCTTGACTGTCATCTTGAGACGCATTCATTTTGTTTGCCTTGCATTAAAGTCAACATCATGTCTGATGAATCCCATTTTAACAGGACTAGATTTAATAAGCTGAAATATGTATGGGCAGATTTTTCATCGCAAACAAGTCCCAAATATTTAACGCAGTAGATCAATAGTCTCTTTGGTTAGATGCTGAGCCAGTCTCGCCTCTGCCCCTTGGCTGTCTCTTTAAAAAAGGGACTCAAGACAAGGTCGCAGCCTTTCAAACGGTACTTTTGGGTTTCATGGAGACTGTTAAGAGGTTTCATGAACATCTGTTCCTGAATCTCAATTCTCCACGTGGCCTTGGAGCCAAAGTTTCCCTGTGGGCAAATAGAGCCACTAATGTGACTGGCTTTCTAATTAAAGATAAAAGGGTCTCCGATGTACAGTAGTGTTCAACATTTTTAACTGTCAACCGTCAGAAAATAGAGAAAAATAATAATTAAGTGGAAGGGCACATGGAGAGCAGAGACCAGGCCATGGCCGAGCTAATGACAGTGAACAATAATTCACGTATGGGCCCCGTGATTGGCTCATACCCCAGCCTTCCACCAGGCTTCATGAAAATATGGCCCAGAATGAAGATGGTGCGTGTTTGCTTCGTGTATATTTGGAAGTCAACATTAATATTCTTCTCATTGTTTCTCCAAGAAATTCATATAATACTTTGGATGAACTATTAGCCTTGCTTCAGGTGCATGCATCCTGAGAAGCCTCCCACCACTTTCTCTCCGGTCTTTCAAGGTTCAGTTGCTCACCATGTGTATATTTACTACTCAACAACTATTTCAGTGCATATGTAAAAGGATCAAATCTATCCTGGAATTACGTTTTTTTTTTTTTTTTAAGGACCAATCCCCCCCTTCTGACTATGTTAACGTGTTTATGGTTTAACCCAAAAATAAAATGAAACATAAGTAGTCCTGCCCTAAAAGCTTGCCCTGATCCCTCTTACTGGGTTTGGACTGAGTCAGAAATACTGCTTAAATTCTGAGTCAGGCTCTGCTTTGTACAAAATGTTCATTTTACGACTGAGCAGTTTACAGGCAGGGAGGCAGGGACACATCATATTTCATTAATGCCCATCATCTATATTATAAAGGGGCAATAACAAAGATTCCTACCTGCCCACATAGCAGAAAAATGGCCGCAATATATCTGCTGAGGTTGATAGGGCAGCTGATCAATACCACGCTGAAGATTTTTAGCTTACAACCTTCTCATTTAAAGCCGTTCTCGGTTCAGGAGCAAAAACCCACTGGACTTTACAGAAACTCTCAAAAGTCATGAAATATTTGGCACCTTTCGTCACAGAAGAACTGGACTGTGCACATCCAGCCTGGTTTCAGGTCTGGCAGAGGATAAAAGCATGTGTGCTGTCGGAGCTGCGGGGCAGATATCCAGGATATTAGTCAGAAACATTGCAGTGCAGCTGCAATCCTGGAAACCTACTGCTCGTATTCCTTCACATCCAGTACTTCGTTAGATTCGGTGTAACTCATTTACTGACTTCCAGACAAATTCAAATAGTTCTTTCAATTGGTGCAAGAATGAAGCTTTCTAAAAATCTGAGATGGTCCTCCTTGTCTGTATTTTTTATTTTTTTTTAAAGACTGGAGGGTTAATTGTTGAATCAAGAAAATGGCAGATTAATGGATAATAAAAATAATGGCTAGCTCCAGCCCTACGTGTTGCAAATAATTACCTTTCCACTGTAATGGGAATTTTGGATGTCTGTAATTTATTATCAGAATATTTGTCAGGTCAGATGTCGATCCGCATCTCCTTTCCGACTGTTATGCTATGACGAAAATTAATGCCTGTTTGTCTATGATATGAACATGAGTGCCACATTGACATAAGATAATTTCAGGCCTATGACGCCTGTGTTCTGTAAATCTTGACCTTGCCTGGACAACTTGTCTTTGTAAGATAGGACATGATCCGTCCTTTGTCCATGGTTCCTCCTCCTTAAAAGGGAGATTGTTGTTAGACTCAGGGTCGTTCCTGCTGATTCTGAACCTTTGCATCAGAAGGCAGGGGTGAACAGTACTTTCTTCTGCAGATGAGAATACTTAGTGGAATAAACCTCGGAGAAAAAGCTGATCCTGGTTGTTGATCTTTATTGGGCAGATTCATTTTTCCACAACACCACACATCCTTCAGAGTCCTGGCTCTGACAACCTGTCCAATATTCTCTCCTGTTTTGGTCTCCACCAACTCCCGAGACAAACGTCTCACTCTTTTGCTGCTGAATGTGCAACTTTTTTCACCAGTTGCTCTCTTGTTATGTCGGCTGTTTGGTGCTGAGCTGAGTTCAAAGGGCAGGACTCAAAACAGAAGTCGGGGGTTGATGAGAGCTGAAAGACTGAACCTGGACAGTAAAGTTACGAACTATAAGACCAACACAACGAGCTGGAGGGAACACCTTTCACAGTACACACGGTAATTGATTATCAATTTAAAAGTATTGATTCTTGCAGCCTATTAAGCTCCATACTTCACAAATAAAACTAGTCACTACACTGGTTTATTGGATTTACCTGCCATCCAGGGTGTAATATTGCTGTAATATTGATATTAATATCCAGGTTGTGTGAAAATCCTGTGTAGAGATGTGAACTATAGAGCGGAACTAGACAAGTCCACCGTCCATCTGCTGTTACTTTAATTGACATTGTTCATTTAATTCAACATGAATCTCTTTCTTTTGCAGAAAAGCAGAGACCTTACTGAGTAAAGAGTGAATCCCCACAACGCTGTAGTGATTTAGCTGCATGGTGTAGCTTTCAGATCGAAGCACGGCCTCTTTTGAGACCTCCAACTCTGCAGTTTCAAAACAATTAGACCAGAAAAAGGTGCAGAGAGACAGAGAGAGAGAGAGAGAGAGACAGAGAGAGAGAGAGAGACAGAGAGAGAGAGAGAGAGAGAGAGACGGTACACAGACAGATGTGCCGGAGCAAAAGAGCCATGATAACAATTATGCTAACTATTCATCCATCGCTCTGCCGTTTACCGCTGAATGCTCTGGAGTTCTGTGGGGCTAATTCAATGAATCATCTGTGACTGGAGGTGTCCAATTCTTAATCTCATGCCTCCAGCTCCTTTCTTAAGCCTGAGAAGTCTGGATTCAGCCCACCAAACCACTGATGTACTGTGTTACAAGGCTTGTCAGTGTTTTGTGGAAAAGATTGTTCTTCTTGTGTGTCCTTGTGTCGCGCTGCATTCATACTAGCAGTCGGACCACGTCTTTTTTCCCGCCTCTGCGAACAGCTGACATCTTGTTTTGGAGGCCGATGTGTCAGAGATAAGGGCTGGGCCGTGTGGTCGGCTTTCAAAGCTCCCTGCTGGTATCAATCAACGTCAAGACGCTTCAAACCCACTTAAGCTCGCGTTCTCACGGGTTCCAGAGATCACAAGCTGTGAGTCGTCAAAGAACAGGATGTGCCTGAGAAGCCTCCCACCACTTTCTCTCCGGTCTTTCAAGGTTCAGTTGTTCACCATGTGTATATTTACTACTCAACAACTATTTCAGTGCATATGTAAAAGGATCAAATCTATCCTGGAATTACGTTTTTTTTTTTTTTTTAAGGACCAAGCCCCCTCCCTTCTGACTATGTTAACGTGTTTATGGTTTAACCCAAAAATAAAATGAAACATAAGTAGTCCTGCCCTAAAAGCTTGCCCTGATCCCTCTTACTGGGTTTGGACTGAGTCAGAAATACTGCTTAAATTCTGAGTCAGGCTCTGCTTTGTACAAAATGTTCATTTTACGACTGAGCAGTTTACAGGCAGGGAGGCATGGACACATCATATTTCATTAATGCCCATCATCTATATTATAAAGGGGCAATAACAAAGATTCCTACCTGCCCACATAGCAGAAAAATGGCCGCAATATATCTGCTGAGGTTGATAGGGCAGCTGATCAATACCACGCTGAAGATTTTTAGCTTACAACCTTCTCATTTAAAGCCGTTCTCGGTTCAGGAGCAAAAACCCACTGGACTTTACAGAAACTCTCAAAAGTCATGAATTATTTGGCACCTTTCGTCACAGAAGAACTGGACTGTGCACATCCAGCCTGGTTTCAGGTCTGGCAGAGGATAAAAGCATGTGTGCTGTCGGAGCTGCGGGGCAGATATCCAGGATATTAGTCAAAACATTGCAGTGCAGCTGCAATCCTGGAAACCTACTGCTCGTATTCCTTCACATCCAGTACTTCGTTAGATTCGGTGTAACTCATTTACTGACTTCCAGACAAATTCAAATAGTTCTTTCAATTGGTGCAAGAATGAAGCTTTCTAAAAATCTGAGATGGTCCTCCTTGTCTGTATTTTTTATTTTTTTTTAAAGACTGGAGGGTTAATTGTTGAATCAAGAAAATGGCAGATTAATGGATAATAAAAATAATGGCTAGCTCCAGCCCTACGTGTTGCAAATAATTACCTTTCCACTGTAATGGGAATTTTGGATGTCTGTAATTTATTATCAGAATATTTGTCAGGTCAGACGTCGATCCGCATCTCCTTTCCGACTGTTATGCTATGACGAAAATTAATGCCTGTTTGTCTATGATATGAACATGAGTGCCACATTGACATAAGATAATTTCAGGCCTATGACGCCTGTGTTCTGTAAATCTTGACCTTGCCTGGACAACTTGTCTTTGTAAGATAGGACATGATCCGTCCTTTGTCCATGGTTCCTCCTCCTTAAAAGGGAGATTGCTGTTGGACTCAGGGTCGTTCCTGCTGATTCTGAACCTTTGCATCAGAAGGCAGGGGTGAACAGTACTTTCTTCTGCAGATGAGAATACTTAGTGGAATAAACCTCGGAGAAAAAGCTGATCCTGGTTGTTGATCTTTATTGGGCAGATTCATTTTTCCACAACACCACACAACCTTCAGAGTCCTGGCTCTGACAACCTGTCCAATATTCTCTCCTGTTTTGGTCTCCACCAACTCCTGAGACAAACGTCTCACTCTTTTGCTGCTGAATGTGCAACTTTTTTCACCAGTTGCTCTCTTGTTATGTCGGCTGTTTGGTGCTGAGCTGAGTTCAAAGGGCAGGACTCAAAACAGAAGTCGGGGGTTGATGAGAGCTGAAGGACTGAACCTGGACAGTAAAGTTACGAACTATAAGACCAACACAACGAGCTGGAGGGAACACCTTTCACAGTACACACGGTAATTGATTATCAATATAAAAGTATTGATTCTTGCAGCCTATTAAGCTCCATACTTCACAAATAAAACTAGTCACTACACTGGTTTATTGGATTTACCTGCCATCCAGGGTGTAATATTGCTGTAATATTGATATTAATATCCAGGTTGTGTGAAAATCCTGTGTAGAGATGTGAACTATAGAGCGGAACTAGACAAGTCCACCGTCCATCTGCTGTTACTTTAATTGACATTGTTCATTTAATTCAACATGAATCTCTTTCTTTTGCAGAAAAGCAGAGACCTTACTGAGTAAAGAGTGAATCCCCACAACGCTGTAGTGATTTAGCTGCATGGTGTAGCTTTCAGATCGAAGCACGGCCTCTTTTGAGACCTCCAACTCTGCAGTTTCAAAACAATTAGACCAGAAAAAGGTGCAGAGAGACAGAGAGAGAGAGAGAGAGAGACAGAGAGAGAGAGAGAGAGACAGAGAGAGAGAGAGAGAGAGAGAGAGAGAGAGAGAGAGAGAGAGAGAGACGGTACACAGACAGATGTGCCGGAGCAAAAGAGCCATGATAACAATTATGCTAACTATTCATCCATCGCTCTGCCGTTTACCGCTGAATGCTCTGGAGTTCTGTGGGGCTAATTCAATGAATCATCTGTGACTGGAGGTGTCCAATTCTTAATCTCATGCCTCCAGCTCCTTTCTTAAGCCTGAGAAGTCTGGATTCAGCCCACCAAACCACTGATGTACTGTGTTACAAGGCTTGTCAGTGTTTTGTGGAAAAGATTGTTCTTCTTGTGTGTCCTTGTGTCGCGCTGCATTCATACTAGCAGTCGGACCACGTCTTTTTTCCCGCCTCTGCGAACAGCTGACATCTTGTTTTGGAGGCCGATGTGTCAGAGATAAGGGCTGGGCCGTGTGGTCGGCTTTCAAAGCTCCCTGCTGGTATCAATCAACGTCAAGACGCTTCAAACCCACTTAAGCTCGCGTTCTCACGGGTTCCAGAGATCACAAGCTGTGAGTCGTCAAAGAACAGGATGTGCCGGATGAAGAGGCCTCGCTGACTGTTTTCATTTCCCAAAACATCACCGGCTACAGCAGCGCTGCCCAAGATATGATTTGGGGTTTTATGAAAGCTGATACTTCAGCAGTAAGTGATGATGTTGTGTAACATCAGAGTTTCCTGCCGGCCTTTATTTTTAGCATGACAGTAATCAACAGCAACTGGCTCCTCCAGTTTAAATGGTACCCGTCCAGACAGAAATGTTCATTGCACCACAAAACACAAAACACATTACAATTCCAGTTCAATTCTGGAATGGCAACACTGGCAGTGGCAACTACTAGCAGCTGACCCTCATCATTAGCAGTGGAAGAAAGCCAGGGGTCCCCAGGTCACCCCCTCAGGTTTTGCTGGAAAAAAATGTGAATGTCGATCTATGTGTTTGTAACCACCGAGCTACATATTAGCTTTCAATTCCTCGTATTTTCAGAAATATTCAAAATTTGACCACAAAAATGTGTGAAAAAAGCATTTTTTCCAACTTCAGGAACATATAATTTTACAACGGATTGATCTAGGAAGCTAATTTTGCAGATAGGAACTAAATGGCATTCATATTTGATATTTTATTAGAGCTGAACATGGAGCAGCGAGGAGAAGCCAACCGTATAAGTAAAAGGCATCTCCGTTCTCTCCGACTCTGACAAGCCATCAGGCGTTGAACAAGTCAAAAAAGATGCGATGAAAGGAAACGCATTTATCAGAAAATGAGCTACTAGTATTTATCTTGCTTGCCGTCTTACTGAGTCCACTGGTGAATGCTGAATGGATGTAGGGGAAAGCAGCGTGGAAATCACACTACCAGAGATGTCATGCAGCATTAACAAACTGCCAGGCTGGAGGCTGCATCTCAACCCATCATCCCTCCTTCCCTCATATTTGCTCAGTTTCACAACCTCTGGCTGACGACTGGGAAGTCATGCGTTCACATCCGACTCACACTGGCCGACGTTTGACATGATTTCTCGCATTGCAGTCTCTTCCTCCGCCTCTCCCTTTACTCAGTTTTACCATCTTTCTATCTATCGGACTTCACATTTCCTATTCCTTCCGTAAGCGGCCTCCATTTTCTGTCTTCCCTCGTTTACCGTCTGTATGATGACGACTCCATTTCCGTTCACATGCCCGAATGACCCTCCACCTAAACCCCCTCTTCCTCAGATGAGCGTGTGCTCTCCTCTCGTCTTGTGCGGCTGTATGGACACGCGGAAACGAGTCCAAGAAAATGCGACATACAGACACACACCGTCGAGCGTGAGACACAGGAGAGAAGACGCATGCACTCCGAGTGCAACCTAATCTCTCCCGACTCTCGGAGGCTTCTGGTTTATTCAGGAAGCTGTGAGCTGCTGTATAATGGCACTCGACTGGACGGAGGCCAAGATGAATAAACAGTACGTGTTGCAAGAGGAGGAGAAGGGATGTGAAGGACTGCAATGAAACCATAATAGGCCGCATCATTCAACCCGCTCTCGCTACCAAGGTGCTAAATAATCGGTCAGCGCTCCTCGGCGCCCGACACCGACGCTCATTTAGCATTTGCATTAGATGCTCCCACCTGCTGCATTCCAGATGAACAGACGCGGCATGAGAGCGAGGTCGTCCTCGCAGGGCGGGAGGGAGGGGAAGTGGACGGGTCGCACCAAGACAGCTAAACTGAGCTCTGCATTACGTTCCCAGGGAAACTTATCTTTCCCGCCAATAAGATGGTTGCAGTTTAAAAACCATCTTATTTAACCATCAAAACAATAGAAAATACATTACTTGTTTAGGGTTAGGGTAAAAATCCTCATGGTAAAAGCTAAAAGCTTAAAATGACTACGAAACTGAAACAAAACAGAAAGGCGCAAAAAATACACAAAACTACAGAATGGGACGTGAACTTCAGTCTCCCGGAGGAAGTCCTGTGTTTTGTGATCCGTCCACGACCGCCTCGCTACGTGGACTTCTGGACTCTGTTGTGACACATCAAGAGCAAACGTAATCCACGGAAAACGATTTCCTTTCAAACATGAGTCACAATACAGTTCCGTTATGTGGGAACACAACGGTTCAGGAGACCAGATCACGGTTTGTGTGAAAATAAAAGTGACGTTGACATTTTGCCAGATGAGTCCGTTAGCCAGTCGATGTGATTCAACCCGCTTGACAAAGTGGGTTAAATCTGGTGATCCTGTGTAGCAGATCAACCAGGTGATCACATGGATTCAGGACAGAGAAAATACCACAGAAGGATACAAACTAGACACTGAAAGGTTCAGCCAAGCTGAGACTGAAGGAAGTGGAGCATCCAAAGGAAACCAATGCAGACATGAAGAAAACATACAGATGGTGGATTTGGACGCTTCCTTCTTTGAAGCCACTTTAAAAGATCTGCCTTATATTTCTTCTAACAAAGTGACTATGAATCCGTAAAGTACACACACTTGTGCGTTTGGCTCAGTCGACTCCATGTCACCCTAATTTCCATCCAACAGTCTGTCTCCAAATGAGCCAGAAATAAGTTCCCACACACACGGTCGTGTGATAAACGAACAGACGAATGCTGGAGGTTGATGGGAACTCACCAAATGACTTACTCTCGGGGTTAATGAGAATTTACCAAAAATGATTCTTCCTCAAGGTTAATGGGAATCCAGTTCAGCGCAGCAAACGCCCGAGAGGATAAAACGTGAAATTTGCTACGGAAGGAAATTATTTTTTAATATCGCCAAGAAATTAATTTTAAGAGCAACAGAAATAATGAAAAGTAAGCTTCTGGATGTCATTAATGATGGGTTGTAAACTGCCACAACAACTATTCTGGGAGGTTGGCCGTGTTCATGAGCGGGTTCGGTTCCACATTTAAGGTATTTACACATATGAGGGCAGGAAGCTGCTGTAAAGGAGAGGTCCCAGTTTAACTCATGCCCAACAAGAAACACAAAGAAAACATCACAATAAACACATATTTGCTCATGTGCATGCATGAGTGAGTACAGAGAGAGAAACTTTGTACTTCAGATACGATGTTAATAACATTCTGATTGATATACATTATCCAATATACCTTGCTGATGGCAAAATTATACTGTTGATACTTTGTTCTGTTCAACGTGAACACTGTCCTACTGTCATACATGCAGCCCAGAAAGCAGTGATTTAGTCATTTGCCGGTCTGGATGTTTAGGTTTCATTAATCATGGCGTCAACAGCATTTTGTGTTAAGCCCATATTTAGCAAGTCTAGACATTTTTTTTTAAAACCAGCAAATCTCCAAATTACAGTGATTGAGCCGGCGTTATGTCATATTCTCAGGTCCACCTCCTCAATTACACTTGTGCTGTTAAAATACATTTTAGGTCAGAATACAAACAAGCTGCACTGTTAAGATTCACTGCTGGTCTTTGAGGATTTGTTTTGATCATAATATAGTAATAATAATAATAATAATAATAATAATAAGGCTTTCATAGCGTGATATGCAGCATCCCCGGTACTTGGTTTGTTTTGGCAAATTACTTAATTTATTTTGATTCGACTGCTATAGAAATTAGCTTTATTGTTTGGTAATGATCAGGTATATTGTTGTCTAACATAATGATGGCATGACGTTGCTGTTGGTCTCGGTGGTATTTGTCCCGCCCCTCCTCCTTTGTGATTGGACGGCTGGGTGACACGACTCGTGGTGTGAGCCAGAGCGAAATTGGAGTGGGGCATAAGGCGGCGCTCCCGTCCTTTTATAATAAAAAGTGCTGCCCACTCACTCACACTCACGTTCTCTGAAGCAGAGGCCGAGTGATGACTGGAAACATCTGCAGACATGATTTGTCAGTAAAGTTGCAGTCATGTTCTCTGTGTTGTTCTCCATTTATTGATGATTATCAGGATAATATCATGAATCACAATTATGTTGGCAGTATAATCATGACATTTTCATCATCCCATATGGTTATTTCATGTAGGCTATTTAGTAACTGAATTAGCAGAAAACATGTTTATATCATTATCGAAATATGAAATTACCCAAATGCATCATTGATCTCGAGTCCTGTATCGGTCGAAGCTCTTCTTTTCCTCTGCCCAACTGTCTGTCTGAGAGGCGACATTGTCTTGTGATTAACGTCAATGCCTTATCTGTCAGCAGCACACATGGACGAGAGACACCGACTGTCAGTAAGACAAAAGGCAGGAGAGAGACGGGAGAGAGGAGCTGTGACTGAGCTGCAGCAGCTCTATCTTTAAACTACTGATAGTGGTTCTGTAGATAAGACTCTATAGTTGAAACCAGCGGGCTGCAACAGACTCCTGTCTTCAAAACTCCGTGTGAGTGAGTGAGTGTGTGTGTGTGTGTGTGTGTGTGTGTGTGTGTGTGTCTAGGCGCCTCAAAGGAATTTCATCTCCAATATACAGACTGTTGAGGGTCCAATTTCCTGACCAGTGTAGCGGAGCGCTCTGTTTGAGGTGTGTTAGTGTTTATGTGTGTGTGTATGCGTGTGTGTGCATGTGCGCGTGTGTGTGTGTGTAGCAGACAAGCCAGAGTGTCCACACCTCAGCGACGGCAACCAAGCGAGAGATGAGCATTGCTGTGAAGAAGAGACGAGAAAGTAGAAAGAAAAAGTGAGATAGGAGAGGTGAAGGGAGAACTAAAATGAGGACAGCATGTTTAATGGAAGTGACAGAGCAAAGCCTTTACACCTACAAATCACTGAACTCACACACACACACACACACACACACACACACATACACACACACACACACACACACACACGCACACACACACACGGCAAGACTTTTCTAGTCTGCTGAATACAAACAAAACAACTTTTCAATCCTCTCTCTGCAGCATCACAAACTTTTCTGTTTCTGCTCAGCTACAACTGGACTGATAAAACAACTCACACTCCAACGTACACACACTAAATATAATGCTTTGTGTTTGCCTTCAGAATTGTAAAATTATAGCGTTAAATCTCTGGATTGGAAATACAAAACATGAACAGGGGTCAGCAACCTTTATGAGACTGTGGCTTCAGTTGTTAAAGCATTAGCACTACAAAACTCCGGTGAATCGGTGGTATTGACTAAAAAGAGTGTGTGGACAGTAGGGATGCCACAGTTCTCAATATAATATTGATCTGTACGGTACACCATGCACGGTTCAATACGCACTTGGGAATTGCGGTATTTTCGGTTTTGCAATAAAATTTCATGTAATTTCACGTTTCCATCCTTGTTTTTCTCTCTGAATTGGCTATGTCGGAGCTTTAGAGGAGCACTTGAATGCAGCATGTGTTCACATGCAATGGGGAATGCCTCCCTGCAGACTAAACATCCAACGTCCAGGAAGCAGGACGGCTGAGCAGGTAATACCGGCACTTAAAACGGTTTCTCTCGTTGATGCTTCCAACAAGCCGATTCTACCGATGCAGAAAACACAAGAACACAACAAGACAAGTGCAGTGGGATTCGCAGCCCTTTTCCGTAGTTGCAGGCTTCCGTCACCCAATCAAAACACTCGATCCACGCGTAAATTCTCGACTTCTATAAAACAACAGAAAGACATGCACGTTGAACTGGCTAAAGCACAGAGTAACACTGACCCGGATAGTTGGAGCTCTAACAGAGAGTTTTCACTGTGACGCTCCGCTATATGTCGGAGATGAAGAGCAGTACTCCAAACCATCCCCTGTATGAAAGTCATACATTCTGAAGTACAGATATGTTGATTTAAAACTGTGACTTTATGTTTACATGTATATTTATTTAAAACAGTGACTGTTTATTTGAAATATCTACATTTAGTTTTGAAATGGTTTTACCCCCTTTTATCCTACCGGTCGTCAAGTCTAAGAAGCACTTTTGCATTTGAAAGTGTAAAATTGTATTATTTTTTAGTTACTTAGTTACTCTTTACTAAAAGGAAGAAAAGGCCTTTAGTCACAGCGTGTGTCTTTGCACCCACATTGTAAGCAGTGGTGTTGAGAACAAATTAAATGGGTGAAATAACAGTTCCACAGGGCTGAACAGACAAGCAAAGAGCCCTGGACCGGCAAAATCTACCAAATAGCTACAAATATGGCAGTGCCAATGGGCTCATTGCATAGAGGATGGACGAGGTGGAGGAGAAACCTTAAACCGCGGCCCAAATAGCACCCAACCACTGGGACCAAAGCCTTAAAGCAGGAGGCAGACCGCCGTCAAATGGTGATTTGATACTAAACCACAGAGGGAAGAAATGTGCAGCTGCATAGAGAAGGAATAATGAAAAGGTAAATAGCTGAATTTATATAGCGCTTTTATCCAAAGTGATCACCCATACACACTGATGGAAGCTGGCTGCCGTGCGAGGTGCTGAAATGACGAAAGGAGGAACCTCGTGGTTCAGCACTTTGCCCGAGGACACTTGGGGCTGGGGGTCAAACTCCAGCAAAATGGCTGCGATTTCACAATGGTGCTTGAGACCTTGTAGCTGAATGAAATGTCTAGACGTTACGTTCAAGGATTTGAGGATTTTTTCCTTACCGTGCAACACAGGAGATGAAATTAAGCTGTAGCCCGTTAATACGACAACTTTAAAAATGCCCTACTGGTTTTGTTTGTTTTTCTGTACATTGTCTCTGCAGCTGAATATATTTGACATATTTGCTGTTGTAAATTTGTCTACTTTGTATTTATGATTCTTGACTTTTTCCAGAACTTTATCATCTCTATTCTCTTTCTATGTATATTGTTGTGATATTGTTAAATGTAGGCAAATTGCTTGCATTTGAGAACCTACTTGACAATAAACCTGAACATATTTTTCTTATTTAATAAAGCGTTCAATTACAAGCACGTTTATTAGTATCGTCAGCCATAATTGTAGATTACAAAAACAATTGATAGGTTTTAACTTGAAACAACACAAGAGAAGAAGAAAAAGTGATAAAAACTACAGTGCAACAAGTCTTTAGACCTGGCGTGTGTTCTGCTGCTGTTGGCTTCTAATCATGTTTACCAGCGGTGAGCGGTGTTTTTACCCCGACCTTTCACAACTACTCTTTTTGGAAGACCACTCCAAACCAAAATGAGCTGATGGTTTTCGGGTGAGAATTGGGACCTTGTGGTGCAAATGTTGATGCAGAATCTGTTCTAGCCTGAAGAGAATGAAACTCTCAACACTTTGTCAAACACTTGAAAGCTTTTGGAAATGTATTGGCAGGGCTCCAGAGTGCGACCATTTTGGTCGCATATGCGACCAAAATTTTTATGAGTGCGACTGAAAAAAATAGTAGGTCGCACTGGTGCACCTAACGCTGCTCGAGTGAAAAAAAAAAAATCATAAGTGCAGTATCTCTTTATGTTCTCCTGATGGCATCGTGGTCTAAACCAATAAGAGACGGAGCTGGGGCGGGTCCTTGCCTCTGATTGGCTGTGGTCCTTTTCACTGCTGTAAATTGTGTCAGTTCGAACAATGCGAGCGAGCTGAGCAGGTACTCTGAGCGCTTCGATTCTCTTTGAAAGTGAAGAGAGGCAGAAAGCCTCGCCCCGAGACTAATTAAAAAGCCCAAAAATATGCCTTCAGACAGGACTGGTTGAAGCAATTTCCCTGGCTGATGTACGATGAAGAAAGGGACTCAATGCACTGCATTTATTGTCGGGAGTGCGGTCAGAATTTGTCCGGTAATAGTGCGTTTGTGGAGGAGTCAACAACATTTCGCATCGAGACATTGAAAAAGCGCAATATGTCCAAAAA
Source organism: Chelidonichthys spinosus (assembly GCA_029853015.1). NCBI lineage: Eukaryota > Metazoa > Chordata > Actinopteri > Perciformes > Triglidae > Chelidonichthys > Chelidonichthys spinosus. The sequence goes on along the minus strand of CM056841.1, from coordinate 6,125,741 downwards.
GCATACTACATGCCGTGATAAGTGTGTTAATAAAGTGGCCCCTCATCCAGCTGCATTTCAGCGTCAGGCTGTATCGATCACGTCCGCTGAGGAATCTGAAATGATTATAAAATTCAACGTCCCATACAATATTGCAAAGGAGGAGTTGCCGTTCACTAAATTTAAGTCCGAAATGATTCTGATGAAAAAAAATGCCGACACGCTAAAGAACAAGACAGCTGCGGAGGTTGGAAACGCCACGTACACGTCATTCATGACTGACGGAGACACAGAAGTCTCTATGAAGGAGTGCATTATTGTCTACTGCTGCATTTTACGTAAAGGGAGGCCGGTCAACATGTTAATTGGACATGTCGAGGTGGAGCATGGACACGCATAGTGTTTGAAGGCCCACATTACAGCATGAGACATCATGAATAGGAAATTGTATAGTAGCCTATTCCTAATATTATTATTAAAAATGAATAGCCTAAGTAAAAATATAAGTAGGCTAGGCTAAGATCACATAAACAGTTTTCCATTTGCAATCTATAGGCTAGTGACCTGTATGATCTTTTTATTGTGCCACAAAGCAAGCATTTACTGCGCTTGGGCATCAGTGCGCAGATTGGCTGCAGAAAACGGTTCCTCTGGGTGCTGATGGTGCTGCAGTTAAGCTAGGCCATAAGGGGGGTGTCATTATGTAAAAGGAGAGCAATAAAAAGGTGACCTTTTGGCATTAAAGGCGACACGATGAAAAATGTGGGTGCACCTAAATTTTGTGCTGGTGCACCTAAAAAAAAAAGTTAGGCGCACCAGTGCAACCAATGCAAAAAGTTAGTCTGGAGCCCTGATTGGCATGGAAATTATGCTATTTAAAGCTTTTTCAGCAAAAAAAAACACAAAAAAAGGCAGCAACTTCAATCCAATCCGTCACTTTCAGCCTTGAAACTTTCTAAATCAATGAAAAATCCCACTTTCAAACCGCCATGAACTCCTCTCTCTGACCCCCTCTGCCTCCACTCTTATCTGTCTGTTTCACTTTCGTCATGCCTTCCCCCTGTCCTGGAAATTTCTCTCTCTCGACACAACTTTTCGCTCCGTGACTGCTCTGATCTGATCTGCCTGCTGCAAAGCTTTGGCATTAACAGCAGTTGGGTGCACATCAAATATTTGATGGAAATGCATGAGGCGTTGGGACAGCTATCAGAGTCGCTGTCTGGAAAGATAAATCAAACTAGGATTGGAAAGATGCGGCTTTTTGAAGATGGCTACCAATATTTTTTTTGTAATGAAGCTGCACAGAGTCAATATGTATGAACTTTAACCAGTTTAATCCCTTCAATATCATTCAAATGTCATGCAGGAGTTAGTCCTTGAACTGCATTTGTCCATTAAATCTACACTTTTAGAGGCTTATGAAAATGCACTGTCTAGTTCTGTTCTGGAAATACGCTCGCTTTCTTTCCTAGAAATTTAAAAATGTAGATACACTCACGGTTAGCCGAGCTTAGCATAAAGACTGGAAACAGCTAGCTTAGCTCTGTCTAAAGCTAATTAAATCCTCCTATCAGCATTTGCAATGTTATTTCAATAGTTGCATACAGTGTTTCCCAAAATGTCTAAGTATGAAATAATAATCAAAAAATTAGCTGTTGTACAGAGAAAGGCTAACTGTTTCCCCCTGTTTCCAGTCTTTATGCTAAGCTAAGCTAGCTGCAGCCAGTTTACCGTACAGACATGAGACTTCCTCATCTAACGCTCCAAGGACCCGTCCACACAAAAACCTTTTTTGTGTGTAAACGCAGAAGTCTTGCACGTTTGGGACGACCAGGTCCCAGAGTAATGAACAAAAAAACGGCGCCCCTCCGGTTCGTGTGTACGGCAAATACACATGCGATGATGTCATCGTCCTCAACCCTCGAGCTTGACTTCTTGTCCCCGCGACGTCTCATAACGACAACAATGGCGGCCTATATGCTTGTGATGGTGCTGCAGCAGATATTGTGCTCCTCCTCAATATTCAGAGAAAAAAAAGTTGCAGATTTGCTACTTTATCACGGCGCTTACTTTATAAATGTACAACTTTTTCTCTGATTATTGCCTGTTTTTTTTTAACTACTTTGGCCCCAATACACTGCTGTACCTCTACCACTACAAAGAGCTAAAAGGGATTATGGACAGCTTGTATACGGCGCGCAAGCTTTATGTACATGCTGCGTCACTTCTCATCCGTTTTTGGTGTATTTTTGTAGCAGAAACAGCGCCACACAAGGGCCTGGAATCGGTTCTACAGCGTGCTGAGTCGTTGACAATGGATTCGTTTGGAGGCTGATTTTCTTGAAACGATGCAAAGGGGAACCAGGGGGAAAAAGGTTGCTTTGGTACGTGTGGACATGGGCTGATATTCAAACTTTCAGGTATCCATCATTGAATGCATTACTGCTTCTCAAATGTGGTTCAATTGAAATATTAAAAAGTCCAAATTTGACCTCTGAGATTCCTGTTTGGGAGCTGCAAAGAAAAGCCAACATTGACTTTGACTCAACATTTCCTGGTGGGGTGGAGCTTGTTTGGTAAGTTGGAAGTCTGTTCAACCTCATGCTGATAGGAGACAGATTCACCCACAAACATACGGCAGTCAGTGGTGTGTGTGTGTGTGTGTGTGTGTGTGTGTGTGTGTCCTTGAGAAATAACCCTGAAGCGAATGTGTGTGGTTGTCTGTTGTTGGCATTGTCATCCTCCTGTTTGGCAACACACACACACACACACACACGTTACGTTAAAGAGATGCAGCTTCAGTATCTGCCTCCTGTGGAGTCACACACATGCTATTTTCTCCATCTACATCGTTCCAGAGGCGTCGATCACTCGCACAAATTTCCATTTCAAAATGCATAACATTCATAGGACCTTGAACTCCCACCATTCTCACATTCCCTGAAGTCCCATGACGAGCTTTGAAAGTGTTTGTTTTTTGATCATTTTCATGCCAATCAGCCTTCAAACTCAACTAAATGTTGTTGTTGGATTAATGAGATTTCAGCGACTCCACACATTGTTCTAACAGGAGGAGCTGAGGAAACGGAGGGACCAAGTTCATCTGCTATGAGAAAAAACAACTCTAAATGCACTTTTGAAGTTGTATGTCCTTGGTTTGGAATGCATTTACTTTATTATATATGTATATATGTAAAGTTTCACCCAAAATAAACAGTTTGGCATGAACTCGATCCTGTTAAAACCAGGGGGCAACCTCTGGTTCTGAAAAGTGAAGCCAAAGCTGAAGTGCCATATACTTGCATTCTCTCTGCTGGCCATCAGGAGGCCGAAATGCCAAACTCCAGGCTTCAAAACCAGTCCACAAACCAACGGGTGACATTGTGATGACGACTTCCACTCCTTATATACACTCTGTGGTAAAAACATTTAACTCTGCGCTCCTCAACACAACTAGGACGCTGATGGTCGACCGACAAAACCTCAGTGAAACTTCCACTGAACTAACTTTCACAAAAACTGAAATGGTTCTGCTTCAAACTGCAACTTCAGCATCTTTAAATCGACCAACATCGTGTGTGTAATTCATCATTTGTCTCTCTTCGTGGACTACGATGTATATATTTTTTACAAAAAATATGTATAAAAAAAACGGTGGGACGCGATGAGGTCATTCTCACTCCAATGCATCAAATACACTCTTTTACTAAACTAACGAGGAGCAGGACTTCATATACACAGGAAATAAAAGCAGCAACTGCAAGTAAAATGTGAAAACAACAAAGAATAAACACCATGAAGCTGCTGTGGTTCACAATTAATATCAAAATAATTGTGGATTATTTATTGCATCTCTAGTTACATAACTTTACCTCTTATCTGATAGAGGATGACACTTGTAGTCGCTACCATTTTACAGTAACATCAGGAGTTTCCAAAGTTCCATTAACCATGCAGCATGACCTTTGTGTTTCATTAAGTCCGGCTGCTCGCTCTGAGAAACCCATAATCACTGTTATTCAACGCTGACATGAGCGAGACGTCCGCACATTCCTCTATAATCAGACCCGCAGCCAAGAAATGTAAACACTCCGCTGGCGGCAACCATCCCCCTCTCTAAATGACACCGCTTGCTGGCCGGATGCATGTAGAATATCAGAAGTGACCCAGAACAAAACAACCGATTATTCTAATGCGACCCATGAACATCAGCTTTGTTTGTTTCGAGTCATTCAACAAACGTCTTGCCAGTTTTTTGTGAGTACAAAAGTTAAATGCTCCTTCCAGAGTCGTGCATGTTTTCTTTATTAGCTGGGAGGGGCGCAGCCACTTTGTCATCTTCTATAAACATAAAAAAACTAAATCGCATCAGAGAGGGAGGTGGTGCCAAACTAGAAAAAGACGAAAGAAGGAGGGGGAATTAAAAACAGAAAACGTGCAAGCAGTTGAGAGGAAACACGAGTGGTGTGAAGATTGGAAAAAGTGATGAGAAGGAGGAAGATGGGAAAGGAACGCTAGGGGAGGAAAAAAAGGAGGGAAGGTAAGAGGAATAAAGGAAGACAATAAAACAAGAGCAAAAGGGTGGATGAGAGAGGAGGACGGAGGAAATGAAAGAAGAAATGAGAGAAGTTGGGAAGCTGAGAGAGAGCGAGGCGGTTTCTGGCAGCGAGCCGTTTCCATTCCTGGCAAAATAAACTGATACCATATGACTAATCACCTCATAACTGGAGCAGGAATTTACTACAACACACACACACACACACACACACACACACACACGTGCAAGATGGAGAACGGGGAGGAAGAGCGATGGAGGTTAAGGGTGGAGGAGTTCTGTCCAGACAAGCACACCTCCAGGAAATACAAATCGGAGGAATCGCAACAACACAAAACAGGAAATAACAGCTGGACTCAAATCAGCTTCTGCTGATAAACAAAACATGTTACAGGAATAACTTTTCTGTAAACGGGACCATCTGTTGCCATACAATTTAAGATTTAACTTATGAAAAACACTTAATATTGTTGTGACCCTTGTTAACATAAATACACCCGCCAGGCCATTGTCACACACTGTTTGGAGCTATACCTCCATAAAGTAGCGCACTGTAATTTGTATTTATCCCACAGAATAATTATCCACATAATTGTGATCGACAATAAACACAGGACTTTCACCAAGGAGACCGACGTTTGTGTCCCATCTGGAACCAGAAGTCAACCATGATTTATTCGGCAAACAACTTCCGTTCTTCTGAAAGGTCACTTCCTAGTAACTCTAAACTAAAGGGTGATTTGTCAGGTAACTTCCAGACTTAAATAACGCCACTTCTGTAGTTACTTTAATCCAAACCACAATCCTTTACCAAACCTAACCAAGTTGTTTTTACCCTGAAAACAACAGACACGTAACAAACAGAAATTGACTCGTGTAGCTGGATATTCATAGATATTCGTCTCCATGCATAACTAGATAAAAACATGTATTTTTGTATCCTGTATTTTTAAAATTAGGCTCTTTATTCCCTCGTCTACCATGATGGTCAGCTAGACAGCTTTTTCATGTCATGAAATTGATGATTATGCCAATAATGGTTTTCAACATAATTAACTTATTGATCGCGATATGTGATAAATATAAAAACACGTACATCAAACTGTAGTGTCATTATTATATGTTACTTTACAGAACACGCAGAGCAGAGGGACAAAAGGCACTCATGTGTAAAAGACATGATATGAGGTGAAAGAAGGGGAGAGATGTCACAGCACAGATCGGAAAGTCATGACCTTCCCACAATCTTCCTGGCTGTTTCTATAGAGTCGGTAATTACAGCAGAGATGCCAACATGTCTGAGTGCACGAACACACACACACACACACACACACACACACACTCACACACACACACTCACACACACACACACAAAACATACAAACAGACAGAACATAAACTGCTGATTGGAAGGCGGTAGGTTGACACACACAGGCTGAGCCAGCAGTATGCAGCGTGTGGTGTACACTGTGGTGTGTGTGTGTGTGAGAGTGTGTGTGTGTGTGTGTGTGTGTTCAGATACATTTGGTTTCATTTAAGTAACAATGTGTAAGCTTTTATTGCACTGCTGTGTGTGAGAGAAAACAGGGTTGAATAAACAAGAGACAGATATACACTTTAACTCGGGTTTGCTCCTGATCACTGGTGGAAAGTAACGGACTCAAGTACTTTTATGGTACTTGTACTTTACTTAAATGTTTCCATTTGATTTAGACGTCTACTCCTCACAAGAAGCCAATATAGTACCATTCCATTTATCCATGTATTCATTTATTTATAGTAGTGTCTTTGCAGATTCACAGTTATTAATACAGAATATGAATCAGCTGAATCATTTGTAGTATGTTATATATTATAGGTTGTGCTTCATATTAGTATATACAGCTGAACTTAGTTCAACCTTTAACAGCTAATAATTATAATCTTGAAAGAAAATATATGGTTAAAAATGACTTATTGTGCAGAATACTTTTACTTTTGGTACTTTTATACTTTTGTTCAAGTTCATCAAGAAACACTTTGTCCAAGCTTAAACTTAAATAAACCGTTTAAGCTCTATCCATCCATGGGCTTTCTGGCCTTTTTAATGTTTCTATCTGCTAATAGTTTTTCTCAACAATGTGCCTTTATACAGGGAATAGATTATATACTATACATATACAAACAATAACACACTAACTTAACATACATATTAGTGTAATGGATGACATGGTCAATTCTGAATTCAACAGAATTCATTATTTCAGTTAAGCAACACAATCCCACCAGACTTATAGCTGTATGGCTTATGTCCACTTCCTGCGATTACTTCACAATAAAAGCCTTCTGAGGGTGGAAAAAGAACATTCTTCCTCAACCCCTGGAAGGTATTTAATGTAAAGCATCTGTAGGATATGCTGAGTTTGCGTTGAAAAGTAATTAATAGGCAAATTAACACTGTTAACTTGAGCATAATGGAAAAAGGGCAGTATACATAGAGCCAGACTAAAACGGGAAATCCAACGTCCTGTCTCATGAAGACTTCCATCTGCAGAACAGTGAAAACGTTGTGAACTGCTCTGCGGATGTTTCTTTGTGGATGTTCCCAAGAACAGACGACAAGGAAATCAAAAGAGGGAGGGGAAAGAAAGCATGAAAGAAGAAGAGGAGGAAAGAAATGAAGGGAGGAAGGCAGGGAACCAAATAATGTGAGGTCAAACAGGCAACAGGCCAACACACAGGAAGTACACCACATGAACACACACACACACACACACACACACACACACACACACACACACACACACACACACACACACACACACACACACACACACACACACACAGCAACCACCACTTACAACTAAATATAAATGTGTACACAGAAACCAGTACAAACTCTAAGTACTACTTTGCACTGCATGCATGCAAACTAAATACATTAACAAAGGCCAAAACATACCCACACCCACACACACATACACACACATACACACACATACACACGCACAGCTGTGAGGGTGTTCATGTGACACTGATGCATTCAATGTGACTCAGAAAGCAAGGACACGTTGTTTGCCAGTGATCTGCACTGTAAAAAAAAAAGTCGTAAAAAAACGGTAATTTTCTGGCAGCTGGGGCGCCAGAAAAATACCGTGAAATAACAGAAAATTACTTTCTCATAAAAATACAGTTATTTTCCATAATAAAAATACAGTTTGTAGTTGTAATTTTAACAAGATTTCCCTTATTTTCAGGTTGCTTTTAACGTTTAATTACAACCATTTTCACATTTTAAAACAATTAAATTCCCTAGAAATATAGTAAGTACACGTTGTATTACAAATAATAATGTTTAAATTTACAGAAATGTGCTGTTATTAGTTGGTTTTATAACATTATTTTATAGTAAAAGGTTGTATAATAATTTATATTTGATGTAATATAACTGTATATGACACATGAAATAATGTGATTCATCTTTCAAAACATGTCAAAAAACTGTTGAAAAACTAGATATTGGGTTTAAAATTACAACAATTTAATGTTAATTTTAGATCACATCAAATGTATATTTAGTTATTTTATGTTGTTTTTAACATTTAATTACAAACATTTTAGGTTTTAAAACAGTGAAATGACCCATAAAGATGGTAAATTAACATTGAAACAAGAACAGCTACAATTTTCCCATTCTCAGTATTTTTATTCAACTGTAACAGGTAACCATTATTACAGCAATATTCAAAAATCAATTACATTATAATGACTCTGAAACAAACAAAAAAATCAACTGAATTGGAAATGAAAAAAAAAAGTTGAGTTACCAATTTACAGTATTATTTCTATCCAAGGCATCCATAACTCCATAACTGAGCACTTCTTATTCCCTCCACTTGTAGTCTGACATTTTGGTCATCAGCGTGAAAACTTTTGGACTGACTGCAGGTTGTTTTTGGTGGTGTTCCACTCCACTTTTGATCCCTTGTCTCGATTTCTCTTGAAGAGGCACCTGTCTAATGAAAAGAAAACAATTTTAGTAACTGTGGACTGTACTATATTTGTATACCTTTGCAAAAAGGTTACACAACAGTGCTTTGGGTGCCTTGAAAAGCACAATATAAATACACAAAGATGGCATAGTGACTTTAAAAGTCTGCTATAGAACATATTACACACAGTACATGTAAATGTACTTCACAAAAATCCTTTTAAAACTTACCCATGACTGCTGCAAAGCGGCGAAACTCCTTCCTGAAGTGATCCTGGACATCCACGTCGACCGACAGGCGAGGAACAAAGTCCAGGACGAACACCTTCGACACCGACTGCAGGCACTGGCGATGAGCGCACGGAAGTCCTCCCCTGCCTGCTCCACCGTCCTCCTGGCCGTCAGGTTGTTGCTGGGGGCAAGAACACAGACAACATCTGGTGTACGTAGACAATAGCACTCACCAGCTCGATCCTCAGGTCCCTGGTGCAAGCCCCCGGCGTCGCCATGGCACCAAAGGAAAGGCATCCCTCCGGCATCGTGACAAACCCATCCACGATGCTGCGAAGGTGGGAGTCCCCAACAAGAAGAACAAACTGGAACAACACAACGGAGAATTATTATCATGCAAACAAGATTATGATCAACATCAAACATCATTTGTCAAATGACTTCCAAAACAACATTACCTGTTTGTCTGGAGAATCTGGTGGGATGACCAACTTGTGGCTCCTGCCGGTACAAGCAGAAGTTGGCCACTTCCTCACGGCATGGCGATGACCAGTTCCATGGGCTAGTTAAAAAGACAAAATCAGTCAGAAATGTCATTCATAATTTATAATAATTATATAAGCATAGGTCTTTCCACTAGGTCAGGTGTACAAATATAGTGAGAAAACACCTAACAATTAAAGTAAAACATTCAATGATATTAAAAAACGTTTGAGTACAAACCAGAGTGTCTGCCGGAGAAAGAGATGACAGGCTCCTGCCTGTCACACCGATCCTCCATCCTCTGCTTGGCAGCAACGGACAGCCAGTGGTTTTACCCGTGAGGCATCCTAAATGAAAAAAAGGCACACTGGACAAAAACGTTATCAGGAATATAACAGTGAAAACTTGTATTGAATGCAGTCAAACAATAGGAACCCATTCCTCTGGTACTCAAAGTGTCCACTGGTCTCCTCCCTCTGATGATTTTCTCCACTGCAAAAAAAAAATCAATAATAATAATTGTGGTTATTCATATAACATCAAGTCATATATCATATCATTAAAATGTAATCTCAGACCACTTATCATACTGGAATCTAATCTCTATAATATATAAACGTTCTTAAACATACGTCAGCAGTGGAAACAAAGTGTAATATATATATATATATATATATATATATATATATTATATATATATATTATATATATATATTATATATATATATATATATATATATATATATATATATATATTATATATATATATTATATATATATATATATATATATATATATATATATATATTATACATATATATATATATATATTATACATATACAAGTTTTGAATTTATCTTACACAGGCTTGCCCCAGCTATTACAAATTCAAACCTTTATAAGCCAATTAATTATTGCAGGAGGCTGCACGTGTACACATTAACATGCTGTATATCATACACACAGCCACTTCGCTTGCGCTTCAAGACTTGTGAAAAAAGTGCATGACTAGCAAAAATATCCATCATATCTCCCCTCTCCCCTGTCCCTATTGAACTTGAAACTGCATGAGACACCGCCGTGGATATTATGTCTTTTCTTGCAGTGGGATATCTGTGTAAAACGCTGAGTAACTACCGTAATAAATATGAAATTAACAAATTAATTTAAATGCAAACTCATGGTGGAAACCAAAGCACACAACAAATACTACTTAGCTCAAGACCGTAAAACAAACTCACGGTAAAAGGCAGAGCTCGAAAAAGCTGTTTACCTCAAGGCCACCAGTCAGCCAGCCAGCTAGCTAGCTAGCTACCTGAATAGCGGACTTAAGCTAACGGCCTTTAACTCAACCACACAGGACAAGATAAGTTATAAATAAAACACGTAATTCTTTTAACATAGTAACCACTGTTAACTTTAAGAAAGACAATATGTACCAGTGTTGATAATGTCATTAGCTGTATCAGCCCATGCTGTTGCTCGCTAACGGACATAGCTACGACATAGCCTACCAAGCTAACATGTGCATGCTAAATACAGATTAAAATTCATTAATAGCTCAAATAACTCACGGTTCGTTCGTTCGTGCACCAAAAGCTGTCCCAATGTGGTCTCCTCTCGTTGTCCAAGGTCCAAAGTGTCAAAAGCCAGTCCAAAGTGCAAAGCCAAATATCCAAAAGCCTCTCGTGAGATTCGTAAATGCCGCTCGGAAAGATCTGGAATATACGACTTGCCGATTGAAGACGCAACGTAGTGTATACTGTCTCACTATTAGCCAATCACAGCGCTTAAAGATGGACGAGAGCACGTCACAGATTCGACACGCCACAGACGTGTCCAGACACGAAAAATAACTAAACAGGAAAAAGAAACGCGGCGACAGGAAGTCCACAAAATAAAAGCGCTCTATATGTCGGATTTATATAAAATATGAAAGCAAAATCAAACATGACTTACACTGACATATTTAAAACAACAATACGTATTACTATGTTGCCATAGTTTACAAATGTATGCAGTGAATTAAGTAAGCCATGACAATGCCACGATTTTAGATCCTTATTGTAACTTCAGTGTACATTGTGTGATCAGCTCCAAACTTCACACAGTTGATGAGAGTCCCACCCTGAACACGTCTGCACTGTAATATTGACTCACAATCAGAGCGCCACCTATTGGCGACATGAAATGTCATGTTTTTACACTCATGCGCTCCTCCTCATGTGTCAAATTTGGCCGGAAGAGCCTCCAGACGTTGCTCACGCTTCCTGTGGAAGATTGGGAGGACGCTTTGAATGCCGTTACCGCGCCGTTATGTCTCCATGTAAGAGGGAGCGACGTTTCCAGTGGGTCGCTACAGTCCCAGTGTTGTGGAACTTTGCACCCCAGTCGAGCATGATGACTTTAATCGTCTGATATGGTAATCGACATGAAAATTCAGGCAAGGGACGACCAGCGACGTGGCACTGGCAGGCGTTCGTAGCACTAACCGAGTAAGCTATGCAAGGGCCCATTCATCACTGCGCAGTTTTAATTGTAGTTGTTTTCAATGAAAACGTAAGTCAATTAACAAATAAATTATAGTAAAATTAGAAGTTAAATAGTTATTTTACTATTCATTTCTCAGTAATTTTAAATATTTTTTTTCCCTTTTTTTTAGAGTTTTAAACTTGAAATTTACAGTTTATTATCTTAAATAACAGACACATATTTGTGAAATTACGATACATTTGTGAACGTATTTTAACAATAAATATATGTATTTCTAATGTGTTTTTTTGTAAAATAACAGAAATATTGTGTGTTTTCACAGTTACAATGATTTCATGTTATTTTACATTTGACATGTAAAATCACAGTCTCTTTTTGTAAATTGAATGGTATTTTAAAAATACAGAATAAATATGTAAAATAAACAGTAAAATTCTGTTATATTACAATTTTTTTTTACAGTGTGGGTCGAAACTTCGACATGAAGACAGTTGGAGAGGAACTTTATAATGAGAACATACGGGCAGAGACAGGCCTCCATAACTAATTCAAGTTAAACATGGTAGCAGGGTCAAATATTTATGTTGAGTTTAGTTTCTGAACATTTCTCAAATATATTATTTATTTAAGTTGGATATTTTGTAAAAAAAAACAACTACAAATTGAAGCTGCGTTCATTGATTTTCTGAGGGCAGAGGAAGTTACACCTGCAAACTCATGAGGCTTGATAACGGTGACAAACTAAATCGTTGTGGGGGGTCTGCCACATTTAAGCATTCTGGTGTTCTCCAAGAAGAAAATAAAGGTAAAACGTTTTCTTCAGGTAAAAAAAGACACATTTATTAACACCAGTTTTCAAATGGTTTTAGAGTGCCTGGGGTGTAAGAAACTTAAAATCATCTTCCAACTGGTCTAGTGGGGAGCTGTGGCTGGTGAGCAAAGACAACTCTTTTTTCAACATTTTGGCCTCGACAAGCCAAAAGATTAAGGGAACAAAGTTTTACCTAAACGGTCCGGTTCACGGAATATTTTGACTTGGCTTTTTGCCATTACCACAGATTTGTATGTGCTAATGGTACGCCCCCCATAAAAAAACTCTGGATCTACATGATTCACAAAAATCACCTTTGAATTTAAAATGCTCAAATTCAGCCTATTATTAATATTAATGACACTACACAGGCTTATTTATGCATTGGTAATGCCATTATCGGTCATGCGTTTGTTTTACTTCCTGTCCACTAGAGGGCGTTCCAAAAACATTACCAATAAATATGTTGAATGACACTGAATTACCAACAGGTGGCACCTTTCTTGCTAAATAATAGTTCAACTAGGCACAAAATTGATTTCCTCAAATTATCAACTTTAACAGAAATTAAAATAACCACATAGCCATTGGAGACGTGGTGTCCTCGTTGCCACGGCTACGCCCTCCTCATCTCACCGTCGGATCTACTTTCACTGTCTCAATTACATCCTGCTGTTGGTCTCGTACCAGATGAATAAGTCGATGGAAACGGCTTCTCCGTGGTTTGTTTACGGACGGCTGTTTGTGCTTTTTAGTGGCTAGCTCATGGCCACTACTCTGCACTTCTGGTTACAGCTGACAACGACGTTCTGAGCGATGACGGTTTCGCGAAGGCATAGAGCCGACCTGTAGCCCCGTTAACTGCTAGGCACCAACACAGCTGCCATATTGGGAGCCACGTAGAGGCAATAGATATGCTCCGATTTACGTATTACCCACCTTTACATTTTTGAATATTATTATTTATATCAACTCTGTTAATGCATGTGATCTACATTTTGGCATTGGGTGTGTTTTTTTTAGTTTTAATTCTGGAAGTTCAGCTCCTATAATACACTGTGTACCCAAAATACAGACACTCAGAAGCCACAGCCGCACCAAAACCATTACCACATGAAATCATGTATTCTACTCTATCAGGCTTTCAATCTAGAGCTCTGGCTCCGGATTGAACCAGTTTGCCCGATGGGCGAAAGTACATGCCATTATCCTGGTTTTCTGCACGAAAAAATAAAAATGCATCAAAAGCAATGTTTTCAATAATGACTGATATTACCCAGACTGTGAAAAAAGAACCCCTCCCTCGCACTAAGGATACGGAAAATGACTCAGTGTGGTTTTTCCCATTAAAAACACAGTTGCTTTATGTAAAAGGTTTAAAATTCTGAAAGTGAATGAATGTTTGGTATGAAGATGTTGGTTAAAATATTTAATTAGGTGAAATAACTTGTTGATGGATAAGGTTCCAGGTTCTTGCTTCTGTTGATTATTTTATACCTTATGTGATAGAAAACCAAATACATTTAGATTTGGGGGTAAAATGACATATAAAATCACATCAAACAAGTTGCAGCACACTTAACTTGTTTAATGCAGGTTTAATTTTCGCCGAGCTGTACAATCTTATTTATATTCATAACGTACTGCAGGTCATGAACTGAAAGACTGGAGTGTGGAAGCTGGATGGTCGGGCGTTTAAACAAAGAGTTTAGAAGGAATGAAACGAGTAAAAAAGAAGAAAAGAGTGGCAGAGTTGAACAGATGCTCACCCAGCAGGTTTATGGCCCAGGACCACACACACACACACACACACACACACACACACACACACACACACACACACACACACACACACACACACACACACACACACACACACACACACACACACACACACACACACACACACACCTTGCAGTGTGTCAACAACTAAGGCGACTCTGTTAAACTGCTTTATTCATGGGTAACCCTGTCACATCCAGTGGAAAGTACTGAGTGTCACTGATTAGAGACTCTCAGAGTGTGGTGTGTGTGTGTGTGTGTGTGTGTGTGTGTGTGTGTGTGTTGTGTGTGTGTGTGTGTGTGTGTGTGTTCTCCCTCCCTCTCTCCTGCAGCCAAATGGGAAGCACTTGACAAACATTACAAAGACCTTCAGCGGTGAAACAGCCGTTCTCCCTCGACCCTGATTTACCTCCTGGTCCTTTAACATTGTTAACATTGATTTAACCAGGTTACGTCTAAAGAGAATCAGACTGGGCTTCAGGGGAGTAAACAACAAACGCTGCTAAACAGAACAAAAACAAGGGCTAGAGTCTAATGCTAAGCTGTATTTGTTTAGACTAAATGTTATTATTATTATTCAAAATCCTACTGAGGGGGACAGGAACATTTTGAAGACAATCTGGGTTTTTTTTTCACTCAAATGTCAACTTCTGCAGAATTTCTGTGCAAAATGTAGACATGTCTCCTGCAAAACACCTTCATTCTCAAATACGTTTACAGGATCAAACAGTCACTTAAACAAGACAAAAAAGAACGCGATAAATCCATCATGGTCTGGTTTAAGCAACATAGAACTACATAGAGTCTATTTGTTGGGTTTTAATCTGTATCTTACTTCAGTTTTGTCAGAATTTAAGGCTTAATCATAATCACAAAACAAGGCCAGTGTCTGACACTTTCTTCACTAACTTTAAAACATGCTGATTGTCCCATTTAAGTGCACATGTTGCACCTGCAATCAGCGGTGTGTTCATGATTACAATCACGGCATGGATGGTGGCATGCTGATTGCATGATAAGGGCATCAAATAGTGCTCATACTAAATAGAAGGGTTGTTAGTTTGGAGGGAAAGAAATAACAGCGCACCTTTTTATTGGGATTCACGTGGAAACTATTTCTATCCTGCAAAAAAAAAGAAACGCCTGCAGGGTGGAAATGAAAATGGAACATTTAAAACAGTGAGAAATGAGGAGAAATGAGGTGGAAATAAGTGAACGCAGAGATCCAGAGAGACATGTGGGGAAGTTATATGTTGAAAGAAAGACAGGACCAAATATTGGAAGAGAGGATTGTGGTTTTGGGTTTCCTGTGGCGGAGAAAAGAGGTCAAACTGCAGCCATGAGAACACACACAGACACATCCCAGTACCCTTAACTTCTTGCTCAAAGGCACATTGGCGCTTTTGGGTGGGATACAGTTTAGTGTACATACACTAAAGTGTGAGTCATCAGATCCTCAAGGCATCAGCAAAGACAAGCTAGCCGTTAGCCATTAAGTTACCACTGCACCTTAAATCTGATGATTTTTACTTGGAGTTTGGTTTGTAACCATTTCTGCGGCTGGTATGTTTAATCTCAAGTCTTTCTTCCAAAGACAGACTTTTAAATGTGTGCTGTAGAAGATAATACACCTCATTCACAGGGATCGCATTCATGACCTTCTCGAAAAGATGCTTCAGCCAACGACAAGCCAATGATGACGGTAGTACATTGGCAGTCAGCCAATCAAATTGCAGCGGGGCAAACCGGCAATCAGCCCCCCAAGTGGTGTCTACTTTCATTCCCAGCGGCTTTGAGCAGGCAGTTGTGCGTTTTCCCAGACTCCGGGCGTGAACGTTTTACAAGCACTCAACAGCAACAGTTGCTATTTTGCCATTGACAACAACTTTGATAAGTTGTAAACCAATTCTTGGCCTTTTTACGATATAAAACAACATATACATATTTTTGTTTATTTTAGTGATATTATATTGTCATATTTCAGTAACAGCGCTGGCCGATTGATGCAGGCGTCCACAACGGTGAAGCAAATTACGTTGTTTGACTGCAGGGTGAAAAGGTCGACTAATACGTCAACATCTCCAACAAACAAAACAAAAAGATTCAACCGACAAGCAACCAGACGAACGTGAACGTAAAACAACATTGTGAAGTCTTGGGTGGCGACGTATCACAACATACAGAGGACATGGTCACGTCACATTCTCCGAACTAAGATCAAGTATCACTGCGTTACATCAAGCAGTAATTACTCACAATATAGGGCGACTAAAAACGGCAACCGTATTTAAATTTGGTTGGCGATGAAAAGCTGAATCCTGGTTGTTTTAGAAGTTAGCATTTAAGCAAACCACTGACCTTCTACATCACAGAACAGTGATAAACAACGCAGCAACAGGGTGTTTTATGTCAAGCATTAATCCAGATTTATATTCGGAGTTACTGGGCACCAAAATCACACGTTTGTGACAGAATGTCATTGGTGTGTCACGCACGCACGCACACACACACACACCACCATGCAGGTCTCAGACGTGTGAACCTATAGGTGTCTGTGCATCTCACACTGCACGTCGTGTTAGTTTATCACTTACACACCTCAGCGAACAGCCGGCGGTGTCAATGAGAGACCGCTCTCAGGGTGCGATCGCTCTGATGAGACGCCGTCTGAAGTGACGCAGGCGAGTCTGAATCCTCTCTCCGTTTCCAGAGTGGAGGGATTTAAAAAACAGCAGGCTTAAAGTCTTACAGTAGCAGCAGTAACGGTTTCAGGGTGTGATCACGAGGCACAAGACGATATCATCATTTCATGTACGCCGAGTACCCTGGCTGGAATAAATGTGGCTCACGATATGATCCCAATGATCATCAAAACGTGCTCAAAACTCTCAAACATGGCATGAACACATAGTGGTTTCACTCTCACAAGAAACAAATATCTTTTCCTGCGTCACACATAAGATGTTTATAATGAACAACCTGGAAACTCCCAGATCCAGAGATCACATCCAGTCTGCCATTAACTCAGAAGTCCACAGTGAGGTCATGAAAACTGAAAGCAGACCGCATACCGAGAGGATTACTGCACATCCAAAACAGATCAGCCTCTTTTGTGGAGAGGAGACACATTTCTGTCAGAGTAATTGTTTGGTGGTTGAAATAATTTAATGTGTTGTTCTGGAGCAAAGATTTTCAGTTTACTGTCACACCACAAAATCCTCACATATCCCAATATGTTCTTAAATAATTAATTGCTTAAGACATGAATCTGTTATTTCTGTTGATTGCCGAAATAAACTGGAGCTGGTACACATCTTACTAAAATGAATACTAATAAAACTAATTAAACAGACACTGCAGCTTAATTAGAAATTCTGCAGCACTGAATTTGCATAGATGTGGATTGTTTTCGTTGTCTAAATGAGGAATTGTTTATTTCTATCGTTATTACTGTACTAGTCGGGGAACTCACAAGTGAGAGATTGGAAGAAAATAGTCAAAATCGACAGTGAAAACCTCCTTCGAAAAAAGTCCCATGATGCAACTCAGTAGCATGGTTCATTAAACTCCCTCAGCCTCCTAAACGCTGACTTATTTCACATCCCACACCTCCAGGTTGTGATGCAGGCTTTCTGTTCAAATGTATACGCTTCCTGCCGAGCCACAGAGGAAATCATACAAAATAAATAGCAGTACTCCTTGTGACAATAAACTAAACGGGATGTGTAAAATCAGCCGTGTGGCCCTTTAAGAAAATAAGTCTTCAAGGCTCAAAACGGCTTGTTCAAATCCACATTTTCCGCGTGTCTACTTGCCTTGAACACTGATGTCAAACATGAGGAAGCATGGAGACACACAGGTTAAGTTGAAAATGAAGAGAACGCATTTGAAAGGATGAAGCCACCCAGCTGGTGCAGACGAGGACCTGACAGCTTGTCAGACTGACAGGAATAACAAACCAAAGGTAGAGAACAATGTGGTCAACGCCTGGCGGGGAGGATTGAGAGCTGAAGAAGAGGTGGGGAAGCAAAATGAGTCATGTGATCATGAGGAAGGGAGAGAATGTGACGGATATGAAAACATTCAACGGAAGTAAAACTGGAGGACAGTTAAATAAAATGATGGAAAAACGCAGCTTGCTCTACAGAGAAAGTGAAGTGTGGATGTCAGGTGGATTCATACCTTTATCTGGTTCAGCCATCTAAACAAACAGAGTGGTCAAGGACACACAAACACACACCTGCTGCTGCTGGTTCTACAGCAAACACAACCTTCGGACGCTCTCCACAAGCCCAGACACACATGGAAAACACATCCGCTAATGGTGGAGTCCAACCATAGACTGTATAGAAGAAGTGGGCGTAGTCACGTCATGGTGACGTCACCCATTGGTTTGTGGACTAATACGGTCTTGAAGCTACGAGTAGGGTTGTCACGATACCAGAAATTCAGTAGTCGATACCAATACCTGTGAATTTCCACGATTCTCGATACTAATTCGATACCACAATTAAAAAAAAAACAACAACAGGACCCATGTACTTTTAAATTCACTAATTTATTGAAAACTGCTTCAAACTGTCAAGTATTTAACACCACTGTGCTTTAAGATCTTTTTGCACAAGGTTTAAATTGCAATACCAGCTGCCAACAGACCTATAGCCATCCAGTATAAAAACAAACAATACTGTGCTTATAAATATGGTCATAAATAACAATAGTCAACTATTTTAGCCAGGTTTGACGTGCTTCCTCCTTTGGTCTGAAAACTTCTGAGGCACTTTTTGCATGTCGGCTTGTTTGAATCAAGATTTGCTCCGGATTCATCCGCCTCGAATGCAATATATTTCCACACGCGACTCTTCGCACCTGTCTTGTCGACGAGCCGACGTGTTGTGCTTTCGCTCCCACCCGCTGAAGCCATTTTTTCCGAAGACGGCAAGTTTTCTTCTTCAGCGCCGCTTACTGCTCTGTGCTGCTCACACGCGTATACTGCCCCCGTCAGTTCCGCCAAGAATCGACACGGCTCGCCGAGTGAAAAGTTGTATATTCGGTTCTGACGATGCCAGAAAAAAGCAAGTATCGAATAATTTTTTTCGTGTCGGCATCGAATTGGTACCTAAGTATCGGTTCTTGTGACAACCCTAGTATCGAGTGCCGCCATATCTGACCATTTTTGGACTGTGGAGGAGCGAAGGGTGGATCTGAGGGCCACAAGCAGCAGAGCAGCACCCTTACAGGATCTGGATCCATCTGGATTCTGGCGTGAAGCTGTTAACAAAGTTAGCTCCATAATTCAAGGTCAACTTTACAGCTAAGTGTTGTTAGCAGCTGCATTGGTAGCGTGGTAGCTACCTGTCAGTATAAACAGTCAAAAAGCCTACATTAAACCGAATGCTGAGCCCTCCATCTATCCTGCTAACCAATCCAACACAGAACTATTGTGAAAGAATGCCCGGAGGATAAAATAAATCAAAGTTACTCTGACTTATATGTGCGTTTACACCACTAGGGCTCTGAATCTTAAGGTGGACGGGAACATTTGGATTCAAACACCTTGACAAACTATGAGCTGAGCTCAAATATGGCGGCATGCTTTGGGGAATGACTGAAACTAAGAGAAGGTGCATGTAAATCGATACCTGGCTTAAAAGCCTCAGGTATGGTCCTTCAGGATCACAAACCATGTTCACCGTTTGCTCAAAGAGAAACTCTCCACTGAAAGAAAAACTGTGAAGTGCATCCCTCTGTATAATGAGCATTCATTCTCGGCAGTAATAAGCCCGCACAATAGACTTAAGCAACTAGAATGGCAAGTAATTAAAGGCATTGTATGAAATGAAATGGAAATAGAAAAAGCTGGCTCGAATCATTAGACCGAGGGCCATTGTAGCTCTCTCCTCCCCCGGTCTCTTTTTGTCTTAGCAACTCTTTTCATGTTTTCTATTCTCCGCCGAGCAAAGCGACGGCCTTTTATACATGTAATGATTACTCTCGTCTTTTTGGAGAGCGACGACTCGTGTCCCCGAAACAAAACTGACTGACGTGACCCCGAATTAACAGCGAGAGGCAGAGGAAGCCAGCAATAACCAGGTTGCTAAATGGCGCTCCACACTTCTCACCCTTCATTCAGCAGAGAAATAGCCATCATCGTGGAGACAGAGACACAAAGATGGGAGTGTGCATGTGTCCGTCGCCACGGAGATGACGCTAGAGCATCGGGGGTAAAATAAATGATACCCGTTGGTCCGGAGGCCTGAAGACGTTGAGCTCTTGGGAGTTTTGTTAGAAGCTTGGCACTGATGACGCTGACATACAAATGGTTCCATCAACGAGACAATGTGATGCGACATGATGTGATGCCTCCTCAGGGAACAAACTCCTAAAAAGGTTTTTGTTCCTCAGGAAGCTCATCCTTATCAAGTTGTGCCTATATATAACCAGACCTTATTCATAGCATCACATTATCATGCCAGGAACTGGATAGTCTATTCATTCGGATTAAAGCCGGTATTTCTGCACAGTTGCAGAAAAAGATGAGGCTACATATAAGTATTATACTTTTTGTCGAATTAGACACCAGTGGTGGCCGCAGAGAACGTTGTAAAGTCCAAATGTCAAAATGTATTAAAAAAATATATAAATGTAATCAAACTCAAAATTCACATGTTCTTATCTTGCAAAATATTCTGCTTCAATCCATATTTATTGGCATTTAGCCTTTCAAGAACTATATTTTCACTGCTGTCGAAAAAATGCTGGCTTGTAAATGGAGCAAACAAGATTACATTTCTATTACAAAAAAATATATATATTGAGAATATTTTTGGCAAATATTTAACCTGATGACGTGATAAAATGTGACGACAAACATTCAAGTTTCATTTAATATCCATAACAGACGTTTCAAATGTTTAAAAAAGGCCATTTGGTGATTCATAAGTGTTTGGTGCAAACAGTGTATTTTATTTTTAATAGTGTACTGTTATTTCATTCTACTTTGTCAGATCAAAGCCATTTGAACTGTGTTCCTAAAATGTGACTCTATTTTTTCCAGGCCACTACCAGATAACTTTAAGTGAGAACATAATCTGTACCAACTGCAGGAAATGACCCCTAGGGCTGATGGTTACAAGCAGATCTGTGTTCATATCGTATTGCCAGTTTGGACACGTTCTTAGAAAGCCAAACATCAATATAGGCTTTTCTTAATTACCTGGTATGAAAAGAGGTAAATAAGGACCAAAAAAATGTTCCCAAAGTCTCCCATCATGCATTTCTAAATGTATAAAAATTAGCTTTGGGGTTCACATTGGTGCAAGGTACAAATTAGCATTGGTACATTACAACCTCGCCCTGGTGGCGACCTGTCCTGACTCCTGTGTGATTCCTTGGGGAAATGGACCTTTAACAGCTACCAAGAACAAACGTATCATTCTGGAGATCGGCCACTTTGATACGAACATTGGAAGTTCATTAGGAAGGGATTTCCACAGAGCACAACATTTACAAAGCTCCATCTACAAAGCAAAACAGCAAGTAGGAAGGAGCACAGGTCAGTAATCAATCAGGCAGGCCTCTCGTAGCTCTGAGGCGGCCTGAGCTTAATGGGACCAGCACTTTAACAGCTTTAACAGCTGGACAAACACAACACAGCAAAGCTCATCTGCATTCACGCCGGCCTCAATCAGCTGCTGCAGACACACTTCAAAACACTGCTTTTTTAACCTCTCCGAGTTTAAGATGCACACCATAGTTCTGGAGTTGATGATTTAGGATGGACATGAACATGTGGACATGAAAGAAATTCTGAAACGTTTTTTTACACCCGTCATGTTTTAGTCACTGTTTCCTTGTTTTCCACTGCAATATAACATCTATCTGCACCTCAACACAATCATGGCTAAAAGCGGGAAGTAGGGTCATTTTCTCATCGAATTCCATGCAGTCTGACTTCTTTTTGTAAACAAGAGCAGTCCCCCCCTGATGGCCATTAGAGAGAATGCAAGTTTAAGGCACTTCAGCGTTTCCCTTCTCAGAACTGGAGGTTGCCGCCTGTCTCAAACCCACCAAAGTGTTTTAGGGTTCAGAGGGTTAAAGAAGCAACAAAAACTAAACACGTGTAAGTGCCAACAGCTGCCAGGCTTGCTCTGTACACGCGCCTCTTTTTCACCTAAACAAATGACTGCTTTCCCAGTGTTACACGTACAGTAATGACATCCATGGAAGTTTCTACATCTGCTGCTGTAAACACCTACACAGAGAGCTGACATCGCTGGAAAAAAAGTCGGAGCAAAGTGAGGTTTGTGATGTTTCTGAAGGCAGAGAGAAACACCCAGATGATGAAAAGATGAACAGAGAAGATGCGGCTCCATTTCTTTATGGTTTATTAGCAACAGTCTGACTGAGTAAGCGTCCTCATTATAATGTAAAGGAAGTGTGAGAAAAACATCCCAGCAATGAGCACATATCAAAGGTGTGGAGAGAGGAGATGAATCTGGTGGATGATCCCTTTAAAAAACAGCCCCATATGATGTAACAGCAGTTTGTTTTAAATAAAGTTTGCGCCGTGGTGATTTTCTACACATGGCTTCACTGGTGTTTAACTCTCTGAACACCGAAAAAAAAACTTTTAACTGCAGTTACAGATTATTTGTGCGATTGTTATTCCTTTAATCAAATTGGGTGCTCTTGAATTATGAAAGATGTGCATCAAAATTACCCAGAGGTCTTGTATGTTGGTAAACTTTTTAAAGTAAAAATGCCAAATATTCACTGATCGCAACTTCTAAAACACAGTAACTTGCAGCTTAACTTTGTCTTACATAACAATTAAATAAATAGCTTTGGGATTTAGACTGTTGGTGGAATAAAATTAGCAGTTTGAATGCATCACTTTGTTCCGTGCAAAATTATAATGGCCATTTGTACCTGTTTTGAGACATTTTATACATTATATGATCAATGAAATGGAGGAGATAATTGGCAGAATAACTGATGATGAAAGGTGTCTTTGTGATTTACATGAGGATTATGATGATTTACAGGTTGCTGCATGATCATTAAATCATGAAACAATAGGAAGCACAATCTCACGCTTCTTATTTCTTAGATGTTTCTAAGAGTGCTAGGAGGCAACGTGAGGTCACGACACAACAGGTAGGACAACAATGAGCTAACACACGACAAAAGTAAACAACAGAGTTATTCAAAAAGGCTGCTCTGCTGTTTACGTGCACCACACATGGCTTTAACTGGCCAATCAGAAGACGGCTCACTGGGGGATGGAATGTCACCTGGCCCTGTCATTGGTCGAAGTGGAAGGAGAGGTCACACATGCTTCGGCGGTGACAGAAGCACACAATGGGGAAGTTTACCAGCGTCAATCAGTATTAATAATTTCACCCATTGATGACCCTCAATATAAACGTCTTTATTTATATTATATCATCTATTGTTTTTCCCTTCCACATATTGTTGGAGTCTTCCTCTTTATTATCGTTGGGGATTTCACATCTTATCTTTATCATCATCTATTATTTCCCTTCAACATGTTGTGTGGATTTTCCTCTTTATTTTCTATATATTTCTATTTTTTCCCTTCTGTAGGTTGTGAGATTTTACATCTCTATTGTCATCATTTTAGTTTTTATCCTCATTTTTATTGTTGTTGTTGTTTTTGTTGTGCAGGTGGATTGGTGGCTGGGGAAAAAAGGAAAATAAGAAACATTGTGACCTTCAAACCTGCCAGTGTGTTTATTCATTGCTTATGTTTTTCACCAATAAAAAAAATATTTATAGAAATATGTCCCAGTTTTCATCATATTGAAGCATGCAGCAGCACACAAACATGTAAATAAGTAAAAATGGAAAAGAAACGTCTCCTGTCACGCACAATAAGAATAAAACAAGCAAACGTGTTGCTGGAAGTGAGTGATGGCCTATGTGACTGTGCATTCATGCTCCCTGCCCGTTTGACCTCTGACCTCCAACGTCCAGCCATCTCTTCCTGTGTTAAATCACTGCAACAAGGACTTTAAAGGAGTGTGTCCTCTCTCTCCATCTTCACTTGTTGTCTCTGCCAAGTTATCATTAAATTTCAGGCGTTTTGGTGTTTCAACACAGGAGCTCTGATGGCTTTGGACTAAAAACAACCACATGGTTCCAGTCGAGATGGAACAGGATAACAGACGTTGGGCAGCTATGCAGAAAGAACTACAAAATGCAATCAAGAGACATGAACAGACGCATATGTAGAGCTTTCTAGACACTACAACAACTCGACGACTGTAGAATACGCCGTATGACGATGGACGTGAATCAGATGCAGTTCGTCAGAGAGACTCAGCACATGCTACCGAACCCACAGACAGCAGACGGTCAGTGGTGAAAGAATGACGTCCATCTGGGAGACAGTTATATCTGCAGCAGCG
Organism: Chelidonichthys spinosus; assembly: GCA_029853015.1. NCBI lineage: Eukaryota > Metazoa > Chordata > Actinopteri > Perciformes > Triglidae > Chelidonichthys > Chelidonichthys spinosus. The sequence continues at coordinate 6,101,004 of CM056841.1, read as the reverse complement.
TGTTTTCAATTTCACAGCCTGTGATCATAGATTAGGAACAAATAATGCTACAGTATGTTATGAAGCTAGAAGAACGTTAACGTTTCATGTTTATGCATTGTTTCACACTTTAACGTGATTGAGCAATTCATCAATAGCTATCAATAGCTCTTCTTTCTTTTACTTGATCCTTAAAGTGGTTATTACCGCATTTAGAATTTTAAATAATACAAAGAAACACTTGTTGCAGGTCAGTTAGATATACACAAATAATGTGGCTGACGTTAGTAATATCACAGGAAAAGATAAAAACATGATGTTTAAAGCAATGAAATGACTTCCCGTCACTGTTGGTAAGTTTAAATGTACACATTTATGAACTTAAAATTGATAATTGCTGACTTCATCACAGCGGTAATAACAGGTCATTTTAATTTTACAAAATATATACAATCAACTTGGAAAACATGATGCATTTATTATAGATTGAAGGTGTTTTCAGTTAGCTGGTCGGACCTGCACAAGTCGGAGTTGTACGAAGCTACATATGCTGAGATCCTCATGCACTAATACAGGAACAAAGTTGTAACTCGTCCTGCAGCAAAACTTTCAGGGGAGTCCCTGAAGTTCAGTAGAAGAAAAGAAAGTTTGAACCCCCTAAATCCAACACTCAGTAAGGGGTCAACTTTTATAGTCAGTACTTTTACTTTTGATATTGTAAGTAAGCTACATTGTTCCGTTTACTTGGAGGATTTGACATTATGGTTATGATACTTTTACAGAAAGTAAATAGTCCCAATAATTCTTCAATGGTTGCACCAAAATATTTATGTGTCAAACCATAACTTTCATTAAGAATAAATGCCAGATGTAATCACAGTTTACTGAAACAGTTGGACAACAGAACGTACATATTACATAATGATGAATGACCCCCAGCACTACTCCAAACAAAATTAAACACAGCATTGTCAAACTGTTTTCGCAGCAACCCAGCAGCTTGTAAACAATGTCCTGTTATTGTTTTTTGGGTCATCTATTTTCTCTGAGCCTCCATATATTTATAACATTGACTAGTTTACAGTTTATTTCTTATTTGAAGGATCATTTGACTCACACTCATTTTTACACACTTCGTTTCATTCACAGTTTACTTTCAGCCTTAGGCTGAATTCAACAACAGAACTTCCTGTGAAAAGACAAACAGCCATGTGACTGCATTCCTGTCAAACAGGTCTCTTAATAGTCCAACTGTTGAGGCGTCATTTGTGGCGTTCAGCCCACAAACTGCCAGCATTGCTCTCTATGATTTTAGGTTTAGCAACGCAAATATTCCTCTGAGGCCGGAATCTGATTGGTTCATTAAAACACTGGTGGGTGGAACGATAATGCTAGTTTTACTCGCAAATATGCTAGCAACATCCTCCATCCTAGCTCCCATAAATTCACCCGTTTTGAGTGTTGGCTTCTTTGTTTTGTTTGTGTATTGTGAAATAATAGATGCAGCAGAGCTGTGGGGGATGTTGCACGGCTACAGAAAGCAGTGAGCTAATAGCTATATGCTAGCAAATGGAAAATATGCTAGCACTAGTCAGTGATAATATCTCAGCTTACTATCCTCCACACATTGTTGTTAGGATTGTACATTTCATCCGATAAAGATTTGATGGGCATAAAACTCTCTCATCAGTCGCTAACAAGCCTGCTAAATGACCGCTAGCAAGCTTGTTAGCTCTGTTGCTTCTAGGCTTGTTAGTGGAGTTCCCAAGATCCTTAGTGAAGTCGCAAATCAGCCTGCTAACCTTATTAGCTCAGTAGCTAACAGAACAGTGTGTTGAAAAGACAAATGTGTACCATCAACTCTTGTTTTTATAACTGTGGGTAGGCTATTCTATTTAACTCTCAATTCACTAGACTTTACAGGCTTGACGGTTTTGTGGAGCAAGTTTAGCTGGTTAGCTTAGCATAAAGACTGAAAAGGGGGTGAAAGAGTTAGCCTGCCAAAATCCACCTACCAGCGGCCGTAAGGCTTCACCTTGGTTTCTACAATTTCAATAACAAGATGGAGTGTGTTCATTAGTGAGCTATAGTGGTGACCCAGGTGAGCTGTTCCCCTCCTTTTCCAGTCTTTATGCTATGCTAAGCTAAGCTAAGCGGTAGCTCCATATGGAATGTAGAGACACAAAAGTGCTATCAAATTTCTCACCAACCCTCAGCAAGAAAGAGAGTAAGCGTACGGACTTTCCAATATGTCAAACTATTCCTGTAAAAGCCAACGTGACCACATCATATGAGGACATCTGACCCTGCCAAACCTGGTCGGACTCTGCATTCAGATCAGAGTAAAGTCCAGTTGACAAATAGATACGAGAAGGGAAAGGGAATAGCATAAAGGCCAGAGCTCTGCTACCACATGCAACATGTCCAACACTACAAAGTTATCCACAAATACCCTGCTGTCCCCCCAACCTTCATAGAGTGTGAAAGTTACACAAATATATGAATGAATAGAGGTTTCCCTTTTTATAATACTTCCTTGTAGGTCCTTCTTTGTAAACAAGTTGCAAAAATATCTTGTTGGATCTGCCCATTAAGCAACCAATGGAAGTCCTTTTGCCTCCAGGAATTATTCGTACAAACTCCCAATAACTCCATGCTCCGTTTCCATGTCAGCAGATAACGTGTACAACTGTACGGCTGGTCCCCGGGGATATTCCAAGAAAAAGCTCAGCTGCTCACTAACCACCTTTAAACAGTCACTTCATAAAAGAGGGTGCTATGTGTGTGGAGGCCTGTGTCGAAGCTTTCCCTGTGAATAGCCATGTCTTCAAGCGAAACATTAAAAAAAAATGAAAAAAAGTATTTCGTCAAAAGATTATTCACAAGCGTAATCAAAAGAGCACACCATCGATTGCTTTGAGAACACATTGGAACTGTTATTTCCCTGAAAACAATAATTGAACAAGCTACAGCAATGAGTGTTAGGACAAATACCCATTACTCATACAGACACCGGAGGCCTGAGCCAACAGTTTGCTGCAACTTCGGGGTGTTTTTAATCATTTTTTCAGTCACTTTTGATTCTGTGTTAATGCCACGTCTGCTTTAACGGAAAATAATCACACGCCAAAACGTCCCACTAGTGACTGCAGTTAATTAAACATGACAATGAACTGTTCAAGCAGCCTCTAAACTGCATGCTGGACTGATCCGGGCGTCATAATAGCCACAACATTAGACAACTGGCGTCTAAACAAAGTGCTGCTGCTGCTGCTGTAGATATAATGGTTTTATGGCTTCAGAGCTCAAGGTTCAGTGTGGAGGCTACTCTAATCCATTAACTGACACCATGGGCAATTACCTCCCAATCATGTACAGCAATGCTTGGAAGCAGATGGCCAACGGCGAGAGTGTGTTCAAAGATTCATTTCTCCTCACATGAGATGTTAATAAGGTTAATGTGTGTTTGCGACCTTTGGAGCCAAGATTTGACTAAGTAGAATCATTATCTGGCTACTGTTGTAATGGTTGAAGCACTTCCGATCAATAAAACATCTGTATCCAGCCCTAAATGTGCACAATGTTAACTGACACGGCTTTTAAAATCCCTCTCTGACTTCCAATTACCCCCCTTGGGATTGATATACATTTGATGAGGATACTCAGTAAAACAGAATGGTTTTGCACAGGTGTTGTAGATTGCAATATGTGACGTTAATATTGGAAGAAGTCAGTCCAGTCTGGAATACATTTAGTGGAGCCGCTCAACGGGATCTGCCCCCTCGCTGTGACTCGCTGTGACTCCAGATGTTGTGTGCATTGATTAGTCCCAACACATTCCGTTGTCTCCCTCGTGCACAGAACGCCACCCCAGATTCCGTTTAAAAATCCGGGAATTAAATATGATCTTGGCTATCAGCAAATATGGGATGTCCAGAACCCGTTTAAACGTTTGCAAGGAACAACCCCAGACCAGTAATCATTTCGGGTTCATAAAAAACGAGAAACGCCTTTTTAAAAGTTATGTCATTCTAAGTTTTGGGAAACAGCCGCGCTCTGACTAATAGCTATTGACGCCACAACCGTCTCCCATTACGTTGATTGCAGTTCGTTATATTATCGACTTGCATTAAGTAAATGTCAAAGCTTTTCCTCACATAACGCACATTTTTCTGGATGCCGTATGAGCAACACCTCGATGCTTATTTGTAAATCATCGCAACTTGTGTCATTTGGTGCTTTTTCCATTTGACAGCGAGCAATATATTGTTCAATGTGATGTTTTGCGAGTGGAGTTCGGTGTGACGTTGTCTAAACGTGGGGGAAAGAGCAATGCGCCTTACGTCTTTAAAAAGCGTAAGCGTTGAGAAACAGTTTAACACATTAACATAAAACAGCGACATATTCAAATAGCGTCTTACCTCTCCGGTGCCGCTGATATCCTCTCACTGTACAGCCGGGGGTTTTCTGTCTGTATTCCCAAAAAAGTTAGAAATAGAACCACGGTCTTTCCAAAAAAAGTTCCCAAATCTACATCCTGGTGTGAGGAAACTGGTCGGACCGAGACGAGCCGGAGCAACAACAAAAAACAACGTGAGGTCGAGCCGCTGCAGTCACTGCTGAAGTTTTAGTTCAACAATATTCCCACGACTAACAAATAGACAAGCTGCTTCCCTCGTCCTTCCCACGCCCAGGAACCCGGTCAACTACATGCCGGACTCAGGTGTTAATTCATGACTACCCCCAACACACACATACACACACACACACACGCGCACACACACACCGAGTTTTGAGTCGCAGCAGCGTGTTTTGTCTGGATCCAGTGCGACACACATCCAGCCGGGTCCGCAGCCAGAGCTCCGCTGCAAACGGCGCGATACGCAACCAAACTGGGGAGTATCAGACTGGAGCTGCTTCTTCCTCCTCCTCCTCCTCCTCCTCCCAACACCAAACCCCCCAATGCCTGTAGGTTGATTCAATCAGTCAAGGTACAAATAGTTATCCACGTTAACACCGGAAGTCCAACTAATTCCCTTTCAAAACAAAAGCAGCGTCTACGTAAATCCGAATCAGCATCACGCGTTCAAGACTTTGGCTTTCCTGGCTCCACAATGGAAGGAAACGCATCTGTTCAGACTCCACTTTGACAAAATTCAAAAGAATATAAAAAAGAATAAACTCTCTATCTCCCATTCTAGTTGGGAGCACTTGAAATTTGCATATTTGATAGTCTTACTTGCATGATTGTTGCACTTTTTGTAGGTTGTAAGTCGCTTTGGAAAGAAGAATCAGTTACATACAGGTAATGCAATGTAAAAACAAGGATAACAAAGCTACACAATATGTAGATCAAAGGAGAAGAAGAAACACATATTTAGATGGATGAAAAGTATTCTCATGTGTTCAGAATCTGAATGCGAAGATTAAGTTAAACTTAAGCAAGCAGGTTGAAGTTTACATTCAACCATTGGTTTGGGTCCAGCCGACAGCAGCTAAAAATACCATTGACTCCATGGGATAAACTCCATGGACATTTACAAATTATTTTTGTAAGTCTTCATAATAATCTTAATTCATCTAAATCAAGATAATACTGTGATAATGTACATGTTTTCAATATCTCAAATAAATAGTGCAGTCATTGCATGCTTTATTTTTCATGTGCAGTTGATTTAAACCATGCTATCACACAAAGCAATGCAACATTGACATTAATACACCCGGTTTTGTTCTAAATTGTCAGTGCTGGTATATGATGATAAATGAACAGCACCAAATTTACTTGATTTAGCAGTTCTTTAACAGTATCCGACCGACCGGGATTTTATTTTGAAACTTTCCTCAGGAAGCCCCGCTCTGTATTTGTTTCTTCTTGACAGTGGCAGATTGAACTCAGTCCCCGAGGTTTAATTTGAAGGCCATTAAAGAAAGCCTCTTTAAAAACAAAAGCGGAATACAATTATATGGTGTTCACACTTTTAATAAGATAGTGATCACCATAAAAAATATTGCATTTAACAAAGAAACGAGCTAAAAACATACAAAACAAAACTGCTTTTTTTCTGACAGATGTTGCAGCCTAATCCATGTTTTGGATTAAAACCTACATTTGAATAGATTATGGATAGTTTAATTTACATCCATAATAATCTATTCACACTCCACAGGGATATCGGTTTTATTTATTTATTTATTTATCTCTACGATTCCTTTCTCATTTTATTCCTTTCGACATATGAAAAGGAGGCAATCTCAGTAAATCTTCAGAGAGGTCTGGGAGAGCGGCGGTGTTGTCAAGTCCGGTTAAGCATGGAGTCGCCCCTGCTGCTAATTCGAGAGCTCGGTCGAGGCACAATGGAGGCTTTGTTGTTGGAGAATTTGTCTGAGAAGTAATCCTTGACACTGGGCCATTCAGGGACCCGAACCTTTTGTTTCATAAGTCTCCTGCATGTTACAGTAGGCATCAGCGCATTAGAACAACTTAAAGTGGGTCCCCCGTATGGCAGGAGGGATTTGTGTATGTGAGTGAGTGTGAGTGTGAATGTGTGCATCCGTGTTTGGGAGGCAGCTGGATGTTGGATGTTGGAAGGTCAAAGGGTCGCGAGCAGGGAGTTGAAGCCTTGGCTGCTGATGTTTTTGCTTTTAAAGATTTACGTCTTCCACATGGGCTTCAGGCTGACAGCCACAGACTGAATGGAAACTTACGCTGGACTTCTTTCTTTCACCACCCTCTGCAGCAACTTCACAAACTAACTTAACTTTCTTTTCTTTTATGTTCATTTTAGATGTGGGAAGTTGGAGTTGTTTGTACTCTAGAAGTGAAGACAACTCAAGCATTCTCTCTGCTGGCCATCAGGGGGCGACTCCTCTGGTTGCAAAAAAAAGAAGTCAGATTACATGGAAGTCTATGAGAAAATGGTCCTACTTCTCTCCTGATTTATTATCTCAGTAAACATTGTAAACATGAGTTTATGATCTCAATCTCTAGTTTCTTCTTCTTCTCAAGTATTCTTCAATAAATAAAGACATGTACTTTAAATACTCGGTCTAAGAACATTTATTGTGTGACACCAAAACCTCAGTAAAGAAGCTAAATACTTTGTTTTGTTTTGCGCTTCCTTGACAAAGACCAGAGAATATATATATATATATATATATATATATATATATATATATATATATATATATATATATATATATATATATATACATGTTTATGTGCCATATTCTAGATGTGACTGCTGGCAGCATTCACATGTTATTTTACACATGTTCATTTATTATTAATATTATGCCTATTTTCAGTCCTCTAACTCCTGTCACATTTTTCAACCTAGAACCTTCATTCAAACATCAAAATGTTCAGCCCATGTAGGACATGTGTGCTATTACTTTTGTTTGTTTATATATTTAATAATTTCAGTAATATTCAGTGTTTTCTATTAAATCTCTCCATTCAATTTAATGGATGAATGTTCAAATTTCATTAATTCATACATTTTTGACGTAGTGAGTCATACACTCATGTACTTTCACTCGAACAATATCTCTGAAAGAAAGAAACCCAGAATAATATGTTAGAAAAATAGAAATAGGAAAGTGTTTTAGGCTTATTAAGTTTTGTACTGCTTTCAAAATTATGTTTTACTGTAACAATCGTAAAATATATATATACAAACCTAAACTTACAATTATTCTGGTTACAATTTGGTGAGGTCTTGAGGTGCACCCATGCCCAAGAATCATGGGGGATGTAGTTGAGTGAATGCACACATGAATCCTGTAAAAGGGTAATTCACTGATCAATCTGTTCACCTGACTGGTTAATTATGTGTGTGTGTGTGTGTGTGTGTGTGTGTGTGTGTGTGGTTAGTTGTGTATTTGACTTGCTGAACGTGTGGATGGTTTGCAGGGTTCACTGGTCGACTAAGTGAGCTGTTAAACAACGTTGGAATGAGAGCACAACAATAATGCAAATAGGGTCACACACGCTCCCATCCACACTCTTTGTAGTGTTTAAACTGAATCATTTTCCACACACATTGACACACACATTGACACACACACACACAGACACAACACACACACACACATTAACACACACACATACATGCTGCCGCCCATGATGTGTCTGGTGGACTTAAACAAAGCTCGTTTGCAGTCTGCGGCCATGTTCAGACTCACCAATCCCGTTGCCAGGCAAGAGCGTCAATATTTGTAGAATCTGCAGAAAAAAAATGTGGACATTTCCAAGATTCTGGTGTTCGACAATATCTGCACATGGCAGCATCAGTCTGTGGTTGCTGCGAATACAATGTGGAGAGGGAAAAGTTAGGGAACAAACTTTGGCTGCCCTACACACCACCATTTTGGATTTGACCACCAGTGTATTGCGACACCGATCTCTAGCAACTGTTGGATCTTTGATAGAATGAGGAAACGTGACAGAGGATAGAAAGTAAGAAAAGAGAGCTCAACCAGAATGGTTGGTAAATACTGCTTACATTTGTCAGTGGTTGATATTTGTCAGTGTTGTTAGCTTTGCTAGAGGCAGGCCTCACTTTACTACAGAGTCAGATAAGTATTAGATGGTACCAACAACGGTCGCTATATCATAGACTGTATATAAGGAGTGGATGTAGTCATTATTACGTCACTAATTACTATTAGAGTGCTCAAATGGTAAACATAGCAAAAACTATACCTGCTTAACATCAGCATGCCTGCAATATCATTGTGAACATGTTAGCATGCTGGCAGAAGCATTTAGCTCAGAACACTGCCTCCGTGCTGCTAACATGGCTGTAGACGTAGGGCTAAATACGTTGGCAAAGGGCGAAGCCAACCTGGATTGCTTTGTGTTCCCAATGACCAGGTGAACCAAACTGCAACACGGACTTGAAGCGAACTACACTCTGGTTTCTGAATCCCTTCCTCCTCAAAGACGTCTTCTGCCTGCCCCCTTTACAGGACTGTTACTTGCCATTGAACTCACCTGTTCTCCAGTTAAGATCATGCGGCTAGGTATTCTGGGCCAGTTTCAAGCCTCAAGAGACTCTGCTCTATGTTCTGGAACTGAACTGTTATGACAAATCTCCTCTCACCAGTTTTTTTCTCAATAAAAGTCATTACTGACTTAATTAGTTTTGCTTTACAGGTGTTCGGCACTGGGGCTTTCAGGTCCAATGCAGCCTGATTGACTGAGTGTCAGGGGAAATGGACGGTAGCAGATTTCTCCATACAGTTTCATCAGAGCCCATCCTATTTCAATGTCAACTTTACAGCTAATTGTTGAAGTAATTTTAGTAGCTTTGGTAGTATGGTAATGACCTGTCAATTACAGGGTAGCCACACCCTAAAGCATCCCCTGCTTTATGGACTATTTTACTCCAAAACGAACCATAATTTGCAAAATGAACATAATTCTTCAAACTAGTCAGTCGTATATAGTATATTGTCAGGAGTGGGATTTGAACACACGCCTCCAATCGGAGACCAGAAGTCCCATTGTTCAGGAAGGAGTCAACCCTTGAGTCTGGCGCCTTAGACCACTCGGCCATCCTGACACACACGCATGCATGGCAACCACAGTTAAGGTTGAATATTATTTTCGTGCGATGCTTAAAGATTTTAGCATGTTTATTTCACAATTGTTCATGCAAAAGCCCACATTTGAAGTATATTGAGGTTTTGTATTCAAAATAATTATATTTCCATTTTCCTTTGGATTTTGACTGTCGACATCTTGGATTTTTGGAACCAGTGAAGGAAGTGACTACATTTGAACTATGGAAGAGCGATGCAGTCTTGAAAAAGACTTGAAACTAGCAATTGAGACCATGAACTCATGTTTATGATGTTCACTGAGATAATAAATTAAATGCGAATTTGGGTCATTTTCTCATAGACTTCAATGCAATCAAACTTCTTTTTGCAACCAGAGGACTCGCCCCCTGCTGGCCAGCAGAGAGAATGTAAACTTAAGGCACTTTAGCTTTGGCTTCACTTTTTCAGACCCAGCCGTTGCCACACGGTTAGGATGTATTTCCTTTGTGACATCTCCCCTGTCTTCCTCTTTACCTTTCATCCTCTCACTGCTCTAACAAAGGCATCAAAGTAAGGTAAAGGATGAAATATGTGGTAAAAACATAGTCAGGAGTGGGATTTGAACCCACGCCTCCATTCGGAGACCAGAAGTCCCATTGTTCAGGAAGGAATCAACCCTTGAGTCTGGCGCCTTAGACCACTCGGCCATCCTGACACACATACAAGAAACTAGCATGTTTATTTCACAATTGTTCATTCAAAAACCCACATTTGAATTATATTGAGGTTTTGTATCCAAAATAATTATATTTCCATTTTCCTTTGAATAGATTGCCATAACATAGCAATTGAGACCATGAACTCATGTTTTACGATGTCCAATGAGATAATAAATAAGTGCAAATTAGGGTCGTTTTCTCATACACTTCCATGCAATCAAACTTATTTTTGAAACCAGAGTCAGCGCCTCCAGATGGCCAGCAGAGAGAATGTAATCTTCAGGCACTTCAGCTTTGGCTTCACTTTTCAGAACAAGAGGTTGCCACAGTTAGGATGTATTTCCTTTGTGTCATCTCCCCTGTCTTCCTCTTTACCTTTCATCCTCTCACTGCTCTCGCAAAGGCATAACAATATCTCAGAAGATGAAACATGTGGTAAACATCTTATCAGGAGTGGGATTTGAAGCCGCGCCTCCATTCGTAGACCAGAAGACCCATCTTTCAGGAAGGAGTCAACCCTTGAGTCTGGCACCTTAGACCACTTGGCCATCCGGACACATGGATATATGTGGCACCCATAGTGAACCTAAGAATACCATTTTGGAGCAATGCTTAAAGATTTTAGCATTTTATTTCACAACTGTTCATGCAAAAGCAGCAGAGAGAATGTAAACTTAAGATTTGGCTTTAGTTCTCAGACACAGTTGCCACAGTTAGGATGTATTTCCTTTGTGTCATCTGCCCTGTCTTCCTCTTTACCTTTCATCCTCTCACTGCTCTAACAAAGGCATAACAATATGACATAGAATGACAGTTACTGAGTAGAGTGGGACTTGAACCCACGCCTCACATTTGGAGAAACTGTAGTTGGGCACCATAGACCCCTCCGTCATCCTGCCACAAGCATGACATGCAACCATAGTGAAGGTCTGAATACCATTTTAGTGCGATGCCTAAAGATTTCAGCATGTTTACTTTACAATTGTTCATGGAAAAGCCCACAACGTGCTCCGTCAGGGGTGGGATTTGCACCGATGCCGCATTTTGGAGACCTCAGTATTGGAGTCAGCCCTTCAGCTCAGCACCACTAAGCCCATCCTCTCAACTATCTGCGATGATTCATTACATTTTGAATTTAAAATTGTACATTTTCACTTGGGGCAGTCCAAACTGTGCGCAATTCCACTCTCATTCCCATGCTATGAAAAACTAAAACTTTGTTACAGACACACAAGGCACCCTTTAGCATCTGTATGAGATGAACCGAGCTTTCAAGTAACTGCAATCAGATGCTCAGAGAGAATGAGTATAGTGTAATGTAAATGTAATGTAAATAAAACCCAAACAAACAGGTGTTTGTGTCAGTATTGTTGAGATGAATTACGTTATGTTATGGTACTATTATGTGTGTGATTTTGGTTACTTCATTTACACTATTAACATTCTGCATTGTTACACATTTATGTTAAGCCCACTTAAAAGTGTTTTTGTTGATTAAACGTACTGTTTGAATTCACAACCTAACCATGTGTTCACTGCGACCATAGTGGAGTGTTTGACGGCTGGGCTGCACAGTGTGTTGCCGACGGGTCTTCACAAAATGCCACTAAGTGAGGAGTTGGGTTGAGAACGTGCTGAATAAGCATATTTCCAAAATGATCTGATCTGATCGTCCAGGCAAACTCTGTTTTCTAAGGATACAGGCAAACAAATCATCTTAAAAACTCATTGTCTCTACTAGTGGAGGAAACATGTTGAAATTCAATTGTATGCAATTGTTTTAAAGGAGAAACATTGAAATTAACATTTGCCTTTAACACATTTCACATTTTCTCTTTGGCGTTTGCTTTCTTGTTCTGTTGTTTCTTCCAATGTATTTCTGTCTCTCTCTGTCAGACGTGCAGCATGAAACCCATCTGCCCTGACTCAAAGCCTGATGTTGACCCATGACCTTTGACCCTGTGGAGGTCAGGTCAGTCATCCATGTAGTGCACATTCCTGCTAAGTGCCTGGATAATGTATGGATAATAGCAACAAAGAGTTAATTTGTTCCTAAATCACATGTGTAAAAACATTGGAGCAGTAAAGACCATGAGAAGGAAGCACTTTTTCTTCCGTATTTCAGTGCATTTTAAATCAACCACGAGCATCTCATCCATATTCTGGAAGAACAAATACATATTTGAGTTAGACCAATATTTGAATATGATTTAATCAAGCAATATTGAACACAATTTAACTCTGTGTCAGTCCCAAAGAGGATGCAACAAAACATCTGTGTTGTTAAATAATTCATATTATCTGTTTATTTCAGCCATGTTCGGAACATACTGTCGGGAAAATATCAAAATAAGGTATTTCTGACCTAAGCTGCATGGACCCTTCAGCTGCTGCATCATAACAAAGCTTGTTTATGCAGCTTCAAACCAACAGACCTTTATTTTCAATTCCAGCAGAGACCCCAAAGTTCCCAGCCAAACCGCAGACTTCATGTCAAGCTGAATTTGGTTGAAATGTGTATAAAACGGTGCAAAGAACATTCAGATTATTCCATTCTATCCAGTGCTGCTGTAGCGAGACTTGAATAATTCATTCATTTGGGACTGATATGGCAGTGGAAAAACGCACATACAGACTACAGTGCAAGGGCATTGTCACACAATGCAAACAGTTAGTTTGAAATGAAATTCATAATAAAAGTGACCTTTTCCGTTTTGATTCAAAACGGCATGATGTCAGCATCTGTATCTGGAATTACACTTTCTATAAAGATACTGACAAATATGGTTCAAATCCTTTTGTCAATAATCTGTAAAATGACATCACTTGACACAACAGCAATGTCAGCTAACAGACTAAAGTCATCCATCCGTCCATCCATCCATCCTTCCATCATCAATCCATCCATCCATCCGTCCACCCATCCACCCATCCGTCCATCCATCCATCCATCCTTCCATCATCCGTCCATCCATCCATCCTTCCATCATCC